>NMXL01000005.1:600000-1068927 GCA_002851715.1 Verticillium klebahnii | reverse complement strand
CCCCCGCCCCCCGCCCCGCCGATCCGGACAGACCCTCAGCCCGCATCTGCCTGAGTCGGTCCCTGAGTCCCTGAGCCCAAGGCCCCTGGGCGTCGTTCCCTAGCGGGGAGCCCCGCTCTCCCCATTCAGCTGACAGTCGAGACACAGAGAGAACGTGTCGTGGAACAGGAGCGAAGGCATCACGATCAAAGGACAGCTAAGCAACGGTTGGCTCACGTGGCCAAATTCAAGCCGTGATTGCCGGGTAGCCTCATGGCACGGACGAGGCTTGAGGGACGGCGGCTCGCTGGCTGACGTTGCTACTCCAAGCTCGAGTCGTCGGTAGTCGCGAACATTGTCATACTCTTGGGCGCGTAGATGCCTGCACTGACTACAAACGTCCGAACATGCTCTCTCGAGTCATCTGATCTGTTCTGATTGAAAACACGCATCTCTCGGCCACGCGCAAATGTCGACATGACGCTGCCCCAAGATGAACAAATCAATCATTCTTGCAAAAGGCAGACCACCGCCGCCCCCTGAAGATCGAAAACGTCTAAGCGGGTCCGAGCTCGACAGTCACATCACCCTCACCAAAGCTGATCTGCCAACCGCCACGCGCCTCAGTCGCCCCCTGACTCGTCACCTTCCACTGCGTCTCAGACCGCGAGTCGAGCCAGACAACGACGGACTCGGCTCTCGGCGCACCAGCCGGCTGCTTGACCTGCAGAGAGACGCTTTCCCCGTCGTACGACACTTCGTCCATCACGCCTGCGTCAATCTCTATCAAGATCCTCAGGGGACCGATGTACACGCGTCGCTTCACTGCGTCCTTCGGTTGGACAGTGACGGCGGTACCTTGACGGCTAAGCACACCGCCATATGCCACGAGACCGACATCCACGTCGTCCGCAACGTACACGCCACCAGTGAGCGCCATGCCCAAAAATCCGCCTCCATAATCTCCAGTGATGCCGTCCCATTTCTGGGTGTCCGGCCACGCATGGTAAGCTACCGATGGGAAGCCGTCCTGGTTGATGTTTGACACTGGTGCTGAAGAGCCGGCGTATCCGACGCGCAGCAGATACGAGTCGTCGGGATCGTCGCGGAAGGCATCCAGAAGGACTTGGGCGTTCAGGCCTGATCCGTAGTGATGGATCTGCCGCTCTATACGCCGCAGCTTGCCCCCGTAACTGTTGTCCCAGGTCAGCCGGCTGTGCACCAGGCCACCCGAAGATGACCTCTACTCACATGAAATCCCAGTATCGACGAGCACAACCATTCCAACCCCAATGGGGAACAGTTGGCATGTATCCAAGCACACTGTCCACCGTCTGCGCGGCTGAGTCGTCGAGGCCGAAATGTCTGGCCGCATCTGTCAGCACCATGGAGAACCAAGCACCAAGCAGTCAAACGGGCACTTACTTGGTCCAGTAATAGACCCCCTCCTGACCTGTCGAATCCCAGGCCATTTCGCTGCCGTACGGTACCTCTTGTGAGTCCCAGAGTTCAGCGCGTTCCCGCATCCTCCCTTCCAGCTGCTCTGCCTTCTCGGTCTCGCCCTCCCGAACGAGATCTTGCAGGATGACGCCGAACACCGTCTCCCCCATCAATCCCATATCGTTGTACCAGATCTCAGGATCTGTGACGCGATAGGAGGTTCCCCAGGCTTTCTCGAGGTACCATGCCCATTCGTGGCTGACCAGGTCAGGGTACGCCCTCGCGACGCGATAGAGGACCCAGTATGCCGCCGCCGGGTGAACATAGTTGTATGCCCGATCGATGAAGAAGGAGTTTTCCCGGTTCCACGACGTCCAGCTTGTCCAGTCGATGGCCGAGCTGTAGTTGTAGTCAATGAGATCTGGATCATAATAGAAGATGGACTTTCGTACTGAGTAGTCCTCAAGCTGGATTTGGCCCCACACGACCTTGTTGACAAACTCATCCAGCTTCGCGACCTCCTCGGCATCTGGCTGCAACACCTGCTTCATGGCGGCTGCGACGTAGGCTCCAGTGCCTCCTTCGTCACTGAGCCCGGCCACCCATGCCCGCGAGTCTTGCTCAACGATGGCACGTTCCTCGTAGTCGTACGTCATCACGGAGGGTGTACGGTTGAAAGGGTCGGACTCATCCGTAAACCAAGCGTCGTTGAAGAGGAACTCGCCCATATCGGCAAGTGCCTCTGTGGTTGGCTTGGTGATGAAGTAATGGATGGTCTGGATCTTGTCGTCCGCGTACTCAACCGTCAGACGCACACGGCCCCATGTAGACTCGGTGTTCGCCGGCGTCACAGTGTAGCTGCCGTCTTCGTTCTCCTCAACCTCAAGGGCGCCGGCTGGCTCGACAGAGAAGGAGCTGACCGCAGATGTTGAGTTGATGAAGAGTTGGCCAGGCAGATCTCTTGCAAGGAGGTACCCCGGAACTCCCAAAGCCGTCGGCGTGCCAGTGCTCCGAACCGCCTCGTCGAAACCTCGAACGCCACCGTTGGCAACCGTGAAACGCACGCCGAACTGCAACACTTCGCCAGGCTCGAAAGATCGCAAGGAAGGTGTGTTCCACGGCCCCTGATCGGCCGCGGCCCACTCGTTTTCGGCCCAGGCCTTCGATAAGACTTGCCATTCATAGAAGCCCTCGAAGGTCTGGCTTCCATACCCGGTGTCCTGGAACGAAGGCTCGACGAGGTTGCGGTATGCTTCGAGCGGCGAGCTCGTGCCTCCAAGCGGCGTCACGACCAAGGCAGCGCGAGAGCCGCGGACAGGGTTGACTGGCGTGACCCGGATCTGTCCCGCATCGAGGCCGATGTACGGATCCGAGAGGGAGCACGTCTGCTGCATTTCGACGGGCTCGCGGTGAGTGAAAATGCTATTGAACTCGGCCGGGAAGCCAAGACTTCCAAGCTCGAGTGTCGAGTTCCCGGTGTTCTCAATTGAGAAGCGGAGGCCAAGATCACCTTCAATGTCTAGCCACTCACGTGTGATGTTGAGGGGACTACGAGGAAGTGTCGGTCCCAGGCTCGACGCAGCAAGCGCGTCGCCGGCATCAAGGGATTCGACTGGCTGTCGCTCCTTTGCTGAATCACCGTCGACCCAGGAGGAGCTGCCTTCCTCGCGGTAGCGGTAGGTGATATCGCCCCAGTGGTACTGTCCATCGCGATTGCGCCGGTCAAGATAGTCGAAGGGGAGGAAGTCAAAGTCTTCGCCAGCTACACGAAGAGAGGCGAGAACTTGGGCGTCGCGAACGATGCGGGCACTCAGGTTCGGCGTGTCGATGTCGATGAAGCCATTTTCGAGGCCCAAAGTATCCGGAGGGAAGTCTGTCCCCTGCCCCAGGGTGCTGGGAAGGAGGATGCCCAAGAGGACCGTGGGCCAGCCTGGCTGGGGGAGCTGCATCTTGAAAACCGACCAAGGTGGTGCCGTGGAGATTGATGGTATATCTCAGAAGGAAATTGGTGACACGCCGTGGACTGCGTACACGACAATTGCTGTATTAGAGCGATGGACATTATTGCCTTCAAATACCTTTTGCCCTCATCGAGAACACAATCAGGCCGATCCTCCACAATGATCATCACCCCAGAGCGCCTTTCCCGCTCCCCAAGCTCAAGCCGCCGATCGATGAGACCCGCGGTGCAATAACCCGACCCCGTAGGTAGTGGGCAGTCGCCGGAGTCAAAGGCCAGCACCGCCGAACTGCCTCTTTCGTCCGACCCTCCATGTTCCATGTCGATCCTCAGCGCATTCCCCAGACATTCCATGCATGGCCGAGTCCTGGATGCGGGGTACTCCCGTGCTTCTTCGATGGACGATCACTCGGAACTGAAGCGTCAGGACTTCATTGGAGCGCATGAAGATCAAGGAGTCGTAATGTTGCATCGGCTTGAAAGGGTTTGTGATGCAACGTCTAGTTACGAGATCCAGTCAGGTGTACTTGGGAGGGAGATGTACCTTACCTGGCTTGTCTGGTCTGTTTCCGCAACTCAGGTGAAGACCAGCTGTGCCTTGTAATTTAATTTATTCTCGTTTGCATGATGACTTCTAAGGAATACATTTGTTCCAAGCTTCACTAATACCTTCCGTACCAACCCAGGCTATTTCGGGCACCTGGTAGCTGTGCCTTGATCGTTAATAATGGCCCACCTTCGGCTCCTCCAGAATTAGGTGATATCTCCTTATCATGACGTCCCGCTTCCCAGTATCTCCGGACCCGTCATTTCTCCCCGCCCTGGAGTTCTTTCAGGACTTGGACCCACGGAGCCAGAAGGGTCCTCCGTGGCTGACTCAGAATTGCGCGATTTTTTTGAATATAGTGCACAATTGGACTCGCTTCTTCAACAATCAAACAACAGGATGGGTGGCCGAGCGGTCTAAGGCGCTAGCTTCAGGTGCTAGTCTACTTCGTAGGCATGGGTTCGAATCCCATCCCATTCAGATGTTTCTTCTCAACGGACCGCATGTTGAGATAAATCTTTTGCATTGGCCCCCCTCCTCTCTTCTTTTTTTCTCGTCTTCCGTAAAGCTCGATTGACTGTGTTGGCCTGTCACTCTCGCAAGCGCAAGATGGTCCGCTTTATGGCACTTCTGAGCTCTACCACTTTGCTGGATTGTGATCATTTAGTACCCTATTCAGAGCTTCATTGTGCTGAATAGCCTGCATCCGAGCTTTTCAGCCGGCTCATGTGGTCCGTTGATTTTGACGTGTTGGACGCCACCACTGTGAGCACCTGTGAGCACCGAAGCAGAATTGATAGTGTCCCACTGAGTTCAGGTTTGGCAACTGAATCTTGGAAGGCGTCCAGGTTGGAATTCCGGCAGTGTAATACGCCGCAAGTATAGAGGCGGGGAGACAACCCATGTTAAGTGGACTCTTTTTTGAGATTGTATGTCTGCCGCAAGTATTGTGATAGTCGTCGCTCCGTAGAGATGATTTCAATAATTATCGTGGTTGCAGATGGAGTACCTGGTTGCATCAACGCAAAAGAAATGGGATAGCCGTGGAACATCTGGCTTACACTCTTTGACAAACACACGGTGTTTACCCATGGCAAACATTCTGGTGTATGAACAACACGATGACCGAACTGACATGCTCTTACCAGCCCTGTGGCACCCTCCACTCAAAAGCTGTGCCAAAATGATGGACGCCGCTGCAAAAGATAAGGCTCATCACAAATCGAATCGAGAGCAACGAATGAGCTGTGCATCTGCGTGAACTGGGAATCGAACCCAGGGCTCCCCGATGGCAACGGAGAATTTTACCACTAAACCATTCACGCTTTAAGATCAAGGAGAGGGCCTTGGTCGCATGCCAGTGGTGGTGAGGTCAACCCGATGGCATCAAAAGGGTATTGGGAGGCATTGATGTGTAAAATAGAGAGATTAGAGGCTTCACGGCCAAAATGTAACGCATTGCGTGAACTGGGAATCGAACCCAGGGCTCCCCGATGGCAACGGAGAATTTTACCACTAAACCATTCACGCTTTGATGAAGAGTAGGGCTTCTCCGCGGGGACCTTGTCGCCGGTTAGCAGAGAGAGAGAGGGAGGTAAATCGCGCAGTGGTGGGCATCGTGAGATTTCATGAAGATGCGAGTTGCGTGCACTTAAAATGGGTGGATTTGCGGGTGTGGCCGTCTTCCTGGTGGGGTGGCAAGGGTCACTTTCCAAAAAGAAATTGGGTCGCGGCTCCTATGCTTCGAACGAAGGACGCAGCGAAGTCATGGGTCTCGAGTTCTGCGTTGCATATAGCCAATACCCGGGAGCTTAAATGACAGGAAATATTAAACTGAAGTGTAGTGAAAGGATTTGCGGTGGACGACTATCGAACTCTAAGCCAGCGGCTTCGGGCCCCGAGTTCTAAGACGTGAGCTATTGCGCCCGCATTGAAGACTTGGAATCACATTGGCCCAGAGCTTGGAGGGCCTAGGAGACCAATCAGCAATGGCGACCAACTAACTAATTCTGTACCTGAAGGGTTAGTATCCTACCTAGGTACCTAGGTAGGTAGGCAGATAGAATAGGTACCGTGGCGTAAGGGTGGTATGTGCCTTAGATACCCAGGCCGTGATGCACCTCAACAGTATCAGAGATGGATCCAGCAATCAGGCCAATTCAACCCGTTTTTTCGAATTTGGAATTATTCTTTCATCTTTCACTACCAGGTTGAAGCCTCCTTCTTTGCCCTAGCTAGGGTTTTTTTGGGGCTTTCAGACCCGAGTCAGACCCACGTCGTCGCCCACCAAGCGGTCGAGGCCACTGCCCTGACTTCACGATGACTCCATAAGTCCTCAAATTTGGCCTCACTTCAACAACAAGCAAAGCAACTTGGCGCAGCGGAAGCGCGCCGGGCTCATAACCCGGAGGTCGGACGATCGAAACGTCCAGTTGCTATTCAACTTCACTTTTGTTCTTTTGCTATTGCTACAGCCCCTGTTGAACTGAACAGTCCCTAGGGTACGGTAGGAGCGCTCACAAAGGATGGAGCACCCGTCCGTTTCTCGTGGTACCAAGTTGGCATCAAGAGAAAGGGGCAGTTTGGCTGTATGGGAAGGGAAGTAATAGAAACTTGATGTTCCCTAAATCATGAGCAAGCGAGTGGTCCAGTGGGTACTAACGAACAGTTACCCTTGGGTTACTGACCTTGGGTAGTGGACAGAGAAGCAACTAGAGCGACCTTGTAGGTACCAACACCAGGACCGCGGTGGATGATGAAGAGTAGGAGGTGTCGTAGATGAACAATAAAAATGCTAGTATGTTCCTATGCCTTAAATAGAAAGCTACCAAACAAGGATCATATGCGGTTCGGACTGGGAGCGCAGCGCACGATGATTGTTTTCTCTATATGTGAACCCCGGTCCAGGATTTTCCAGCGTCATTCCGAGATCGAAATTGGTTGTCAAGTGGAAACAGGTGCAGGTTTCACTGATATTAGGGAAACTTGACTAAACCTGAACAACCCTTCAATGCACCACGATCACCTCACTCGAGTGGCCCAAACGCGGCGCCTTAGGGGAGGGTTTTCCGGTCAAGTCATTCAAAAGCTCAGAGAACCGATACCAGCCAGCCAGGCAAGGGGCCTCGAGATCCGGTTGCCGAATTAGTTGTCTCTTGGCACGCGTGCGGAATCCCCCTCGAGTGGCAGATCGCGGGGAAATCAGCGCACCACCCCAGGTTGCCGTTGATCGACAAATGCGCAGCTACATTGAGTCTTCCGCGATGCAACCTAATGGTAGTGGAAGAGTCCCCCATTGGAGCGCGAAAGGCATCATGTCTTGCGGCCGAGCCCCTCCGCAATTGCAATTGACCAGCTCGGGCCGGGGGTAAAGTGGGAGCCGACATCGTTCATCACTTGTACAATTAAGTCGTAACAGCACCAAGAGGCCTAAGTGTCCAGCCGCTCGAGTCAGATTCGCAATTCGGATACGAGGACCAGATGCGGGGTGCATACCATTGCGGGCCGGACCTTGAAGATCTAGGAAGCTGGCTTCGGACGGTTTTGGCCCCGGACGCCAAGACAGCCCCTTGCCTGGAGCATCGTGATCCTGGTGAGATATGCGGTGATCGCCGTGGGTATATCAGCACGAGAGATTCCATGCCCCTCGTCGTGATTGAAGTGTTCGTGTTGCTCCAAGGTAGTCGGATCCGTCGACAAGTCAGCTGTGACAGGTTCTGTAAACATCAAAGTCCCGATGAAGTCTTCACTCCTGGGCGTCGCAGCCCTTCTGGCATCGCCCAGCCTCTGCGTCCCATCTCTTCGCCGCCAGACCGAGACCTTCCTCTCGGACGGCAACCCTATCTTGTCTGATGGCTCCATCTATTCGGCTGACCCGGCCCCCTTTGTCGTCAACAACACCGTGTACATCCTGGCCGGCCGCGATGAAGCGTCGCCGACGACCAATGCCTTCATCATGAACGAGTGGCAGCTCTTTTCGGCCGACGCCCCTGACCCATCAGGAGGTGAATGGACTCTCCACCGCGCCGTTGCCCACCCTGAGGCCATGTTCGCCTGGGCGAACTCGGGTGGCGCGTACGCCAGCCAGATCATCCAAGGGCCTGACGGTCGCTTCTACTTCTTCGCCTCCGTCACCCAGCGCGACCCCGGCACCCCGGATGCCTTTGCCATCGGAGTTGCCGTCTCCGACTCTCCCAACGGACCCTTCGTTGACGCCCACCCCGATGGCCCCATCATCTCCCAGGCCGTACCCGCTCCCAACGACATCCACAACATCGATCCAGTCGTCCTCGTTGACGACGATGCGCGTGTCTTCGTTTACTGGGGCTCCTTCAACCAGCTCCGCGGCGCCGAGCTCGCCTCAGACATGACCACCATCGTCGGCGACATTGTGTCCGTCAACTCCCTAACCGGCTTCTTCGAGGCTCCTTGGTTCATGAAGCGCAAGGAGACCTACTACATGCTCTACGCCGCCAACAACGCCGGCCCCGACTCGCCCTGCACCCCGACCTCCTACCACGCCTGTCTCGCCTACGGCACGGCCTCCTCGCCCCTCGGCCCCTGGACCTTCCGCGGCGTCGTCCTCCCCATCGTCTCCAGCACGACCAGCCACCCGGGCGTCTACGTGCTCAACGACGAGCACTTCTTGGTCTACCACACCGCCGACGCGGAGGGAGGAGGCCACTTCCGCCGCAGCATCGCTCTCGACCCTCTTCGCTTCGACGACGCCACCACCCCGCCGTCCATCCTCCCCGTCGAGCGCTCCGTCCGCGACGCCCTGTCCGCGCCGCGCCCGCCGAGCCGCAACATCGCGCCGCGCGCCGCGCCGTCCTCCGACCCGCGGACGCCGGTGCAGTACTGGATCGCCGCCCTGCACGACGAGCGCGTCCCCAGCACGCCGCTGCCGCCGGACTACTGGTCCACCTGGGCCGGGGACGCGTCGCCCCGCGAGAGCATCGTGACGTACACGTGGAACGCCACGGTCGAGCTGAACGGCGTGGCCGTGGCGTTCTTCGCGGACGCGCCGGCGGGCTCGGACTTCGGCGTCGCGGCGCCCGCCAGCTGGAAGGCCGAGTATCTCGCTGCTGGCGGTGCGTGGGAGGCTGTGGCGGCCGAGGGGCCGTACTCGAACGAGGTGACGGATTCTCCAGAGGAGATTGGCTTCGCGACGGTGGAAACGACGGCATTGCGACTCGTGCTGACCGGGTCCGGGGACGGTCCGTACGCGGCGGTGGGGATCAAGGAGTGGTTTGCGTTTGCGCCGGAGCCGGTGTGAGACAAACATGGGGTTGATATTACTAGGTACTCTGGAGAATCTCGTACAACATCTATCACATCAAGCCTTGCACATCCGTCCGTCGTTAGCGACAGCCCACTTCTCGCTGCCGACGCCGTTGAGAGCGTAGAAGAAGCCGGTGGGGTCCCACTTCTTCTTGATGCAAAGAAGAGCCTTGTAGTTGCTGCCGAAGAACTCCTCCTGCCAGCGCGGCTGGCGGAAGTCGGCCTCGTTCTGGTACACGCCGCCACCGGGGGTGAGTTCCTCAATGGCGGGGATCAGAACGTCGGTCATGAGATCCTGGGCGGCAAGCATGTCGGCCCACGGCGCCTGGAAGCTCCAGGGGGTGGTGATGGTGGCATGGACAAGGGTGTCGCGCCAGGCGGGAGTGACCGAGTTCTTCTCCTTGTCGCCAAAAGGCGCGACATCGGTTCCAACGCCGATGAAGACGGCGCCCTCGTGGGAGCCGATGGTGCGCGCGTACGATGTGATGTTGGTAATCGAGGCGCGGGGGATGAGGCGGCCGCCGTACTGGGCGATGCCGACCTGGATGTTGCCGATGGGCAGGGGACCGAAGTAGGTGTCGTAGTGGTCGCGGTAGCCGGCGAATTCGGAGTACTTGGCCGTGTACTTGATGCCGAGGCCATCAAGACGAGCAAGGAAGGGAGCGAGGATTTCACGGACTTGCTCCTCCGTCTTGTTGTAGGCGTTGATGGGCGCGATCTGGAAGAAGGCGGCGGCAAAGTAGTAGACGACCATGGTGCCCGCGTCGACCATGGCAGTCAGCTCCTCGTGGAAAGCGTCAATGGCAGAATAAAAGGCATCCTCGTCGTTCTCTTGGGCGAAGAAGGCGACGGTAGCACCGCCAAAGACGGCATCGGGGTGAGCCTTGACGGTCGCCGACGTGACCACACCCCAGTTGCCGCCGCCACCACCGCTCAAAGCCCAGTAGAGGTCGGCGTTCTCATCACGGGTAGCCTTGACGACCTTGGCATCGGCAGTGACGAGCTCCCATTCAAGGACATTGTCGGCGCTCAGACCAAAGCTGGTTGACAGGGCCGAGTGGCCACCGCCTTGGCTGTAGCCTCCGGCGAGACTGACGGTGGGACACTCCCCGCCCACGACGGCGAGCCCAGCGGCGTGGGCGGCCTCCATGACCTCGAAGCCTTGCACACCGGCGGCAACGGTGAGAGCCTTGCCGTGGTAGTGATCATCGGCCCAGTCGGAGACCTCGGTGCCCTTCATGTTGTGGACCCAGACAGACAGGGCGCCGGCACCGGTGGAACGACCATTGTAGTCGTGGCCCGTGTTGCGAACGACGAAGCGGATGTTGTGCTTCTGCGCAAAGATGATGGCGGCCTGGACATCTGCGGGGGTTCGAGCGTCGACGGCGTAGACGACATAGTTGCCCAGGGTGCAGGGATGCTCGCGAGGCTGGAAGGGGTCACAGCTCTGGTTCGCGAAGAAGGGGGCCATGACAGAGGACGAGTCGGCCATGCTGTTGATGGTTAGAGAGGCTGCCCGATGATCGTGGGTTGTAAGGGTCACTCACTGGATCTCCGAGAACTGCCACTGGGCCTGGAGTTCGGCGCACCGGTCAGCATCGTAGGTCGGGTCGTGACAGGGCGATCCGAGAGGCGTGGTGGCCACCAGCCTGCCGGAGACCGTGGTGTTGAGGGCATTCCACAGGGAAGTGGAGGGCCAGCAGGCGTCACCGGGGAAGCATTTGCAGGACTGATCCCTGAGAACGACCTCGGGGGCTGCTAGGGCCGCGGCCGCGAGCAGGGTCTGGAGGAAGACGCTCTTCATCGCGAGGAGGGGCAGCTCAGGGAGAGTTCGAAAGTGAGACAAAGGGGATGATAGAGACCGAGAGACGGCAGGGTGGGATGAAGGCGCGACTGAGAGAGTGAAACTGCCTCGCTCTGGTTCTCTAGCTCAACGGAGGAGCATGCCATCTCGGCTTCGAGTGGCGGCCAGATCATTTTGTATGGCACCCTGGTACCGATTGTACGGGCCGCGCTGGTGGAGTCGACGCTGGTTCGCGCCGCAGCCAACGCAGGCGATGCAGGCGATGCAGGCGATGCAGGCGATGCAGGCGATGCAGGCAATGCAGGTCCCCTTGGCCTGGCCTGGGCTGCGCGGGTTGGCAGCCGAAGAGGGAAGGATGCCGGGTAGATGGCAGTGGCGAGTTGATTTCCGTTCTGGTTAGGTATGATTGTGTGTTGTGCTCGTTGTGCGCGAGGTGGGCAGCAATAATGGCACTAGTGCGGAGACTGGAGCGTCCAGCAAGGCCGAGCATCCGTGGCGATAGGCTCAGTCCCGTACTCGGCAGGGCTGGTCAAGATCGCGGGTTCTGATCGCGGGTTCTGATCGTGGGGTTTGATCGTGGGCCGCCTGGTTATCCTTCTTGGATGTACAGCGCTGTTGAGCTCTCCCCCAACCCCCAAGTCAGACTTGACCTGTCAGTCATCGCTGGCGGGGTTTCCAGAGACATCGGGCTGAACCGTGGTGCTGGATGTGATGGCACCCACGTGGGCAGGGATGAGATGTTGCGACATGGCACAGAGACGGGCACCGCACCTCTCGAGGTTGCAGCCGGCAGTGTTGGGTGCGTGCAGGTTGGGTGGGTTGGTGGGTGAATGTCGCAGGGCCGAGTGAGTGGGTGTCCATTTCCGCCTCGAAGTGCATGGATTCATCTCGGTTCTTCATTCTGCAGCGTATGCAGCTGCAGTCCGAGTCACCGCATGCCACATCACGCGCAGGGGTCCTGGATGTTGACCCGGCGGAAAGTGGTGATGATGATGGCTTGGGAGCATGCAGCAAGAGAACGAGAATGGGACGGACACAGGGCAGAGAGAGTCTTGGGGGGGGAATCAGGGGAAATCAGCTCAGTATCCACAGCGTGGGCCAGCCACTGCCGGTGGCCCTCCTTCAGGGCCAATGTCTGTGCTGGAACGGCGCTCGCCAAGCCTGCTTAGGGCTAGCTTCCGCGGCGGAAGCCGTGCCGGGGGGGGGGGGGGGGGGGGGGGGGGGGGGGGGGGCAGAGTGGAGAGTACCAAAGCACTGTACCGCACCTGGTACCTTTGGTGCTCTACCGTACCTGAGCGTGAGCGAGGTGGGGGGGTTTTCTCTCCCCCCCAGCGTCATGTGATCGGGCCTAGATGCTGCAAAGCGGCATCCTCGCGTCCTCCCCTCAAACAGGTTAACTTCACGTCAAGAGCCAAGACACGACAACCGACAGGACTTGGCCCATCGCATGAGATGCTGGGCTTACACCAGTCCAAGAAGCCGCCCTCGTCTTGCCCAATACTTATCGTCTGCCCAGACCGTCGACGAACACAAAACCTCTCATGCAATCTCTCTCTCGTCCCGTATGTCCTGTTGCCGACGTGGGGTTCTTCAGACGAACCCTTGCCCACAGAAGAACTCTAATCGCGAGATGAGAAGCCCAAGGGGGCTGATACGATGGTAACCCTGGCATCAAATCCGAAAGCCCTTGTCTACGCACGACGCTTGTCTCGCCATCGTCGGCTTCTTCCCCTCTGCACCTTCCCCCCTTGAGGCCTTTGCTTCAAGAACTCTTCACATTTTCATCTCAACCCTGGCTTCATGCCGCTGACCGTGGCATGGTGGCGTCCCTCAAGGAGGGAGGTCGTGCCGAGGAACCGCCACCCTGCGGCTGCAGCGTCGTCAGCGTCTCGTCTCCATCCACCGTTTGCTAGTGTCCCTCTCCCAAGCGACCCGCGACGGTGGCTTGCTCACATGGCACTAAGATAACCTAAGGTTTGCCAGGATGCAGGATTCAGGGTTGTGACAAGCTGCACCGAAAGACTCGGCCGGGAGAGCGCGGCCAAATTCTTCGGTAGCAATATACGTCTGCAATCGAAGACCGGGAGGGGTTACGATGTTCGGGGACGCGCTGCCAGCCACCCGCCGGCCTCGCCAGATGCCCAGAGTCGCCCGCGGCAGGTTACATTGGCCGGAACAGACCTGCAGAGCCCAGTCTGCAGTAGTCGCCTGTGCCATCTTGGTTGAAATGGTGGTAGTGGGCGGAGAGGCAGGCCTTCGCTATGGAGTGATCGTTCTGACGATGGCGACCGCATCGGCTGTTTCTCGAGCCCCCTTTCTGCCCTACCTTGGTTACCTCACCTAACGTACTTCTACCGGCTGGCCCACATCTGACCCGACTTTTGGCTACTCGATTCTCGCGGTCTATCCTTCTGGCTTTCTCTTTTTTTTTGCTGTCGTCTTGTGCTTGCTGTGTCGTTCGAGACTGCGATAGCCGCCTTGACAGCGAGAAGCCTGCTTGCCTTCGTCATGTCGTCGTCCGAAGGTTGGACGTACGGTACCCCCGCGGGCACTGCCAGCCAGGGCCCTATGATCACCGGTCTCGCAGTGGCATTCACAGCGCTGTCTCTGATCGTGACATGCCTCCGCATGTATGTGAGAGCTTTCATGATCAAAGCGACAGGCGCGGGTACGTGGTTTTTTCCTCTGCACCAAAGACGCCAGGACTGACATACCCCAAGACGACTGGATCATCTGCATTACTTGGGTAAAACCACTGGATCCAAAGCCTCTGATACTCGGCCATGTCTGACATCTACAGGTCGCGTGCTGTGGCTTCGCCGTCGTCACGATAGTTCGTATGTCTAACCCATTACCCCTTCATCGCGCTGCTGCTGCTTCGACCTGACACTCTAGCAGAGACGAAATTGGGGCTCGGTCTCCTGCATCTCGATGACATGCCCGAAGAGAACATCTACGACTTTGGCCTTCTCCAGTACATGGGCGCCCCTTTGTACGATGACCCCTTTTCCATCTCTCCTCCTGTACGACCATACTTGTTAACAAGAACAGCTACGTGACTAGTATCTACGGCTTCAAACTCAGCCTCTTACTCTCCTACCTCCGAATCATCCCCAAGGGCGTCTATCGCTGGGCCACCATCACCGTCATCGTCCTCTGCACCATGTTCCACATCTCGTTCCTCGTCGTCCAGATCAACCTCTGCACACCGGTCGCCGTCCAGTGGGACCGGAATATCATCGGCACCTGCGTTGACTCTGTCAGCTTCTACCTCAGCATGGCATCCTTGACTATAGTTTTTGATATCACGGTGTAAGTCCCGACCGACTCTGTTATGTCCTTCTCCAGATCTGACACGGCGACAGCATGTTCCTCCCGTTCCCCGTCCTCCTCCGCGCCCAGATACAACGCCGCAAAAAGCTCGTCCTCCTCGGTCTCCTCACCCTCGGCATCTTCATCACCGTCATCCAGATCTTCCGCATCCAGACCGTCGTCCGCCTCGCCAACTACCTCGACTCCGCGCCCCTCATCATGTGGTCCACCATCGAAAACAACCTCGGCGTCATCGTCGCCTGCGTCCCCACGCTTGCCCCCCTCATCAAGGCCTTCCGCGAGAAGAGCACCGGCGCCTCCGGTGGGCCCTCGCAGAAGTATGCCGGCCAGGGCACCGGCGGGTCGAGCGCCACGCGGGGCGGCGAGTTCGCCATGCGCAGCTGGAGGGGAAGAGGGAGCGGGATCATGCCCCTGGGGAGCGGCGTCGACCACGAATTCGGCAAGGGCAGCAGCGACGCGGGGAGCACCGAGTTTATCCTTGACGGAACGGGGATTGTGAAGAAGACGGAGGTTGTGGTGACGCGCGATGTCCGGACAGGGTACGGCGAGGACCAGGCGTCAGTGCGGTCGCTGAGGTGAAATAAAATAGGGGTTTAGATCACGACACGAAGCACGGTGCACGATGGCATGACGTTTGCCATCTCTCGGCATTAGATCTGATTGTATCAACAATTTTGATTGATTTTGTACGCCAAATGCTTAAAGTGCAAACCTGATGATATCCTCTGGTATAGCTAAAGTACAACACACCCAGACGCGGTTATATCTACTCCATATCCTCATCCTCCGCGGCGCCGGCCTCCTTCCTCGCCTTCGCCGCCGTGACCCACTCGGCCGCCTTGGCCATAACGCGCTCGCGGCCCTTGGCGTCCGTCTTGCCCTCCCACTCGGCCCACCGCTTGAACCACTTCATCGCCCGCTGTGCCTTCAGTCCCTTGACCTTGGTGCCGCGCTCGAAAACGTCGCGCACGGCCGCGGCGTCGGCGCTCGGCGCCGCCATCTCGAGGTCGACGAGCTGGTTCCACAGGTCGAACCGCTTGGGCCACGTCGCCAGCAGCGTCTCGAACGTGGTGCGGCCGCGCTCGGCGTCGCCGTTGGGCGAGCGGAACTCGAGCGAGCCGAACTTGGCCATGAGGGCCGCCGTGTGGTGCTCGCCGAGAGCCTGCGTCGCGCGCGGGAGAAGAGCGCGGGCGCGGTCGGGCGCGTTGAGCGTGGCGTGGAGGAAATGGGCGTAGTTGGTCCAGAGGTTAGGGGACTTGGAGCCGAACTTGGCGACAGTCGTCTGGAAAAGCTCGTCCGCTTTCTGGAAGGGGGTCAGCGTTTTGCTTCTGCGATGAGACTGAGGGGTTGTAGACGAATTGCTTACCTTGTGCTTGCCAGACTGGATGTAGATGGTCGCCAATCGCTCGTGAATCTCCTGGTCGTCGTTGTATTGGCATGCCCGCTGGAACACCTCCTCGACGGTCGCCTTCGTGCCGTAGGCCACCTCCAAGTTGAGGAACGCAATCCAGACGTTCAGCTTCTCGGTCTGCTCGCGAATGTTGATCGTCTTGATGGCACGTTCAGCGATCTCGCGCGCCTTGGTCAGCTCGCTGACCTGCATCTGCAGCGCCATGTACGCGATCCAGAGGGCAGAGGAGTCGGGCTGACCCAACAGCAGCCGCTCGTAGTCGCTTGCGGTCTGGGGACCATCGACGTCCAGCGCAGCCGTGCGGTCGATCTGGATCTCGTCCTTCTTGGGCTTCTTTTCCTTCTGCTTGGACGCATTGTTCTTGGCAGGTGCTGAGGGAGCCTCGTTGTCTGAGTCGTCGAAGGCGTCGCCAGCCCAGTCGTATTTACCGGCGCTCAAGCCACCCTTCTCGCCGGACATGTCGACGTCACCATCTTCATCGACCTCTTCGTCCTCATCAGCATTGTCCTCATCATCGTCGGAGTCGTCCAGATTGTCGGTGCCCATAAACTTGATAGACGCGCCGCCCTCTGCCACGTCATCACCATCCTCACTGTCGACTTCCTCATCTTCGTCGTCAGACACAAGAGCCGCGCCTTCGCCTTCGTCCATGTCTACATCGTCGTCAAAGTACGCAGGCTTCAGTCCGAAGGAGATGCGCTTCTTGTTGCGATCCAGCGTCAGAACCTTGGCCTTGACCACATCGCCCGCCTGGTACAGCTTCCTGGCATCCTCGACGGGGCTGTCGGCCATCTCACTCCTGTGGCACAAGCCGCTGACGTTGTCGGAACCATCCACCACGATGAAAGCACCAAAGTCTTCAACCTTGCGGATCTTGCCGGTGACGATCTGGTTTGGCTTGATGTCCTTGTAGGTCTTGAGGGGCTTGTAGTTGTCATCGACCACGGAGTTCTTCAGACTCAACTCGACCTGGCCCACTGCCTCATCTACAGACAAGACACGGGCTTTGACAAGCTGGTCAACCTGGAAGTGCTCCTTCCACTCCTTGAGGTAACGGTCGGAAAGGTTGGAGATCTTGACCAGGGCGGAGACACTACCACCGAGAAGTACAAACACGCCCTTGTCAGCAACGTGCTTGATAAAGCCGCGGATGATGCTGCCCGACGTGACTTGCTTGGCGCTCGTGATCTCGGCATCGGTGATGGGCGAAGAAGAGTTCAGAACGCGAGAAGGACGGGTTGAGAGGCGGACACGCTTGTTGCTCTTGTCAACCTCAACCACGGAGACTTGAATGGCGTCGCCCTTGTCGTACTTAAGGGTGTTGACGTCGCCAAAGTCATCGCTCATGTCGATAAGATGAACATGGCCGGCAACGGTTTGGCTAAGCTTGACCATGAGCTGGCGCTCGTTGACCTTGACAACACAGCCGGCCAGGACCTGGTTGGGCTTGAGGTTGTCCCAGCTGACAACGGGAGACGAGTCGGAGCGGGCAGAAAGGTCCAAAACCCCACGCTTCGCATCCACCGCAATAACTCGCACCTTGATGGCAGTACCTACAGGGAAGTTGTTGATCACATCGTTGACCTTGGACACATCATCAGAAACATCCATGGCGTTGATCCTACCGCGCACGACTGGGGAGAGGTTCGCCCAGAGGCAGTTGCGGGAAGCGTTGTTGATGTAGGCAATGTGGGTAGAGCCGACCGTGATATCCTCCAGGGATAGAGGCTTGAGCTCCTTGGCTTCGATGTCGCTGGGTTTGGCGGTGAATTCGAGGACAGAGTTGTAGGAACGGTGGGAGAAGGCGAGGAAACGGTGGTCCTTTGAGTCGTGGAGGCCCATGGCACGCACACGGATAGTGTCGCCCTTCTTGAACTGCGACAGAGGCTCCTCCGGGTCCTCGATCTTGTCCCAAGATTCAAAAATTTGGGAGATGTCGACTCTGCCCTGAATCTTGTCGGCGGTTTCGACGTTCAACTGGGTCTCGTGAATGCCAACAATCTTGGCGTCGACAATCTGGCCGAAGGTGATATCTTGGACAGGTCCGTGAGCCTGGGGGCGGGTGGAGGCGCCTTCTTTCTTGACCTTCGGCTCGTTGCTGGGGAGCTCTGCCGTCAGAGGGTCAACGACAAGGCGAGTCCTCTCCATATCGATGGCACGGATGCGGACGGTGATGCTTTGGTACTTGCGGAGGCCAAACTGCTCCTTCTCTTGATCCTCCGTGGGAAGCCTCGCCTTGAACATAACACCAATGAGGGCTCCGCCAAACCTGACAAGAACCGCACCGGGTCTGATGGAGCTGATGAAGCCAGGGACCTCATCACCGATCTTGGCATCAGCGTACGTGCGGATGAGTTTGCCCGCCTTACCGGCTTCGACCAGGCTGGGCTTGGAAGTCAGGACAATCGCTCGCCGGCGCTCGTTCTTATCGAGGACCATCAGATCAGTGAGTGTCTGACCCATGTGTATCCTCTTGAGCGCAGACTGATTCTTGTTGGCGGATTTGTCGGTAAGCTGGCCCAGAGGTAAGATGGCCTTCAGGTTGCTCTCGTCAAGTTCAACATGGACATCGTCATCTGACTTCTGAACAACCTTGCCCGACACAATGGAGCCAACGGACAAAGCCTTCAAGGCTGCTTGCTTGTCAAGGCCGAAGGCAGAGGGGTCCTTGCACGACACCACGAGCTTCTGGGCCTCGGGATCGACATCCAGGATGTGAACGTTGACGACCTGGCCCACCTTGAAGTGCTCCTTTGGGTCCTGAATGAAGGCCTCGCTCATTTGCGAGACGGGCAGCCATCCGCGGACACCCCTGTAAAACTCGATGCGGGCGCCGTGCGGTGAGATGTCGCTAATGGTGCCGAGGGCTTGTTGTCCCACTTCGACCTCATCGAAGCTCTTGATGATGGGCGTGTCCGAGTTGACGAGAGTCTTCTTCAGCGTCAAACGCATCTGCCGTTTCCTGGGACGAACAGACAGGACACGAGCCTTGACGGACATTCCCTCGCGGAACTTCCTCTCGGGATGTTGTAGACGGACATCGGCGAAGTGCGTCTCGTGAACGTAACCGGTAATGCCCTCGGCAATCTTAACCACCAAGCCGCTCACACCTTGTTCGCCAATGATCACCTTCTCGATGGTGCAGTTGACAATCTCGCCGGCAGGTACATCCTCGTGACGGATGAAGCGCTGCTCAATGATTGTAGGCTCAAATGACATCAAAAACATGCCATCGAAAGTGCTGTAGCCGATGACTCTGCCACGGTGGACTGAGCCCTCCTTGAAGGGCCCGCTAGACTCGTAAAGCGCCTCAATCTTCCCATCCTTGACTTTGGAGATGTGGACAAATCCGGAGAGTCCGGCAACACCAACATCCACGTAGAGACCAATTTCGGGCTCAACCTTGCGCACAGTGCACTTCTCGACGCGAGCAGCAATCTGCAGCACGTCGAGGGGTGCCTTGGCTTGACCGCCCTTGCCGGCCTTCTTTGCCTGCAGCTTGATAATGTGGGGGAGTAGGGAGATGCCAAGTTTGGGGTGCTTTGCATTGGGGAACGTGCAGATAACCCGCGCCTTCACGCGCGAGCCAATCTTGTACTTCGCATCAATATCGACAGCATCGGGGCCGGCGCCGGAGTGAATGAGGTCGGCAGTAACCGGCAGATGGCCCAGAATCTTGCCCAATAGGCCTCGGCCGGTGGTGCTGGTGACCAGGACGTCCACAGCTGTACCCGGCTGGAAAGAGTTGACAGTGGTGGCCTCATTGGCAACGTTGTCAACCTTGCCCAGCTTCTCCGAATCCAGTGACAGTTGCGCAATCTTGCCGGAGACGCTCTTGACCAGGCACAGAGAGACCGCACCAGGCTGAAGCCTCAACTCATCCACCTCAGAACCGACCTCCTTCTTCGGCAGGAAGCCCTTGAGCTTCTTGTTGTCGACTCCAAGGTCCATCTCGTATCCGTGGTCCTGGACACTGGTGACAGCGGCCATGACAGTAATGTTGGCGACAACGTCGTTCCGGGACAGGTTAGAGTTGGCCTCTTCGGGGCGCAGGGAAAGCTCGATGTGGTTCTTCTTTCCAGAACCTTCACCATCCTTGGTGGAGAGCACGTAGGCGCGCACGTATTGCCCGATTTCGAAAAGCGAGCCGAGCTCAATGTCATCGTCGTCGTTTTCGCTGGAGCTTTCGTCGTCCGAGGCCTCGGCTGCTTGCTGGATCTTCGTTGTGACAACGTCAGAGATTGCGGCGATGGACACATTGCCGCTCAGGTTGTTGGGCAGAGCAATGGTCAGGCTGTGGTGAGAAATGGCGGAGACTTGACCGAGCACCACGGATCCCTTCGCGAGACGCTGTTCAATGTGTTAGTTGAGCTTGCACAAGGACCGCAAAGGAGACCTGCCTTGTAGTTCAGGGCCTCAATCTTGGTGCCATCCTCGTCCGACGAGGACTTCTTCTTGGTATCTTCGAAAGCGCCGAGCTTGGATTTCCGCCTCTTTTCCTTCTTGTGCTTGGTCTTCTCCTCTGTGTCGAATTCGCCCTCCCTCATCGCATCGGCTTTAGCTTCGATCTGGATCTGCTTCTGTTCCAGGGGCGTGAGAACGCTGCCACCGCCACGGGGGAACATGGGCTCTTCGTCTTTGAGTATGCTGGAGACGACCGACTTGGGTGCATCGGCACCGGAGCTGGCCCGCTTCTTGCTGTCGGCGCCATCCTGGGTCGAACTCGATGGCTTGTCGGACTTGGCAGGTCGGGTGTCCTTTGAGGACTTTGCCTTCTTGGACGGAAGGTCGCTGCCCGGGGCTTCCTTTCGTTTGAGGGAGCCCATGATGTCGATTGCGGCTCGTGGCTCGTGGTGCAACAAGTCGTGAGGTGAGGGTACCACTCGACTCGGATGCTGAACAGAATCCACCAGGTGCTCTTGCTGGGCCTTTCGATTTTTTTTTCTTCCTTCGATGCGGGATGCGACCGATAAGATAAGACATGGCGCGATAAGATTGTCCCTGCATGAGAACCACTACCTAAGTACTTAGCTTAGGTACTTAGGCGCCAGCGATGGCCCTGTAACATGGACGGCAGCACGGGCCTACAGAGGGGCTGGCCCCGGCCCCAGCCATCAAGGCAGCCAGACAGTGTTTACCGCTAATAACCTCTGACCACATGCCAGATCATCGATGATGTAGCTGGCTGGGAAGTCTCCGGGGCTCTTGGGGTTTGCACTTGTAACACCGACAACCTCGACCTTGACTTCAATATGGCGCCCCGAAAGCGAGCACGACCCAACCCTTCAACCGCGAGCTCAACGAGCCTGCCCGGGACGAACCCCGCGACCCCTGCCACTACGTCACCGGCACCCCCCGTGCTGGACACCACAACATCCTCGGTTGGACAAGGAGATATGCCGACACCCAGTGGCGCGAGAAAAAACGAGGGCCCAGGGTCGACTGCCAACGGACATAAGGAGGTACGCAAGAGCCGAAGCTGGTATGGATCATGGCCACGAGCGCCTAAATCATCAGCCCTTGTGCCTCAGATCGCACGGGAGACAATCCTAGGGGGCACCAACCGACCACCCAGCATGTCCGACCTGAAGCGGTTCGACACTAAGAAGAGCATAGACTCATCGAACGTTGAGGGACCAGCCACATCAACGACCACTTTGCCAAATATTCCAGAGAGTCACATGGCGGTTGATGAGGCTGAGCAGACTGGCACGGAGACGACGACCGGCCACCAGGTGCAGGATGAAGCGAAGAACGGAAAAGATGCAGCGACGGAGCATCAGGCCAAAGAGGAGAACACGCAACCCTCCCAGGACGCGACGATGGAAAACAAGAGTGTTGAAGTAGAGCCTCTCTCTCCTCAGCGACCCTCAACAGCATCAGGATGGTTTGGCTGGTTGGGCCGATCCCAGTTACCTGACGCGAAACCCTTGCCCCCAGCCAAGGACGATACCGAAGCAGCCGAATTACCAAAAGAGCCAGAAGCACAACCGGCGGCACCTATGACTACAGAGCCGGAACCAGAAAGACCATCAACGCCGATCACAAAAGATTCTATCGACGCTGAGCCCCAGCCATCAGCTGCAAACTCTTCATGGTTCGGCTTCTGGACCGCCGCAACGCCTCAGCTACCCACCGAAGCACAACCTCAAAGCCCTCAGACACCTGTGCCTGGGCCCAGCACCGCTCCTGTGGAACAGCAGAAAGACACACCCATGCCAGACGCACCAGATGCCCCTGCCGCCAAATCGCCTCCCCCGCCCGCGGGCTCGACATGGGCTTTTTGGTCCAGGGACGTGAAGCCGAAGGCCGACGGCAAGGCAGCCCAACCAGAGGCCGGGGAGATGGCCGTCATTGGGCAAGGGTCGGAAGCGCATCCTGAGCCCGCACAGGGCATCATCACACCACAGACAGTTGACCCGACAAAGGATCTGAAGACTAAGTTCAAGGCTGCAACAATCGGAGCGACGGTGGGAAAGAAGAATAAGAGACTCAGGCCCCAGTCTATGGATTTGGATGACGCACCTGCGCGGTCCGGCACGACTACTCCACAGCCGGTGGCCTCGTCTAAATCATCTATCGCCGAGTCCATTCAAGAGAGCCCTGGAAAGGCAGGTGCCGCGAAGGCAGCTTCGATTCCCGAATCACCGACTAAACCCTTGCCACCTAATCTTTTGCTCCCATCTTTCGGCAGCACTTACCACATGAAGGACAACCCGTCCATCATCAAGCAAATCACGCAACTCCTGCTTCGCACTCAACAGCCCCCTGCAAACCACGTCTTCAAGGTCAAGGAGTTCCCGAATGTGAAGAAAGCGATTGCAATCGGCGTTCATGGCCTGTTTCCGGCGACATATCTCCGACCGATGATTGGGCAACCGACTGGTACATCTTTGCGTCTTGCCAGCCACTGTGCTGAGGGCATCAGGAGGTGGGCTGACACTCACGGTTGCGGAGACTGCGAGATCGAGAAGGTTGCGCTTGAGGGCGAAGGCAAGATTGCCGACAGGGTGGATAACCTGTGGAAGCTGTTGCTCAACTGGATCGAACCGCTCCGAAGCGCCGACTTGATCATCTTAGCGTGCCACTCCCAGGGTGTACCGGTGGCGATTATGCTGGTTGCCAAACTCATCGATTTGGGTATCATTACGAATGCGAGGATTGGAGTGTGTGCCATGGGTAAGTGAATGAGACTCTCATCGATTCGACATTTGGCTCACACGCAATAGCCGGAGTGTCCCTCGGTCCGTTTCCTGATTACAGGTCTAGCATGGGCATGCTCATGGGCACCGCTGCCGAGCTATGGGACTTTTCCAACTCGGAGAGTGAGGTCTCAAAGCGGTACGAGGTAGCCCTTAAGGAGGTCTTAGAGTACGGAGCTAGGATCACCTACATCGGCAGCATCGACGATCAGCTGGTGCCGATGGAGTCGGCCATCTATTCTCCGGCGTCCCACCCCTACATCTACCGCGCAGTTTTCATCGACGGCCGCATACATGCCCCCGATTTGTGAGTCCTACCCTCTGCGCTGGCCCTATTTCCCTAACATGCGTAGCATCGCCCACCTCGTCGGCTTCGCGCTGAAGCTCCGCAACCTCGGAGTCTCCGACCACGGTCTCATCCGCGAGCTCTCCACACCGCTCGCCGGCTCCCTGTACTCAGGCGAGGGCCACTCCCGCCTCTACTACGACGAACAGGTCTACGATCTCGCCGTCGCGCACGCGCTGGAGACCACGGACGTGGCACCCCACACTCCCAACCGGCGGTGCCAGATCAACCATCCGTACCGATCTGAATCTGCGGGCCCCGGCAAGACGACGGGCGCCCCCGGCCCGCTCACGAACCCGAATCCCTACCACCTCCCGTGGATCATGCGCGGTCTCCTCGAGGAAGACTTTGTCAAGACCGAGCTGTCGGCCGAGACGGAGGAACTCCTCCGCCAGTTCGATGACTGGAAACCCACAACCAAGGCGCTCAAAGACGTCAAGTATCGCCTGGAAGCCGTGCGGTCGAAGCTCTGAGACGGCCCGCCCCCTGAACTCGTCGCTTCTGTTGGTGATGGCCTCTTGTCATTTGGGGGGAAAGGAAGGAAGGAAGGAAGGAATTTAGATTTGGATGAACGTACACTCCTGTATACTTATACCCATGAACACGGCGCCGGCCGTAGATACCCGGCACAGGACAGACAAAGGGACAACGGCGTACGCGAGACGGATGCTTCTTTTTTTATTATTTTGCTACAGACATGAGATATGTTTCTTCGTCTAGATACCTATGCAGCATAGCAGAGCCACAGTACTTGATTCCCTCCCCTGGACCGTTCCGCACCCGATCGATGCATGCATGCCATTACCCACCTATCGTTACAGAACTCCATATCATACACGCAGCATGAGGCGGCCGGGTGTCCCGTGCCGTGCCGTCTACCGCCGCCCGAGCTGCCACCCGTACACCGTGTTCTGGATCGACTCCCACGTCAGCGAGTGGGTGCTCACGCCGTGGGCCTGCGCCTCCTGCAGCACGACCGTCGGGGCGCCGCTCCCCCGGCCGGGGTTCTCGACCATGCCGCCGACGACCATCTTGGCGACGCGCCTCAGGTCGTCGACCGTCAGGGCCTCGATGCGGCGGCACATGTCGCCGACGGGGACCTTGCGGCCGTGGACCTGGACCTGCCTGCCGAGGTCCTCGAGCTCGACCATGCGGCTCTCGAGGTTCATGAGCAGACTGCTGCGCAGCTGGTTCTTGGCGCGCTGGACCTCGACGGGCTGCAGGGCGGCCGAGGCGTGGCCGGGCTCGAGGGTCAGAGCGCGGAGCTCACGGCACATGACGTCCAGCATGGCGCCGGCGCGGCCGGGCAGGCAGGCGGCGGAGATGCCGAAGAGGCCGGCGTCCGTGTACGAGTGGTTAAAGGCGACGCACGACTCAACCCAGCCGTGCTGGTTGAGCACGTTGGTGTAGAGGCGCGAGTACATGCCCTTGCCCGGGCCGCCGGCCGAGAAGGAGCCGCCGCCGCCGAGGAGGGTCTGCAGCGTGGCGAGGGCGTAAATGTCGTCGGAGGAGATGGGGAGACCCTCGAATGCGAGGTGGATGTGGGTGAAGGTCGGGGCCGCAGGGTTGAGGGAGGGGGGTTGCGGGGGGAGGGCCATGAATCCGCCTGTGTAGTGGGCGGGGCGGAATATGTCGGTGGAGGAGGCGTCAGGGGCGACAGCGGCCTGGGACGGGGCCGACGTGGAGAGGTTCTTGAAGAAGGGGACCTTGGACAGCAGGCTCGAGGGCTTCTGTGTCGGAGAGGAGGAGGTCGAGGAAGGGGCGGACCAGGACGAGTCCGCGCTCGCGTCGGAGGTCTCGGAACCAGAGCGGGCAAAGGCGGCCGTGGGCTTGTCGCTGGCGACCATGTCTCCGAAGTACTGTGTCGCGAGCTGGACAGCCTCGCCGTGCTCGACTCCGGCAAAGGCGACGACCATGCGCTCTGGGCGGTAGAAGGCGTCGCGGTAGGCGCGAATCGTGGACCCGTTGATGTAGGGGAGCTGCTCCTCGGGGCAGAGGAGAGGGTTGCCGAGAGTGTTGTCCTTGAAGGCGGCGGTGTGGACGAGTTCGGGGAGGATGAGGTCGGGCTTGCTCCAGATCTCCTTGATCTCGTAGGCGGCCGTGCCGAGCTGCTCTTGGACCTCCTCCTCCGTCAGCTTGGGGTCGCGGATCGTCTCGGCCAGCAAGGCGACGGTGGTCAGAACGGCGGCGTTGAAGGTGGCAGCCTGGTACATCATGGCCTCTCGCGAGCTGGCGCACTGGATGTTACCACCCAGAGCCTCCACCTGCTCGAGCATGTCGTCGGCGGAGCGCTTCGACGTGCTCTTGAAGGCGAGGCGGTCCATGATGTGGCTCACGCCGCGGAGATTGCCGTTCTCGTACCGCGAACCGGCATCGATGTACACGCCCACTCCGGAGAACGACCCCGGGAGAGCCTCGGAGGCGATACGTAGGCCATTGGGAAGGGTGGTGATGTTGTCGAGGTCGGTGGGCTCCCGCGGGATGGGATCGATGACTGTCGCGTGCGTGCGAGCGGAGCGGGTCAACGAGGGAAGAGCGATGGCGGGTTTGGTGAAGTAAGCCCGCGTGCGCTGGGGCAACCGCGGTGCTATTGATCGGAGCATGGTGACGCCGGACGGTGGTGTGTTGTGTCGTGTCCGGGGAGGGGGGAGGGGGAAGGCGATGGCGATGGCGACGTATGAGTCGGATCGAAAAAAGGCTGGACGAGATTGACGAGCTTGAACTTCCCTGCCTGTCGAGCCCCGGTACCGTACGGGACACTGCCTTATCGGCTTATCGCGGCATGCCCGGTGGTGGGCCCGCTGCTCCTCGGACGTGGAACCAACCATCCAACCAACGGCCGTGGCTGTGGGCCTGGAAGACGTCACCCATCCCCAAGGGACCTTGTGGTAGGTCACCAGGTGACTGAAGGGGCTGAGCCCAGAGGCTGCAATGAACAAAGGTCTTGGGTCACGATAAGCGGCACATGGCCGTCCGCGCGAATGAGTGGGAAATGATTGATTATGCTCGTTCCATCGCCGGAAACAAAAAAGACAAAGCTGTGGCAGACATGTGCCCCCAATCCCAATGACAGGTCCCTTATGGACCAACACCGTACGCCTGATGGCATGGCTCGTTGCCTGCCCAGCCTCGCTAGATGCTGTTGTGTCGCCCGACCGGCCGCCTGGCCTTCTCAGAGTGCCAATAATAGAATAATTATACTCCGTTAGCCATGCAAAGCGCGGTTCCTCATGCCGCGAGGATGTACAGTCGCTTGACAATGCGGCTCCAAACTCCCTCATCGCTTTCGCTTGGCATCTGCCCTCTCTCGTCGGTTCGTCTTCTGCAGCTTACGACGGGCGGTGGTAGTTCTAACGTCAGCTGCTTGCTCGTCGGAGCCCAACGTCGACGGAGCCTATCTGTCGACATCCATTTCTGTAGCAGCATCTAGTGAGCGCATGCCGCCCGCCTCCTCGGACATGGACGCGTTTCGGCTCCCAGCTGCGCTTCCATCAAAGACCCATGGCCCGGCATCATTCCTCGGCGTAATGGGGCCCTCGTGGCCGTTGAGATTCGGCTGGCCTGGTGGCGAAGGGGTTCTATCCCGAGACATGCCGTTCGTGCCTTGCAAAGGGCCCGACGACGACCGAATCGTCATGGGCTGTGATACAGAATTCGGAATCAGGGTCAAGTGGGCGTTGGCGTTCCGGGTCGTCTGCTCCTGCAGGTTGGACGTGACCTCCATGGGTTCGCCGTCCTCGCTCCTGGCGCGACCGGTGGCCCGCGCCTCTTGGGGCACCGGTGGGGTATCAGGAGCTGGCACCTCCGTGTCGACTTCGGGCGTGCTGTCCTTCTTCTCCGACTCTTCGGCGTCGGCAGTCTCCCAGTCCTCTTCAGGGTCCTCAATGTCGGCCTCCAGGTCGGCAGCCATGCGACAGTTCGGACAAACAAAGATAGGATATTGTGGCGTGTTGAGAAGTGCACGGATGCACTTGTAGTGCCACGTGTGCGAGCAGGGCGCAACGAAGAGGCTCTGGCAAGGCTGTGATGGTTCGTCAGCAGCGGACTCGATGGGAGCGGGCGCACCAAGAACTTACGGCGATGGAGTTGAGGCAGATCGAGCAATCCTGCGTCGAGTTTGTAGAGTTGGCAGAGGATGTCAAGTTTCGCAGACGCTTGTGGTTTTGCACGCTGTCGGGTCATTAGTTTGGGCATGCTGGCACTTCTTGGGTCATCGAACATACTTGAATGCATTGGGCTTGTTCTGCCAGCCCCGGTTCAGCTCCAGCCTCATCTTGACGCAGCGGAAAATCATCTCCTCGCCGCCCTTGAAGTCGATGCCGAGCTGGACAATGTCGCCGTCATTGATGGGGAAAGGCTTCGACTCGGTGCCGGGGGGACTCAGCCGAATATGGTTGAGGAATGTACCCGAAGAGCTCTTGACATCCTTGATGTACCACTTGCCCTGATCGTACCAGAATTCACAGTGTCGGCGGCTGACGACCTTGCTCTTGAAGCCCACGGGAGCGGCCGAGGGCACGTTGGCGGGGACAGCAGGCTGGTTCTCTCGCTCGGAGTACCGCCCGACACGGATGATTTCGCCCCCGGATGGTAACGTCCTGGCCACGGGCGTGAACGACAGACTGGGACGGGTCGCACGGGGGTCAAAGTAGGCAGAGAACCGGATGGAGGGCAAGGCGTCGTGGGTCGGATTGCCGGCGGCGACGTTCGCAGCCGCGGCGGCCATGGCAGCGACGTCGCCGGTCGTCGAAGACCGAAGCCGGGTCGTTCTAGGTTCGGGCGTCGGCTCTTGCATTTCTGCTTCGTTTCCGCTGGCGCTCGCGGATGCCTGGGCGTCGGAAGAAGACTCGGCGGCTACCTGCTCGGGGATGCCCGCTGGCGGGGGCGTGGGTGGCTTGTGTATCGCGGAGGTGATCGGCTCTTGGTGCGATGCAACGAGGGACAGTGGGTTGGGCGCACTGTCAGCGGCGGCAGGGGAGGCGGGGGTGGAGGGAGCGGCCGAGTAGCTGACGGATCGCGTGAGAGTATTCCTGCGCGCCTGAATGGGCTGTTGAGCGGGCGGGGTGGAAGATAGGGAGGTGGGTTGGCTGTTGGTGGCGGTGTGTTCTCTGGAGAGAAGGTGGTTGTGGGTGTAATTTCGCAGGTAGCTCAGACCTCGAAGACGACTTGTGCGGCTCGTGGAGGCGGGGTTGCTGGCGGACGACGCAGCACCTGGGCCCATGGAAGGTGGTGGTGAGGCGACTGGTTGGGTGAACATTGGAAAGGCGGTAAATTGGTTTCGGGGGGCAGGCCCGGTGTAGGGACGGGAGAGGAAGGGGAGGGCGTGGGGGGGCTTAGGTTCTTTGGTCAACGCGAGGGCCCGGGATTGCAGTCGGCGGGCAGCGTAGAGCGGTGTCGAGTGTTCGAGGCAGGAGCCTCAAAGCAGAGGGACCTTGGGACCAAGGTATGAAGCAGACTAGGGATTGTGTGCGTTGCGCTGCGTTGCGTTCCGTTCCAGTCGCAGCAGGTATGTTGGAATGGACGAGGGGTGTTGCGGGCGGAGGGCGAAGGATGAAGAGCGGGACTTCGAGCCAGGTGCGATGCGGGTGCAGCTGAAGTCTGGATGCTGGATTCTGGATTCTGAATTCTGGATTCTGAATTCTGGACGAACAAGCGGACACCGGTCGCAGACTCGGAGGTAAGAGAAACTTGTGCTGTGGCAAAGGATCAGGTAACAGAGTCGGCTGCGGGGGTCCTCCTGCCTGACGGACTACCGCCGAGTCAAGTTGGTTACGGTCCTGCGACGGGGGGGCGCTTTCACCGCAAGACGAATTGTCGTATTCTGGAAGATTATCGCCCAGTCTGGTGCGGGTTTCGCGTCGATGGTGTTGACGGTCTCAGCGTCTGAGAGCTCCTTGGCATGGGATTGTCGAGAGACTGAAGTTGCTGGGACAATCAGGTTGGTTGGGATGGTTCGTTATAGCGTGGGCGGAGATTGGTGCGGTGTCGAGGAGGAGGAGCGGACGAGCTGTATATGCAGAATCTGAGGAACAGGAGAAACAGCAATAACAATGCCGAGTGGATTATGGATCGGGTCCGAACAGGCAGAGCAATACGATACGATGAACCTGAAGGGAAGACGGAGAAAAACAGGGAGCCAAGTCGATGCGGTCCAGGGCCACCAATGCAGGTTGGTGCTTCGGGGTCTCGAGGGTCTTTGACTGATCCACGGATTGGCGATGGAGGCCTGGCCGGGGGGGGGGGGCACCGAGGGGGGTGTCATCAGTGTCATTCAGCGCCTTCGGTTCAGGGCTTCCCCACTAAACCTGAACGCTGGCCGACCACTGGCATTGACTCGGCTCAGGCGGTCTTGGCGAGCCCATGCGGTCAC
This sequence comes from Verticillium klebahnii, assembly GCA_002851715.1. Taxonomy (NCBI): domain Eukaryota; kingdom Fungi; phylum Ascomycota; class Sordariomycetes; order Glomerellales; family Plectosphaerellaceae; genus Verticillium; species Verticillium klebahnii. Next base: position 1,039,255 of record NMXL01000005.1, on the reverse strand, counting down.
TGGAGCTTGTTGATCGTTGTAAGGGGGCGATTTGGGCTCTCCTCGCCAATGGGGACGGGCAACAGCGCCCCAATGGCGACTAGCGTTGCCTTGATGCATGCGCCCAGCCAGGGGCCTTGACTCTTGATTCTGCGCCTCTCTCCCTCTCTTGGCCGGCCTGCTCGATTGTACATGCGTCGTCGTCTTCATCAGCTTCACCCCCGAACCAGCTGACCAGGTCACGTCAATATCATGCCTGTGGCGGCGCCCTTCCGCTGCTGGACGCAACGGCAGATCTTCTCTTCATCCGAGACAGGACGGCAACAGGGAAAAAAAAAATAAGGAGACACAGCCCAAGGCCATCTTTGCACGCGGATCTGAAAGGAATTAGGGGTGTGAGACAGGCCGGTCTCGTGCTCGCATCACAAGCGACACTCCCAGGGACTCCGTTTTCGACGCTAATTCCCCTTCTGAATCGCCTCCCGTGTCTGGCCTCGCATGTCCACGGCCACGGTACGGCAAGCCAAGTCAGGCCAAGGGCACGTACCTCATCTAACCTCTTTTCTACCGAACTGGGTTTTTGCCAGACGGCTCGCCTCTTCAGACAGGACGATGGTCTCGCCGCGCCCATCTACCAACCCTATTCACGGCCGGGTCCAGAGCATTCCACGAGCCTTCGCCAGCCGGGCCATGCCAAACAGCACCCTCGACCAGAGGACGGAAACTACCAGCTCGCTAAAACCCTTCCCTTTGGGCAACCGTCCCGTGTGCCTGAGGTTATGCATACATCGAGTCCCAAGAGTTCCAAGCTCCGTCCATCTCGCTTGTCAGGAACGTGAAGCCAAGATGCCACAGCACTTCATCCCCCCCCAGACTATGTCCCCCCAGCATTCCACATCGGTCACGCCTGGCATCGCCGTACCGGATGCGCCAACGGCGGAAAACCCGACCTCATCGTTCGTTGAGCAACAACGGCGTGCGCAGTACGACGTGCCAGATCCAGATCGGCAGGCGCCGCCTGTCGCCTCTGTCTCGGCCGAGTACGAACCGTGACAAATTCTTGGTCGACTGCGGCAGCGGCGGCGACCACCGCGAAGGGGCACAACATCACATCAATTAAAAAGCATCGTGTCTAATCGTCAAAGATGAATTGCGATTCTCCGCCTCAATCTCAACTCTCCCATGGTTCCACGTTCAGCATGACATGTCACTCAAAGCTTCGATCATGCAATCGCCCAAGCTCTGATTCCCGGCAGCATCCACCTACACGCCGCCCTTGCTTCGCTTGCATCGCTCTGCCTCCATAACTCGCATCAAAAGCCGCACACATGCATACAGCATTCCTTCCACCACGAGCTCTCGATCTCGAAATCTCACGATCCCACCAGCCAGCCACCCGCCACCCGCCACCCGCAGCCCGCAACCCGCTCTCGCGTGCTAACCCTCCCGCTCCCTTCGCAACCATCCTCGTCCAGCTGAAACAAACCTCGCCCTTCGGCACGTAAGGGTTTCAGCGTGCCAGCTCACTGCCAACTGGCCACCCCGCCAACCGCGTGGACGCCCTTCTATCTGTGCTTCTCGAAGCGGCTCTACATTCCAGCCCTGCCGCCCTGCACTGCGTTCGCTTAACACTGCCGCGCCCGTTGGCCTACGGAACCGAGAGCGAGACCACCGCCTGGCGCATGGCTGCCTGGCTGGCCGCGTGCGTATGTGCGTTGAGTTTAACGGGTGGTCTGACGCCTCGGCGACCGATGGATCCTAACGGCACACGGTTGTCGGTTGCTTGCGTTGTTGACGTCAAGTTGAGATTGGCCATGACGTTTTATGGGAAGCAGATCGGGCATCGGTCCCACCTCTTCTAAATTGCGGCGGCTTTTTTGTGTAGCTGCGTAGAGCGGAGGTCCGAGCTGCCCTCCGTTGTCAGCGACCCGAACAACCCGGACGCATTGTACCGGTGAGATGGGTGACGTCGAGAGGCTGGGACCTCCCTGCTGCTCGAACGCTGTTGATCGAGAGAGGAAATGGGCAATTGGTTTCCTAAAACGGAGCCGCCGCTGCATCCTTGACGAACCTCACGATCTCGGATCCACAGCGGGCCGTTCGTCGACCGATGCGTAGTGTGGCGGCGTAAAGACCCGCCCCGTTAGGTAGCGTTGACTCGGGGATGGATCCCCCACGCGGCAGAGGAAGTGGTCTGATGACAATGACGCCTCGTGAAATTCGGTCTACCCGCTTCGATAAACCTGCTTGCTGCCGAACATGTTTCTGCTCACCGCTTGAATGCAGCCTTACCCAGCTTCTCAATCTCCCTTCCCTCGGGCGTGTTCTTCCCCGCCGCCTCCAGCAGCCGCGCCCATGCCTCGGCATCCTTGAGCCGCACCGCCTCCTCGGCTGCCTTAATTTTCATGCCGCACTTTTCGTACATGGTCACCGTCGCCCCAGGCTCGAGCCCCGTACATTTCGGGATGAAGGCCGCTGCCAGCTTGGGGTTGCCGGCCTGGAGGGTGAGGTTGAAGAATGGCTGATCTATTAGCATAATGTTCGTTTGGGAGGCCGAGACGACGGGGCTCGACATACCTCCCACCCGATTGGGCTCTTCTTTGTCTTGGACAACTCCTCAATTTCGTTCCAGTCACGCTTGGCAACCAGCGCGCGGAGGCTACATCACACCGTTAGTCATCCAGGCCGGAGAGACAAGAAGAGAAAACAAGGGGGACATACCGGATCCACCACGCTACCCGGTCCGGCACCTTGAACTCGTTTTGGATCTTCTTCGCCCTGCCGTGGTACCCCAGCCTGATCAGCTTGAACATGGTATCATTGACGCTCATCCCCGTAAAGGTATCCGTCAGGTCGCGATCGAACGACTCTTGCAGCCTCAGCAGCGCCGTCGCCTCCTTCAGCGCGCGCACCTCAAAGGACGACTCCTTCGAGTCGGACAGCAGCTTCGCCGCCAGCGCCAGCTTGTCCGCCGCTGTGCGCGCGTCAGGCTGGTGGAGCGACTCCCTCACAAAGACGCCCGCGCCGTCGACGCGGCGGTCATCCTGGTAGTACAGGTCCTTGAGGAGGGCGTTGTCGGCCTCCCTGGCGGCGGACGCCTCGACGAGGGCTGTGGCGGCGGGGCGCGCGTTGATGACGCGGAAGAAGGCGGCCAGGGGCAGCTTTTTCTTCATTTCGAGAAGGACGGTGAGCGTGAGGTCCGAGTCGCCGCTCTCGATGGCCTTGTCGAGCGCGAGCTCGTCCTCTTCCATGCTGAGGAGAAGAGGCACCTGGCGGCCACCACGAGGTTCGTGGTTGAGGAGCTCGGTAGCTAGACGGCTACGGCCTTCGTCGTAGGCAGCGCGGGCGATTTCCTCAAAGGAGATGCCGGGCTTGCCGGAGAGACGGTCGACGATCATGCGACAGATCGTATCGTCGTCTTCGGTGCCGGCGCGGACCTTGGCAGAGGCCCAGTGGACGTAGATGCGGTCCGTAGGAAGGTGGAGATAGCCGGCAATCTTGAGGGCGAGGAGATACTCGTGGCGGCTGAGCAACCGCTTGATGAGACCTTCGGGTGTGAGGCGCTGGTACTGTTCGAAAGAGAGTGGCAGGCCGACTTCGAAGAACCGCACGGCGTTGAGGACACGAAGCGCCTCGCACATGTCGACGAAGTCGTCGCTGTTGTAAATGTCGAGCACAGATTTGCCAAAGGAGGCGGCCTTGAGCAGCTGCTTCTGCCAGTGCACACTGAACTCACGGCCCGCTGCGTTGACGCAAGTGTCGACGGCCTCGGTGAGATTCGGACGGATGAGCTGGATGTAGTCGTCCGCCTTGGGTGATTGTATCTCGAGTTGGCCAACAGCGTCCAAGAGAATGGAGGCGGCCGATGATTCGGTCTTTGCGCCAAAGACCTCTTCAGTGCTGCGGGGAACACGCTCGACAAAGTCGCAAACGTCGTTTGTGAATAGGATAGCACCGTCGTATTCTACACTCGTAAGCCGAGGATCATACCAGCATGAGAGGTTTGCTCACCTGAGATGGCATGAACACGCCCATCATAGAAGAACGTGGCGGACGCGTTATCGGGCCCGATGAGATGCACCTCATCCTCCCAGGCTATGAGGGCATCAGAGCCACACCACTCAACATACTTCGGTGGTATCTTGGAATGACTGCTGTATTCCACCAGTCTCTCCTGAAAGTCACTGGCAATGACATGGGCCTTGCCGGTCTCTGTGTAGAGAGCAATGAGGCTGCCGTCGGGAGAAACACTGACGTGACTGAAAGGTCCGATGTCGAGGAAGCGGTCCTCACATTCTGTGGCGTCAACGACATAAAGAGTTTGGCCAATACTGAGTAGCACCTCGACCGATCGCGAAAGTGTGTGGGCAGGGGTCATAATCGCCCAGGCATGGATTTCGCCGTCCGGTGGCGACGCCAGCTGTTTTGGCCGCGGTTCCGTGTATGATGTAACCGATATGAGAGCATTGTTGGCGAGAAGAGCGACCATCCCGTGACCATAGAATCTAAGAAGGGTGAGTCTTGCTCAAGGCTTGCGACAGCGGTGACATACCTGCACGAGCTGACGCCATAGTTGTCGGCGCCATTTCCCAGGGAGAACTGCGTGAATTCGCCCTGGAGATCATATACCCTGACCGTCCCATCGGCAGTCACGATGAGAAGGTTCTCATCCTCAGACCACCCTATGCCTTTGATGGAGCCTTTGTCCCAGGCAATACTGCGCAGCTTCTTGCCAGCATAGCTGTAGATGTCAATGCTCGGCTTGGATGACTTCTGCGCCCTGTAGGCTTGGATCTTCGTCTCATCTCGATAAATAGCTACGTCGGGTCAGTATGATTGTACGAAGCAGACCTCCAACGGGCCTCAAGTGCTATTGGCCTGCTGCATCATACCTAAAGCACCGCCATTGGGTGCCCCGGCAACGATGTAGTTGTCGAGATCTAGGTCCTGGTCAAACACCTCGGTGTAGAGCTGCGTCTTGCGAAACCACTTATCGCCCACGCTCTCCCACCCAACAGACGGATGCGCAATGTCCATTGTGCATCACCTCATGGTTGACCGTTCTGGAGGGAGTCTCGTTCGGCGTCGGCGATGCGTGGGTGAGTGTGGGGATGGATGTAAGGTAAGGTACGGCACAGCGTATGGCAGACAGTAAGGAATGGAGCTCACATGAGCTTGCCTGGAGCTCCGACCAGCGCCAACCTCCCAGTCACCGTGACTGACTGTCGTCCAGTGGGGCGGCAAAACACCGGCACGGACGTCATTGAGGGGCGCACTGATAAGGCTGCGACCTGCCACCGACTTGTGACCGTCGTTGCACCTCAGACATATCCTCACGTTCTCCGGTCCCTTGTCCTTCCAGTAGCACGCTCGTCGCTGGCTTGCAGGTTAGATGGAATAGGAAATCATCAGCCTCGATTCATGCGAACGCTTCCTCACAGCCATGCCCGGGTGGCGCGACGAATACCTCGCCTCCCTCCGCGAACAGGAGCGGAATAACCCAGTGAACCTTGAGATTGTCGAGCTGTGTACTGCCACCTCTCCGGTAGAAACTGAGCCAGACCAGGACTGACACCTCATGTGCACGACAGGCTCGCAGCTGGCCGACCGCGTCGCGGCCCTCGAGGCTGAGAAAGAAGCTCTCGCAGCGACATCGAAACCGACAAAAGCCGGCGCCAAGGCCGCTGACTTCGACAGCGCCGACCCGGGTATCGTGCAGCTCAAATTCGAACTCGCCGAAGCCTTACGATCAAAAGGATCTTTGCAGTCAAGAGCGAAAAAGGCAGAGGACGAGTTGGCCGAGCTGCGCAACAAGACGAAGGCCGATACACGCGCACTGAGGACCCTGTCGACCGAGAGGGCCGCACTCGCGACGAAACTACGAGACCGCGAACACGAAATCAAAGAGAAGAGGAAACTGGTCGAGGTTGGTTCCCGTCGGGTACTTCGCACAGTGCAGACCTGACCATCACAGGATGTTCAAGACGAGATGATCACACTCAACCTGCAGGTCACCATGGCCGAAACGGAACGCGACAAGGTCAAGAAGGAGAACAAAGAGCTCATCGACCGCTGGATGAAGAGGATGGCCCAGGAAGCCGACGCAATGAACCTCGCCAACGAACCGCACATGGACAACAAGCGATGACAAACAAATGCTCTCGTGTTCTGACAACTGGTCATACCTCTACTATGCTACAGACGCGGACTCGCCGCCACCGTGTGCCATGCTGTGCCATGCCATGCTCACTGATACCAGCCTACAAGGGTATCGGGCTGCTCGTCAGGTATGCAACGTTCCTACCAATATCATCCGTACTCCCACAACGCCCTGTATCCCGAGGCTCTTGCCGCTCGATATGCCGGCCGTTACGCAAAGCCAAACCCTCGACCTCCTTGGGTCATCCGTGGCGTCATAAAACAGGGCAGGGCAGGCCGTGTGCCCCTCACCCTAGGGCAGCACCTACTTCCGCGTCGAAATGCAAAACGTGCCGCCGGCGTTAGTCCAGCTGACGTGGCCTTCGGGGTAGGTGTGGTCTTCGACCTGCAGAATGTTGCTGGCAACATCATTAATGCTGCGCACACCCTGGTCGTACAAGAAGGACTTGAGCGACACAATCTTGCAACCCTTCTTCAGGTCCAGGAACAAGCTGACCAGCTTGTCGTTGAGCTGCGGTGTGAACGCTTGGTTGTTCACGAGGACGACATCTGCGCGCTTCAGAACATCGTGAACCGTCGTCTCCTGGAGGAAGTCTCCCCTAACGAGGTTTACCTTGCCGGGCGCCAGTCCCCAGAGCCGGCACCGCTTGGCAAACTCTTTTTTCTGGGCCTCGGCAAAGTCGCACGGGTTGTCCATCATCTCGCATCCCCAGCTCTCGCATCCAACCTCGAGCGCCGCCTGGAGGACGACGTTGCCGACGCCAGAGCCGAGATCGACAAAGACCTGATCTGACGTCATCCGTGTCTTTTCCTGGAGGATCTTGGAGATGAACACGTAGTTCAGTTCTCCGTAGACATTATCGGTGCCGTTGGTGTATTGTTTCAGCTTCTCCACGTCGGGGGAGACGGTGCGGTCGTAGACTTGGGTGAGGATGAACTCGACCAGCTTGCGCGGCAGGCTGTGCTTGTTATCGAGGTTCTTCCGAAATGTGCCGTCTTTAGCCAGAGATAGAATCTTATTGTTGGCATCCTTCAGCGCATCCTTAAAACTGCTGATCTCGTTCATGCCGGATGCGCGCTTGAGGCGGCGGATCAGCCCCGCCTTGGGTTCGCGGAAGTCCACGGCTTGCTCTTCCGTAAGATATTCGTCGGCAACGTGCGAGACGACGTCGATGATGTCTCTGACAGCATCAATCTTGCCGTTCTCCACGAGGAGCTCATACCTAGCGACATCGTCAGCGTCCCGCATAGATACGTGTCAGTGTCGCGTGTGCTTACTTCTCCGGCGCATACAGACTGGGGTATTGGAGCTCGACGCGAATGTCGTCGTCCGGTCCAGCCCCCAGCGCGCGTTCGATCGCCTTGGATGTCGACGAAGAGTTCATGATCTCGGTCGCGTGGATGTAGTTGAGCCGCGCGGGCTTCTCGGGGTCGAACGCATCGGCGCAGGTCAGCGTCCGGTTCTTGTCGACATGGTCGTCGAGGGGGCGACGGCGCTTCCGGCTCTCAAGGTTCAAGAAGACGTCGTCCTCGTCCTCGCCGTCGGAGTCCTTATCGAAGTGAGGCTGCAAGGGGTCGGCGCTGCCGTGTTTGCGCTTGCGCTCGGAGCGGCGATCGTCGGAGGAGGACGGGTAAGGCGACGCGCTCTTGTGGCGGGGCAGGAGCTTGGGTTTCGGGGAGGCGCGGGGAGAGGCCTTGGAGATTGCGGCGGCGGAAGGGAGTTGTCTCGGTTTCGGCTTGGGGGTGACGACTTCGACTCGTTCGCGGTGGACCATGCGTGGCTTTTTGGGCTTTGCGCTGAGGAGGGCCATCGTGAGAGGGGCGAACTGGGGACGCGACCCAGGGTTCCGGGGTTGAGTTGGTAAATGATCGTGGTTCTGGGGTATGGGGCTTTTGACCGAGTTGGTCTTCTTTCATGCGCTGTTTGGAAAGAAGTCTGTCGAATGAGTAATGTCGTGATTCCGGGGAATGCCGAAAAGTGCGAGGTACAGTAGAGAAGGAAAACGTGGTTCCGCGGTTTAGGCTGCCACGGCAGTGGATGGTGCAGGAGGTCGCAGTAAGGCCATCCAGTGTCCGGCGTGGTGGGTTGGGATTGGACCCTCCCACCTGCCAATGCGCACTTGCCGTTACCTTTCTGCCAGTCAGGAACGCCTCGCAGAAGGCTAGTGAATGAGTCAGCAGAACGGAGGGGTCCAGTGCAGATCCCCCAGGTCACACAGGCAGAGGAATGGCTTGAGCCACTTGTAGCACGTGACCGTGTACGTCAGCAAGCCGCAAGATCGTGGGGTTCGGTTCTCCACGCCTGTGGCCGTTGGGAATTGGCCCGACAGTCTGGCTCCGACGCAAGACAAAAAGCAATAACCCCGCCTGGACCTCGCTTGTCGACCATCGGTTCATGATCCAAGAGAATTCAAACCATTGCCGCTGAATTAGAGCACACTGCTAACTTGATGGCCATGATGATGCCTATCGGAGTGCTTACCGAACATTCGCCGTCTTTCTCAAAGCGATTCTAGGTGCTGGTAGACGAGGCACCACGAACCAAGTCGTATCTGAACCGCCTCTTGCCAACATTGCGATGGACTTGGACCTTCCATCTCAACCCAACTGCCGACAATCGAGACACCATGATTTAAGATCGAGCCGACCAGGTTGCGACCACGGCACTTGTTCTTGTGCCTGACCCGGACCTTCGTAGCCGGTAGGAGAGATCGGCCGACTCCGCACCGTTGGGGTCACGCAATCCGATGCCATTCTCGCGATATAGACCCCTGAGCACGCCATCCGCACCCACGAGCTCGCAAATACTCACCTATCGCATCGCAGCACGCCATGCCGCAGACGGCTGTCCTCATCGAGAGCCGCGTATCTTTACGTCACGATGTAGTCCATCAGTGAGGGGCAGTTTATCCGCCAGAATACTTCAAGTAGAGGCCGACTCGCACCTGTCTCAGACGCTCAGTCTTCCAATCGTCACCAAAACCTGCGCCCGAGTCTAGTCATTTAGCGGCACATTTGTACATAAGTCCGAATCCTTAACAATTCGACAAAATGGCTCCCGGTGTCCTCGTTAACGACGCTTCCGCCCTCGCAAGCCCGGCTTCGGCCAAGTGGAAGGGTAACAACGCGGAAGCCCCGCGGGACATCTTCCCGGACGGTATCCGTACTTCTGGCCAGCACAACCCTCTCTACGAGAAGCTGCGCCCCTACGAAGACTTCCCCAAGGAGATCACTGGACCAACAGTCTGGCACAAGGACGAGTTCGTCAACAACCCTGAGCGATGGACTCACCCTCTTACCCCTGAAGAGGTTGAGGAGCTCGGCCGTACTGCGGATGCTTTCATCGAGAGCGGAACGGCTCTCACAGGCATCACCAAGGTGAGTTTTGTTGTGAAATTACTCTTACCACGGGCTAACATGATCCCCAGGAAAACTTTCCCCTGCCGAACCTTAGCAAGGCTCTCATCAACTTGCGCAGCGACCTGATCGACGGCAAGGGGTTCATCCTCTTCAAGAACTTCCCTGCCCAGGAATGGGGCCCGCACAAGAATGCCGTCGCCTACATGGGCCTCGGCACATACCTTGGCTACTTTGTTTCCCAGAACGGCCGTGGTCACGTCTTGGGCCACGTCAAGGACGTCGGAGACGACGCCACGCAGATCGACAAGGTCCGCATCTACCGAACCACTGCTCGCCAGTTCTTCCATGCCGACGACGGCGACCTGGTCGGCCTGCTGTGCGTTCACCGCGCTCAGGAGGGTGGTGAGAGTGATCTCGTCAGTGTGCACGAAGTCTGGAACAAGCTACAGAAGGATCACCCCGACGTGGCCGAGCTTCTGACCAAGCCCGTCTGGTACTTTGACCGCAAGGGGGAGGTTTCCGAGGGGCAGGACGGCTGGACCAGGCAGCCTGTGTTCTACCTTGAAAACGGAGGCAAGGGACGACTTTACTCCAAGTGGGACCCGTACTACGTGCGGTCCCTGAAGCGGTTCTCCGAGCAGGGTCTCATTCCCGGCCTGAGCCCTGAGCAGGAGAGGGCGCTCAAGATTCTGGAGGAAACGTGCCAGGAGCTGGCTCTGCACATGATCCTCGAGGTTGGCGACATTCAGTTCCTGACCAACACGCACATTCTGCACGCCAGGACGGCATACAGGGGTATGTGCCTTCCACAATGCCGCTTTTTGAGGACGTGTACTGACAGCAACAGACCACCCCGCCCCCCACCCCCGCCGTCACCTCTTGCGACTCTGGCTGTCGACGCCCGAGAACGAGGGAGGATGGGCGCTGCCGTTCCACGACAGCAACGAGAAGAAGCGTGGTGGCATCCAGGTGAACAACACGCCGCCGAGAGCGCCTCTGGACGCCGAGTAGACTGGCGACGAGAGGTTGATGCATGTGCATGTATACGAAGCGTCTGATTTATAGAGTTGAGGCGGAGCGCAAACCAAATGCGGCCCGCCACACAAAATTCCCACAACACTGAACCGTACATCATCTGATCGCTGTGTCCGTTTCGTCCCAATGGCGGGGTCGATGTTGTCTGGAGGGCGACATCCGATTTCCGGACCGGTGTGGTACCGGCTGCCCGTCTTGTTCTCGATCTGGGGAGTCGGGGGTCGCCCGAACAGGCCAGGCCAGGTCAGGTCTTAGTGATTCTGTACTGTAAGCTATCGACTGGTTCTCCGCAGGCCGGTATCTTATTCAGAGGCCGAAGGTGGAACCGCGATAGAGCGACAAGGCGACGGAGCACTAATCAACTCCGCAGCTGGGCCGCCGCTACGCGCATGCTGCAACCCCTGAAACGGCAATGTGACTTCGGTGATTCCTCCGCGATCCCCCTCGCCCGAGCAAGCCGGGCAGAGAGGCAGAGAGCGAGAATGCCAGAGAGCCACGGCATCCATCATCATGCAACAGCGCGCCATCGGCCAGCAGATGAGCTTACAGGCCTCGAGCGCTGAAGACGAACAGGCCCGTTCCTTTGCCGCCCCGCCGCCTCCTGTAAACCCCGCCCCCCACCAGGCGTCCCCCCAAAGGATGACCTCCAAGTCGTGGAACCACACCCAATTCCCGAGGCCCACCCATCGTCCTGCGAGAGGCCATCGTCACAGCCAAGAGCCCCTAGAAGCGCACGAGTTATCTATAACGCCTTCTGGCTACGTTTGGTGGATCTGGGGAATGCAACTCTCGAGTCATGCCCGCGATATGCTTCCCCCTCAGCGGCTGACGTCGGTCTCCAACTCCGAGATCGCACGACCCCTCGAAGCCACGACAGACGAGGTCGACTTATAGCGACAGCTCCCCTCCGTGAGATCGCACCATGTCCTACTATCAAATCCACCAAAACACAGTAATCATGTCGAACGTCATCCTGCCCGAGCCCTTCGCCAGCATCCCGCGAGAGAGCTTCCTCTTCGGGAGCTCGCCGATCCAGCCCCTCCCCCGCATCTCTCAGGCCCTCGGCGGCAAGGTCAACGTCTACGCCAAACGCGAGGACTGCAACTCGGGCCTGGCCTACGGCGGCAACAAGACCCGCAAGCTCGAGTAAGTCCGCCAGCCTCTCTCACTCTCACGACGGAGTCCCCCGTCCCCCGCTGACACGTTCCCCCCCCCCCCTTCAAAGATACCTCGCCTCTGAGGCGCTGGCGCAGGGCTGCGACACGCTCGTCAGCATCGGCGGCGTCCAGTCCAACCACACACGCCAGGTCACGGCCGTCGCGACCAAGCTCGGCCTCAAGGCGGCGCTCGTGCAGGAGCACTGGGTGGACTGGGAGGACCCCGGGTACGAGAAGGTCGGCAACCTGCAGCTGTCGCGGCTCATGGGCGCGGACGTGCGGCTCGACCCGTCGACGTTCGGCATCGAGCACAAGGACACGCTCGCCAAGCTCAAGGCCGAGCTGGCCGACGCCGGGCGCAAGCCGTACTACATCCCCGCCGGCGCGTCGGACCACCCGCTCGGCGGCCTCGGGTTCGCGCGCTGGGCGTACGAGGTCGAGGCCCAGGAGAAGGAGCTGGGCGTCTTCTTCGACACGGTCGTCGTGTGCGCCGTCACGGGGTCCACCATGGCCGGCATGGTGGCCGGCTTCAAGCTGGCGCAGAAGAACGGGTCGCCCAAGCGCAAGGTCATCGGCATCGACGCCTCGGCCAAGGTCCAGCAGACGTTCGACCAGGTGCTGCGGATCGCCAAGGCGACGGGCGTCAAGATCGGCCTGCAGGAGGGAGACATCACCGAGGAGGACATCATCCTGGACGACCGGTACCACGCTGGCGTGTACGGCATCCCGGACCAGACGACCATCGACGCCATGAAGTTTGGCGCGAGCACCGAGGGCTTCATCACGGACCCCGTGTACGAGGGCAAGAGCCTGGCGGGCATGATGGACATCATCCGCAAGGGGGAGCTGCCGGAGGGGAGCAACGTGCTGTACGCCCACTTGGGAGGCCAGTTGGCCCTGAACGCGTACTCGAGCCTGTGAGAGTATCAAAGGGGGACAGACCGGGGGAGACGGACGAACAGGGAACGATTGCAATGCGAGCTTCATCAGCCTTTTTTTTTTTTTCTTCTCCTTGCTCAATTCCCCGCGCCCGGTGACCTACGCCAGCTCGTACCCGATCTTCGAGATGCCCTTCTGACGCTTGATGTTCCGTATCCTGATGTGGCCCACCTCGCCCGTCGTCGCCATGTGCGTGCCTCCGCAGGCGTAGGCCCCGGCGCCCTCAATGTCGACGGCGCGGGCGAGCTCGCCCTCGGGGAGGACTAGCGACTCGGGGACCGACCAGCACGCCTTGACCAGCTCGCTCTGCGTCCAGTAGCACACCTTGATCGGCAGGTCGTCGTCGACCAGGGCGTTGGCCGCGGCCTCGATGTCGGCCTTGTGGCTCCCGTCAATGGTGCCCTTGAACTCGACAAACGAGCTGCCGGGGAAGTGCTGGGCCTTGAGCTCGGTCACGTCCGGGATGGCGCTGGCCAGCTTGCGGACGGCGAGACTGACAATGTGGCCGGCGTCGTGGATCTTGGAGTGCAGGCGGCGCTTGTCCATGTCGACGCTCTGCGCGATGAGGTCGCCCCGCTCGAAGGCGCCGCTCTCGAAAGACCCGAGGTGGAGGATGGTGCCCTCGGCGGCCTTTCGCACGCCCGTGACGTGGAACTTGGCGGCAGCCCCCTCCGTGTTCGTCGAGGTCATGACGCCCGTGTCGCAGGGCTGGCCGCCGCCTTGGGCATAGAAGAGCGTCTGATCGGTGGCGACCAGGTAATCGCTCTCCGTGCCGGCCTTGAACAGAGCCTTGTGCTCGTCGCCCGCTGAAGCGAAGGGCGTGCAGGAGACGACAAAGGCTGTGACGACGCCTCCATCATTGTCCAAGTAGAGCGCTTTGGTCCTGGTGAACTGGAGAGAAAGAGTCAGTCAGCCATCATATGAGCCCTCTTCGGGTGTCACTCACTTGGGACATGGCGGGCTCGATCTTTTCCGACGGGGCTGTCCTTGGATCCTAAAATTACCGTGAGAGGATTTAGGGGCGATAAGGTGCCTTGAGTGCCTCTCAGCAGACGCTGGTGTTTTGGCCGCCTCAGCAGCTGTGGACCTTCCCTAGACTGCGGGGTACCTGCGTGAGCCCCTATTTGCCACCACTTCCGTCCCGGGGCCCAGACAAAACACCGCGGCTTGATGACATGCTCTTGACTTATCGACAAGCTGCGACACCAACTTCCAAGCATCTACATATGTTCAAGGACAAAGTTTCTGGAGTTAATTTATATATCGTCTTATCTCCGACGGTATACATCTGCCAGTCAGGCTTCGGATGCCACTAACCGGCTCACTCGGCCGCGCATGCCGTCATCAGTCCCGATATCACCTCATTCGGGGAGCGTCCCCGAGACCGGAATTCATCAGGAACCCCACAGCCAACTGCACCCTCAACTCCTCTCCATAGGCGATTTGAGCATTGATAGAGCTTCGTGCCGAACTTCGTAGATACAGTGTGGACCTAGTGCCCCTCATCCCAATTTTTCATAAATACATCGCGCAGTTCCCGGTCCCGGTTTCCACTGACCAGAAGAAGACTCTCGTCATCACCCGAACTATCATCAAGACAAATTTCATACTCTGACTCTGCGCAGCACCCGTCAAGCTCCAGCCGAGCTATCATCTCATCAAAATGCCCGAGTCTCTCGTTTTCAAGGCTTCTCAAAGCGCCGCGCCCATCAAGAAGGTCGGCGCGACCTTCACCGGAGACGTCTACCTCGATCTCGTACACGTCGACCCCAGCGCCACCATCGCCAACGTCACCTTCACACCCTGCGCCCGCACATACTGGCACACGCACGAGAACGGCCAGCTGCTCAGGGTCCTCAACGGCAGCGGCTGGATCTGCGACAGGGGCGGCCAGCCCAAGCGCATCGAGGCCGGCGATGTCATCTGGGCCCCGCCCGGAACCACCCACTGGCATGGTGCTGACACGGACAATCTCATGACGCATGCTGTCATTGGGATTGGCAAGACGACCTGGTTGGAAGAGGTCACAGAGGAGCAATACGGTCAGGCATCTCAGAAGCAGTAGTGTGAGCGGGAAGGGTCTGGCGTTCTGGAAAAGCTCACGAATATCATCTGGTTGTTCACATCCATACACTGTCAGTAACTGTCAGTAACTCCTTGGATCCTTGGACTAAACAGTGAGATTTCAAACCTTTCGGCACCATACAGTATCTGAAGGCAGTTCATTGTGCATATTCCGATACCATGTAAGAGATCTGCCGGGTGACACCCTGAACTCGGGATGTCACACCCGGACTATTTCGCAACACACGATGCTAGTGCCGGAGATGCTAGTGGGAACGGGAAGACTATAACGGGGGAAAGCTACATTGTCTTTGAATACGATGTCTCATTCCGCAACACTGGTGTAGTAGCCGCCCCACCTCTGTGATGTTGTGACCGGTCTCTATTCTTTCCAGGCCCAAGCCTCAGCACCAACCGCAGGTGACAGCAGGCAATGCAGAGGCTTGCCAGATACGCTAATCACCGCGAAGAACATCCCCAATCCGAAGCTGGCTTGATAATGCCAACCCCCAACCCATGACGGCGTTGATAATATGACGAGTTGTTTATCTGTCCCTGTCTTACCTGGGATAGGCAAGGTAACGTACCTTACCCTACTTAAGTGCCTGGGGGGCTATTTAGCCTATTGGCAAAAGTCGAAGATGTCGCTTAAAAAACACCACTGCCGGCGCAGTCTGTCTAGCATTTGTTAAACAATCGAGTATGGTACCTTCAGATGTCCTATCAATTACGAAGGCTGCTTGAATTAAATGCCAGTTCGGCGCCGTGCGATGGAGGTCATGTCTTCCTCCCGGTCAGTAAGGCATCCAGGCCGAGGGATACTGCGCGGTCTGTTGGTCCGGCCAAGTGAGTCACACGCCGATTGACCGGCCGAACCCCAGCCTCATCCCCCCACTTCCGTTGATCGATCTGCCTTGTACTAGTATTCACCGACGTCTTGTAGGCCCTCATGACAATGCAGCGGGGGTATTCACCTCTTTGGCTAAATATTCCAAGCACATCGAGATGACACATTCGGCGTACGACAACAAGCACTTATGCAACGGGCTCAGAAAGTTGTACTCGCTTAATGGAAGTACTCACTCACTAGACGACAGATCAGGGGCTTCGGGTAATTTTCTCGATGGAAGACTTGTGAAGCCCGGCCCAGATTTGTGCCCCTGATGTCACGCCAGCTGAGGTATGATGTGAATGGTGTATCCAGTGTGAGCCTGTATAAATAAACGTAGGTATGTGGGCTACCTCGCTATTGCTTTCGCCCTCGCGGCTGATGAGTTGAGAGCTGCTCTGGAAAAGAATAGAGGCTACCTCTGGCGGAATTGTGCATGATCATCTGCGCCGGTGGAAGATTCGTTTATTGTGTACGTAGTTAAACAATGTGCCTCGATTGGGAATCAACATCATCGGTACTCGAAAGGTCTTCCGGGAGAGGGGTCAGGGGGTCGCCATGCGTGATCCACTGCATCAAAGGGCTGGTCACATCTAATGCAGTCCTGAGCGATGCCTGCCCAGCCCACCATCGGTGTCGATGCCAAATCATGGACCGTCAGCGGCACGTACCTTCTCAACCCGGCTATAAAAGCCCTTCTCTTCCCGCCATCTACCACATTCTTCTTCCTCTATCATCACCCTGACCGCCCATGATCACCAAGTCCCTCGGGATTAGCAACATAATTGCCTTTGTAGTATCCAACCAGTCATCTGTCGTAAGTACACTCTGCTTTTTCCTACTCCATGTCCCATGTTACCTGATGATCAACTTTCACTCGCCGTACCGAATCACACTTGTGGATGATATACAGGGTATTTGGTTTTACCCGTCCCATCTGAATCAAACCTCTGCATACCTTACTCTACACGCCCATCTTGAGCGGACTCGGCTAACGTACACTGCGAGTATCGCCTCAGGCTTGATATTGCCGCGTTTGGACACCTTGAGCCCGAATTTGACAAGAAACGGCACTCCGGCATGGCTTCCTTTGCGTATTGTAGGATTGCTATATGAATGCCTCATTTTATGCACTACCGCAGTGAACTTGATCAGTTGTCGTAGCACATACGAGGATGAAACCCTCTCGATTACCTACTTTACTCTTTCGACGGATGAGGTCTCACAGACGCCCATTGAGGATTGGGGTAGAAGAAAACACGGTCTAAAGAAGGGAGAACGGCCGTGATAAAAATTATACCTCAAGGTATACGACTGAGGGGGATACGCCCATTATCTTTGCCTAGAAATGCCGGATACCCTCAGCGTCCAACTTCCTATAAGTTCAGCCTGTCCTTTGCCGAGACAAGCAGTGAGTTGGTCCAACAATGACGGCAAAGGTCAGTAGACATTTCGCCAGATCAACCGAAGTGAAACGCTTAGGGGCCACAACTGGAGGTTACCTAGGTACTCGAGCAGTACGGTGCAACCGAGCGCTTCCGGCAAAAAGTTGTGGCATGGTGGAACAGGCTCCCAAGAAGGACCCCTAGTGGCGGTCCTGAAATGTGTGACGGAAGGCCACTGGGCTCCAAACGGCAGGCGTAGCGAATGGACTGGATATTTTTACAACAAGTTCGCATATTCTGCTTTAGTTAGAGGTTTCTCACGTCTGAGATCTCATTGGTCTGGCAGTTGCTGTCTCGGAGGACCCGGAGCACGAGGGTGGCGATCAACGAGCATTGAGAAAGACTACGGGCTCTATTAACTCCTTGTAAAGAAAGATGAGGTAGAGAAGGAAAGCATTTTCGCAGCCGAGTTGAAGTAGAACCACTGCGTGTCCTGTTAAACTCGTTCAACTCGTATGAGCACCAGTCAAGCGACCGGGCCTTATTTGCACCTTCCGGTCTCGCCACATGGCTTGGTCACCGAGGATGCGTCCCGTAAGGTGATGCCACGGTGGAGCTCGCCTTGGGAAACTTTCTCAAAATATTGCACTAGCACTTGAAAATGAATGTTTTCCGACGGCTTCACCTAATCACGATGATTTATACCTCTCTGAAGGTCAACGAGAGGTTGGAGAGGCTTGTACATTTACAACAAGCCGGCATCGGGGCCCGAGCTGGAGCTGGACCTCCATTCAACCATGACGACTTGTTCCCACCATCCCTTGCGTCGTTGTATCAGAGCCTGGGTCACTAATTCGCTGCACCAACTCATTGATGGACCCTGTGCTTGATGTGCCGCTGTGCCTACTCGGCGCGTCGAGAGACGTCAATACATGGAGGCGCCGTGCTGTTTTGAGCCAACCAAGAACTGCTTGCTGTAGTTGAGTGCACCTCTTTGCTTACGATCTCGACTGAGTATCAGGATGGATAAGCAACGGTTGGGATGATCTATGGGCTCGGATTTTGAATACTACAACGTCTGGGGGGACGGAGCACGCTTGAGTCGGAAGGCGATTTACCGGCGCTTTGGCGGTGATCAGGGGTCTCAGTTGGGTTGAACCCTGGCAGGCTTTTTCGGTTGACTGCCTTTCCTAGGCAGCGAGATCACGGGATTCGATCGTGTCTTTTCCTACGGAGGTTTTCATCAGCACCTATCTCCCCAGCCCATGTTGCAAGGGCTCATCTCGACCGACCGACGGCATGTTCCAGTGTACCCCATTCACATGCACCTCATCCGGAACAGACGCTGTCACAGACAGAGCTGAAGTAGAGCGGCTGAAAGCCAGCATCGGACATTTGTTGATTGGCGAATCTCGGTTCGTCCGCCCGCCCGAGTCGTGCCGTGCTGGGGGCTTGAGGGAAAGGGGGGTAGGGAGAAAACAATCACCAAGCGGCGCCAGCCACACAGTTTGACGGCTGACGGCTGACGGCCAGAGAGACATTTCAAGACCAAGTTGAAACGAAAAGCATCAAGGGCGGCGAGATCTGATCGGCCATGGCCATCGGCCCAGGGGCGCACACGGCTGTCCTTTCAGCTGTCACGGTACCAACCCTTCCCGTAAGCTCCCCAGCTCAGCAAGCCCGTCAGCCACAGCCACGACTCGCCGGGCCATCACGAACCGACGTGTTGCGGACAACCTCGTGTCCTCAGTCAGCACGCTTCACCTGAACTCGAGAACTCTGATGTCGTCTCCACAGGCGAACCCCCGAAGACCACCCTGACCAGTAGCCCAGGGAAACCTGTCGAGGCAAGGCGTCGCCCGTGACGCGGCTTTCTTTAGCGGGATGAGAGTTTGAGGCCATCCAGAAGAACACCGAAAGGGCTGAGGTTCCAAAAAAAAAAAAAAAAAATGGCAGGCGACGGCGATGGCGAGCCTGGCCCCCCTTGGCCAACACGCACACGCGCTCGGAGCGTCTCCTTTCGTACGAAGGGTCTGGCCAGACACGAGCACGTTATTTTGCTGTGCCGCTCCAGGGCCTTTTCTTTTTCAGGGGTCGTCCGCAGGACAGGGAGCCCATCAAATTTGGGGCACTTCCGCGGGGAGGGGGGCGACTCCACACCAACGGCCAGAGGCGCGTCTGGCCGGAGCGCGCAGCCAAGGCGAGGCAAGTTTATTCGTTCGTGCCTCACCTTTACAGGCTTGGTATGTGCGCGCATTCGCCCAGGTCTTGGCTTGGTGCGCAGGGGACGACGACGAGCTTGTTCGGTCGCCTGCCTGGCAGGTCGGGCGCGCGCGCCGCGCCCTCGGGGGTAGCCTTGCGAGAAACCGAGCATGTGGACGGAGCGTGCAATTACCCGCACCTTGCCTACCTACCTTCCTTGCCTGACCAACCATCCTCATTGTGAGGCGAGGGGCCGTTGCTCGCGCCCCAAGTGCCTTTGTGGAATTTTTCGACTGGGCGCGCCCGTCGTGGCGCGCATTCCAGGAGTTTGTTGAGCACGGGCGGCTCAATAACACGGCCGCAGGGAGAAACATCACGGCGTCCGGCAGAGGAACATAATACCGGTAAATCACATTCGCATTAAGATCATCGCTCATTCTTCTATCCGTCTCTCTCGTGACTTTCTATACCGTGCCCCCGCTGCTGCTGCTCGACCAGACCCACTCCAGCGGCGACGTCTCGATGTGGCGCATGTAGGCGAGGAAGACGCACACGCTCAGCACAGTGAAGAGCGCGATGGCGAGGCCGATGCGCATGCGCCGTGACGAGGGGCGGAACTTCTCGCTGGTGGACGCGGCGCCGCCGAGCGCGCCGGCCGTGGCGGCGAAGGCGGCCTGGCACGCACCGAGGATCTTCTCCGTGCCGAACGAGTAGTGGATGAGCCCCGCGAGGCTGATGCTGTAGCCGACGACCTGGATGGTCGAGATGTGGGTGTGCCAGAAGAGCACGGAGCAGCCGATGAGGAGGATGTTCTTGAAGATGCCGGTGAGGGTGGTGACGAGGCCGGACGTCTTGCCGATCTGCGCGCGGTTAGCATGGTGTTTCGGACTGAAAGGCGGGAGGCTCAGGGGGAGGCTCAGGGGGAGGGACGCACCAGGACCATGCTGGTAAAGTTGAGCAGCAGGGCGACGGCGGCGTTGAGGACGAGCATCATGACGCCGGCGCGCTCGAGGTCCTCGTACTTGAAGTGGGGCACCTCGAGGGCGACGCCGACGACGAGGTTCATGACGGCGCAGACGGGGGCGTAGTAGTAGAGGCCGACGAGGGGGTCCATCTTGAGCCCCTCGCTGCTGAGCATCTTCTGGATGAGGACGACGCGCATGGCCTCGAACATGATGCCGGCCAGCTGGATGACGGTGCCGACGACGGACATGTCGACCTCGCCGGCGCTGGCGAGGCCGACGCCGGCGACGATGCAGAGGACGTTGAGGATGGCGGTCAGGGTGGGGTCGGCGACGCCCATGGCCCACGAGGTGAAGAGGACGGCCACGGGCGAGGCGGCCTTGAGCATCTGGATGAAGGCCACCGAGAGGTAGAGGTAGACGACATTGGAGCAGACGAGGGAGCCGGACGAGACGATGCCGATGGGGAGGATGGTGCGCAGGAAGAAGCGTCCGCTGATGGGGAGCGCGTGCCGGCTCTCGAGGAGGTTGGTGGTGCGGGCGAGGATCTGGGTGACGATGGCGGCGAAGACGAGGTGCCAGCAGGTGAGGAGGATGGCTGCGAGGTCAGTCAGGGGCTGTCGTGTTGTCGCTCGTGGGCGAGATCAGGTCAGGCCAGGTCAGGCAAGGTACGTACGATAGCCTGCGAGGCGTTAGTGTTACGTTTCTCTGGATGGTGGTGGTGCCCTTCTGGGATGGGAGATGCAGGGTCCAACATACCAAATCCGACCGTGTCAATCAGGTATTTGTTAAACAGGATGGTAAAGTTGGAGGAGACTATCCATATGCTGGGCAGAGGACGCTTCGTGTTAGTCCTGGTGGGCAGGCAGACCGACATACGGGCCGGCGCGCGGGATCCTGTCTGTCGGTTCGCATCGCACGGGGGAGGGCCAAGACGTACACCATGTAGAGGGCCGTCTGTAGCGTGGATCCAGCCGGAGCCGGCAGCGGCGGGGGAGGGGCGTTCTCCGTGACGGGGAGAGGAGAGTATGCCATGGCGATGGAAGGGGAGGGGGGGCCGCCCGGGGGGAGAGGAGGGTAGGGGGAGGTGGTCGGAGGGTTCGCGTCAGGAACTGGGCTTCATGGCTTTTCGCTCAACACAAACGCGCTCGAGCGGAGAAGAGAAAGAGAAAGAGAGAGAGAGGGAAAGCAGAAAAAGCGTCGCGAAGACGTCGGAAGATGGGATGACGGTGGGGGGACGCTCCAAGAGATGAGAGAAGAATTAAGGTAGGCTGCCGCTAGTCAAGCGAGCAATGTCTGCCACTTCTCTCGGGGTAGGGGGGGATGGATGGAAAGGAGAACTGAACAGGGGGAAGGGGGCGGCGAGGTTGTTCATTCAAGCTTCAAGCGGTCGGTCTAGGGGCGCAAAATGTTTAAAGGAAGCGCAAGTATGGGAGAGTGGATGGCGCGGGCGGCAGGGGAGGCACGAGAAGGAGAGAGATCGAGTCGACCAAAAGGGGAGCCCCGGTCTGGTCTGGTCTGGTTCGGTCTGGTGGCCTGGCAGGTCTGCAGTGCAGGAGATGACGGCTGGAACGAGGCTTCATACTTGGTATTCCACCCCCCGTCGAGTGGGAGGGGCGGTTTGCCGTGCGAACGACGTGGTTTGACGGGCGGCGATGGGCGGTGGTGGTGGTGGGTGTTGGTGGTGGAGGAGCAGGAGAGTGGGCTCACGCACGCTCGGGGCAAAGCTTGGCCCTGTGCCAGACGGTACCAGACAGACCAGACCCTGTCGCAGAGGACGTCGCGGCCCGCCTCAAATCTTGATGGTTGCATGTGCTAATGATGACGGGTGACGCCGTGGGGATCGTGGACGGGCAATTTTCGCTTCTCCACAGCGTGGTACTGTACGGAGTACCTACCGTACCTATGGGCGATGTGAAGGGCCAACACGTGGGGTTCGCTGCTGGGATGTGCTGCACCTCTGCTGGGGGTGCTGCACCTCTGCTGACGCTGCACCTTGGCCGGGAGGATGGTGCGTTTACGAGGGCGGTTTGGGTGATCGGGGCAGTGATGTCGAGCTGCATCAGGGCAACGTCAGGGCACCACTCCCCCTGCGAGTCGCTGTGACAAGCTCCAACCCCCCGGCCCCAGCCCACCCCCTGTCCGCCGGCGGTTCCCCCGATCGTCGCCCAGGGAGGATCGGAGTATGGGGCGCCTGGAACGCTGCCCCAGAAAAAAAAGGACATGAATGCGACGTAGCGCGCTTGGCTGAAGAACCTGCCGCCGCCGGCTGCCCGCCTGCCCGCCTGCCTGACAATGTCTTCCCGACGGAAGCATGACTTGCTGCGAAAGGATGGGCATGTCGATCGCAGTATTGACATGCTGTCCACTACCTGTCCACCGTGGGTACCTAATTAGGGCATCTGCCGACATGCCACTCGCAATGAAAGGGAGGCAGTGGAGATGCCTGTCTTCAGCCAATACATCGACGGCAGCATGCCCCAGCAGGCAGCGTGAGGACAAGCTTTTCCAGCGACAACGGCCCCTGGCATGACGCCTCGTAGTAGGGGCACTATGACATTCAATAAACATGGGGCAAGGGGGACCACTCACTGCTGCCCAGTGATCCCCTCTGGTCGGTCCCCCCTTCCTAGGTCAAACAGCCGGCGCCTCCTGGTAGGCCCCTCTCCTTCCTGCCTGCCACCACGCAGCGGGCAGGCACCCACCTCGGCGAGGAACATCAGAATTTCTGCGGCCCACATGGTGACGGAATGCCTCCCCCCTCCCTCCTCCAACCAAACACCCCGGCCAAGGCCAAGGCCATTCTTCCCCAGAAACGACCGGAAACGTGTGATGTGACCACACGGGAAGAGAGGAAGAAAAAAAAAAGGAAAACGAGCCCGTCGAAGAATGACAGGCCAAGCGGCCGCACCCTCAATTGGCCGTCCGCCGTCCGTCCCCCTCTACTCCCTCCCGCCCCTCCCCTCTTCTCGCACCCCTGGAACGACCCGGTGTCAATCTCATGAGATCGCTGCACTTTAACCGCCTCAGGCTCCCGTTTAGGGGGCTGTGTCGACCGACTCGCAGCACGACATGGCCGTGAATGGATTGCTGTTAGGTAACAACAACTCCATTCCCTGCTTGTTTTTTATATTAGCGAAGCCGCGGCACCACCCCCCCTCCACTCAGCCGGGAGCGGATGGCTGATGAGGCCCTGCAGTACAGTACATCAGGTAAGGTTCGCCACAGTACCAGGCCAGGTTGGTAGGAAATAAGGTCTGGCGGTACCATCAGTGCTTGTGTGGCCTGGCCGATCCTGACCTGGCTGACACGACCGGCAGCACCATCGATCCATCCATCGGCCAAGCCTGAAAGGGAGGCAGGAGACGCAGCACGAAAGAAACACTCTTCAGCTCAAACCACGCCGCTCCCTTTCCGCGAACCCTCCCCGCGACTCCTCTCTCGTCCAACACGCTGTCTGGAGCAGCCTCTCTCCATCCGTCTTCAACCCTTCACCTCCTTCCACGGTCGGTCTCTCGTTCATTCGCTCGACCTCCAACTCACCTGGACCTCGGATTCCCACGCTCGTCAACCCGCTCGACCCCGCCGCCATGTACAAAGCCGGCGACGGCTCCGTGACGCCGACCTCGGTGCTCAAGAACCTGCCCCAGTGGCTCACCAGGCGCCATGTCATCGTCGCCCTCGTCCTCACCTCCACCATCGCCCTCCTCGTCTCCTTCACCCACTGGGCCCCCGACGTGCACCTGCCCCACGTGTCCACCTCGGCCGGAGGCGCCAGCGCCAACATCCAGGCCGGCAGCCCCTCGCAAAGCTACGGCGTCATGCGCCCGCAGTGTGCCGGCCGCGACAAGGTTGCCTCGCTCGACCTCTGGGACGAGTCGCAGTCGAGGTACCTCGGCCTGATGGACGACAAGTTCACGTACGCTCCTCACCTCCCCTCGCTTGCGGACAGGCCAGCTAACCCCCGCCCAGCATCGCCATCCAGACGTACCAGCGCCCCGACGAGCTGAACCAGACGCTGCACCTCCTCACCGACATCGAGATCCCCTCGCTGTACGAGATCGTCATCGTCTGGAACGACCTCGAGGCTAAGCCCCCCGCCGACTTCGTCTCGTCCTTCGGCGTCAAGGTGCGGTACCGCGTGTCCCGCCGCAACAGCCTCAACGAGAAGCTCTGGCCCGACCCGCAGTACAAGACCAAGGCCATCCTGCTCTCCGACGACGACGTCCACTACCCGCCCGAGGACCTCGACTTCGTCTTCCAGACCTGGCGCAAGTACGGCCGCCACCGCCTCACCGGCGCCTTCGCCCGCTGCGTCGACACCCCGCGCGGGCCCGGCAGCTACCAGTACAGCCTCTGCCGCGAGAAGAACCGCGGCGAGTACGCCCTCGTCCTGACCGGCCTCGCCTTCGCCCACATCGAGGTCCTCGACTACTTCTCCTCCACCGACCCCCTCATGACCCGCCTGCGCGCCTTCATCGACGAGCGCTTCAACTGCGAGGACATCGCCCTCAACTTTGTCGCCTCCATGCTCTCCTGCGAGGGGCCCCTCCAGGTCGAGGGCCTCGGCAAGGCCGTCAACACCGAGCCCAAGTCCGGCATCAGCCGCAAGCCCGGCCACGGCAAGGCCCGCAACGACTGCCTGCGCGACTTCCCCGACTGGTTCGGCTACATGCCGCTGCAGAACACGACCGAGCGCATCGTGCGCGGCATCTTCGCCACGTAGCGCCGCGCATTGGGCGTTGGTGGCTTTAAAAAGATTGTATGATGCGATAGGGATAGACCTTGTATTTTAATAGACGACGAGCGATTCTGGATCTTACTTTTTTCACACCCGGTTTTAATCCCCCCCACACGCGTGACCTCGTCTGTCGCAGCGTGTTTGGGCCGCTCTTGGCAGGTATCACGAACAGTACAGTGTCTAGACCCCGGCGCCCCGCCCGGACGCGGTCGGAGCGCGCGCCGGTTCGGACGCCCGGCACGGGCGGGCCCGCGGCCTTGGCATGCTACGTTGTCGTCGGCCGCGAGCCGTTCGCAGGGGTCGAGCCGCGCGTCAATCCCTCGATGGCGGCAGATGGGAAGACAGATTGGCGCCGGCGTTGTTGATTGCCGACGTGGTAGATCCGATGTTGTAGATAACGACGGGCAGGGCAGGCACGGGTCGGACCGGGGTCGAGGAGATAAGCGTGGCCCTATCTATTCGCGACACTGATACGGCGTGGCTCTGGGGAAAAGATATGTTATCTATGGTGGTGTGCTTCACCATGGAAGGAAATATGTATACAATGTACGGCACGGCGTCGACTCGCTGACCGTTCCAAGCTTCCTGCCACAACGACCGACCACGCGCTCAACATGACGTGGCCGCGCCGCTCCCTGCACGCCCGCCGCTCCTTGAACGCCCATCTCCCACGCACCCCAACAGCTGCAACAGCACCAACGGCACCTAGTCGTCATCATCGCTATCGCTGTCATCGCCGCCCCCCTCGTCGCCGCTGTCCTCGTCGCCGCTCCCCTCGGCAAACGCCCCCGCCACCGCGGGCACCGCCCTCCCCGAGTCGGCCACGGGGTCCAGGGCCGTCGCGGCCACGGCGTCGTACTGCGCCGTCGCCGCGGCCCCGAGCCTCGCCGTGAAGCCGCCGAACCCCCGCTCGTGGAACCCCAGCGGCGCGCCCGGGTCGGCCGGGTCGCCGAGGGGGGCCCTCTCCGACAGCGCCCAGCCCATGACGCGGTCGCCAGCCGTGGCCTCGGGCCCCAGCCCGAGGCCGGCGTCGAGGCAGTTCTCGCACAGGAACGTGTAGGTCAGGAAGGTGGCGTTGACGGCGACGGCGTCGGGGATGGGCCTGGCGCGGAAGGCGCCGGCCACCTCGGGCGGGTTGTCCTCGTCGGTGGCCTGGCGGAACGAGGCCATGACGCCGCCGGCGCCGTCGGGCCACGCCGCCAGGATGAAGTTGCCCTCCATCTCGCCCGTCAGGCCGAGCGCGCCCCAGCCCTGGCCGTCGACGAGTGGGAAGGAGAGCTGGCCGATGAAGGACCCGGCCGGCGCCGTCTGCGCTGTCGTTGGCAGGGCGAACGCGAAGCCGAACTGCGTGCGGGCGCCGAAGAAGCGCTCCATGGGGAGGCCTGTCACCAGCTCGACGAAGGGCGTCGAGACCTGGGCCGGGGAGGAGGTCGGGTCGTCGGCCAGGATGAGGGCCGGAAGGAGGACGGTGGTGAGTGCGGCGCTCCGCGGGTTCAGCAGGCGGCGGCGGGATGTGAGGTGGTGAGGCATGCTGGGCGGTGCGGCAGATGTGAAAGAGGAGGTGCAGATATGGAACGAGCGCAGGTCTGATGAAAGGGGTATCAAGCGGGATGCTGCTGGCTGGAGCGTGTGAGCGCGGATCCGAGACGGTGCCAACAGCAAGCAGCAGCAGCGGTGATACTTATCATCTCTGCAAGGACGACGCCAAGCGCGAGATATGCTGCCCGACCAGGCAGGCTTTGGCTAGTATCGACCGTCCACAGGCCCAAAGACTCCATGGCAGTGCCGTTCGCCCGCCTGTTGGTGCCGTAGATGCGCTTCTCCGGAGCTCGAAGGCGGCCCAAAAAGTCTCACGACAGGGTGGCCGCGCAAGCCCACGTTTGGCATGGCCTCGAGGGGCATGGCGCGTCCGAATACTGTTGCGATGATGGTTCCTTGGGACGACAGCTTCGTGTGTTCCAGGGCTTGGCCGATGGACGTCAAGCTGTCAGAGGCAGGTCGTCAAACGCAGAGGTCGATGGGATCAAACGCTGGCCGGCAGGTTCTGCCGATGCAGGCACCGTCTGGGCGGTTCAGAGGGGGGTACATCGGCAAGGTGGCATCCCGAAATAGCAAAGGCGAGACGGGCGAGGGTTCGGCTCGACTGGACGGTTGTCGCAGGCAGAGTGCGGTGGAGGGGAGGACGAACCAAGATGGGAGGAAGCTTGGTTTGGATGAGGCACACCAATTCCAGGCGAGGGATGGTGCGTGCCTTGCCCAAGCAATGCGGTGCGACATGCCTGCCTGGATCTATATGCCTGGCATCGTGTGGGTTGGTCGGCTGCACAGGCACCGGCGCTGTAACCCCAGAAGCCCTCGAAGCCCCCCCAAGAGAGCCCCAGAGCGCCCTAAACGGGGAACCAAGACCGCACCCCCGCCAACCCCCAGAGACAGACCACATGGCCCCAGGAACAGGCCGTCCCCCCTGGGCAGGTTTTAGCGCAGGGCATCTCAAACCGCGTGCAGGGGCCATCACCCCCCGCGTTGCAGCGGACGACACTTCAAGACTTCAGACGATTACCTATTTTTGGGCCTCTCCTCCAGCCATCACCTGCCCCTCCGACGCGATAAATAACCTCACCGCGCCGTGCCAGCCATCGCCATCGCGGGCGCTGCACGTCTTGGTAGTTTCAGACTTTTTCAACCACCATTTCCCCCTTGGTCTTTCTCATTAGGACCTCGACAGCGGCCGGGGGCACCCCATCCTCTCGGGGACCATGACCCCAGCCCATCGCAACCACAACCGACAGCGCGGAGCCATTGGCGCAGGAAAACATCATTGCAGCCTTTTCTGTACAAGGCGAATCACGTCAGGTGGTTAGCTGGCCGCCAAGCGTACCGGGTTGTCGCGCAGGGTGTTGCAACGCACGAAAATAGGAATAGGGGCATCTGCTGAGGAAAGGGGCAATGAACCTTGACCAGATCAAGTCTGTGGCTTTGTCCTCTGTTCTTCCAACGGTGGCCAATACGGCAGTGATATCTCAGGCCAGGTCAGACTGCTGGGTCTCCTTCTGCGATGATGATCCCGTTGAACCGCTGATGACGAACCATGGCAAACATTGAACGCTCCCCGGCTACGGGCGAGGTCCGATTAAAATAATATCGTCCAACTCTACTACCTTACAAGAATTGTAATTTTTGAGGGACACTTTCACTCTGGCAGGCAATGCTCGTTGCTGTCACAAAAAAAGGTGCTGCTGCCGGCTCACCAAGCCTCGGCACCCGCTCTCACAGGGTCCTCCTCATACACTCTCCCCGGAAGTAGTCTGCGCCCGTCGGCGGCCCGCTGATCACCACAGACTGTCCCCGTCGGCACTGGTCCGACGTGCACTGGTTGACCACGTTGATCCTCGTGAAGAAGATCTCGCAGATCTGCTGCGACACGCGGAAGAAGACGCAGTCCCTGTTGTTGAAGCAGTTGATGCAGCAGCTCAGCGGGCCGTCAAAGGCGTCGCTCCGCATCCCGAGGATCACGTTCGGATGCGACACGGAGCCGGGCAGTCGCAGCGCCTCGATGTCGTCGCAGGGGCCCCGCGTGCTCGTGGCCGTAGCCGTCGTCGTCGTCGTTGTGGTTGTCGTCGTCTGCGACGTGCTGGTCACCGGCACGACGGCCACGTTCGTCACGGTGGTCGTGATGGTGATGGTGGAGATGACGGTCGACACAGCGGTCGAAGTCTCAGAGAGGGTCGTCGGGGGAGCGGCCGTCCCCGTGGATGTTGCCGTGACCGTGACCGTCACCTCGTCAGCCGTTTGCGTGACTGTCTGGGTGATCAGAGATCCGGAAGAGGACAGAGTGACGGTGCTCGTCAGGAAGCAGGCTGTTGTTCGACGCCCTCAGCATGTGTGCGGCACCCAATGGTTAATAGGAGAAATACTTACAACAGTCGGCCGGGATCTTCGGGGGGTGAGCAGGGCAAGAATCGCTACGCTTCTTCTTGGCTGGCGTCGCCGGGCAAGCCTCTGGACTCCAGGGCACCGTGACCGTGGAAGTGGCGAAACTGGCGCCTCAGTCAGTGAACCTGGTGGAAGAGAAGGATGTGGGAAGGGTTGTATAAAACTCACGCAACGGCCGTCTCGGTCTTGGTGTTGACCTCGAGAAACCTGGTCGTGGACACGACGTCCAGCGTGGTGCTCTCTTGCTGCGTCGTCGAGAGGGTCTCTGTCTGGGTGACGAAGACGGTGACAACATCAGGTGCTACGCTAGTATGGGTCGGTCAGCTTTTACATTGACATGTAGATTCAGTGTGGATTGACCAACCTGGCCGGGCTGACACTGAGTATCTCAGTCTCTGTGGTCGTCGCGGGAGCCAGGGTCTCTGTTACGGTCACGGTACCGCCGGTGGCTTCCGAACCGACCACACACGTTGCCGCCTTAACGTAACTCTTGGCTGTGCAAAGAGAGTGTGAGTACGGGTTCCAATGAAAACGGGATCACGTCGCGGGGTTTCTCACAGAAAATGGAAGAACAGGCGTCAGCCGAGGCAGCGGGCACTTGTGCGCATGAAGGAGACGGGTCCCGACAAGTCGGCCAGGTTCCAGCCAGTGCCCCTCCAGCAGAGGCCAGCAGGAAGAGACGTTCAACAGTCCTCATCTTACAAAACGGTCGAGTCACAAGCCACATGTACGAGGGTGAGGTTCGAGTCAAGCTCCTCAGGTCACACAGGCTACGGGATGGCGCTGACTTTTGTACGACTTAGCTCGCACAGCAACGGCTCGCCAAACCGATCGTTGAGCTTGATTCAGGGGTAAGTAAGTCTTGAGTCGGTTAGTCCCCAGCCTTCGCGGGTACCATCATCGAAGACATGGACCCGACATGTAGGCCTAGATCGAGTGCTTTTTGCGGGCTGTCAACGGACTGAAGAAGGAATATTGGAATCATCGGGCCCGTTCGCTGCGCGCCTCGCAGGGCTAGCGTTCAGCTCCCGCCTCACCTCGTGCACATAAGCAGGGGTGGAAGCGACCCTTGCATGAGAGCATTTGGCGTGCTGTGCTTGTTTTGACCGACTTGCTCGTCGTAGGGCGGCAATACAGGCTCAGCTCGAATGATGGGTGCAAGTTGACTCATACCGGAGGTACTCTTCCTAAAGGTGTCTGAAGGTGTGTGTATAGCTATGTTCGGTACATTACCTTTGAAATACTTTCGCTGCACGTTGAGAGGATCTTGAGCGGGTTTGCGGCTACCAATACCCTAGATAAGATACCTTTGAGTCCCTTACCTTTCAGAGGGGCTTCTCATTTCGTCCATCGAGCATGGCAATTTTGTGAAGCGCTTGTTACTTGGTGGATGCCTCCGCCGGAGCAGACGCCCCGCATCTGTTTGACGTGTGGGCGCTGAAGCACGTCTCAATAGGGAAGGCTATCGACTGCGCTAAACCAAATCTCCGAAGCCACCACGCCACTTGCTCCGAGGGCTACCTGAATTGTCGACAAGCTTTCCGCGTTGGGGTGAACGAGCATGGGCTTTTTTCTGGGATCATGAGCTTGTTCTGCCAGGTCAGCGTCGACTCACGTCCTTCCCTTGCTACCCAAAGTCGACACTTTACACCACAGGCAGCTGGCCACCGCAATTATGAGCCCTCGGCCGAAACCTCCAGATACATCACAACCCCCTAAAGAACTCGTCGAGGAACGCCATAACACAGATCAAGCCAGCAATTCGAGTAGCCACAAAAAAATGCCCAGGAACCGCCAAGTCCGCCCCCCTTACCCGCCGTGTTGGGCTCCGCCACCAGCATCTGGCGCCAATAGTCCGAGATCGAGCCCGCGCCTACGCGTCGGAACTGATAGATCGATTCCCCAGGCCGAAGGTTCTAGGCCCTACCCAGGCATCAGATCAGATCAGTACCCCATTCTTTACGTTTTTTTACTGCACCCTCGCCCAGCCCGAGCATCTGAGGGCAGTCCTATCTCCCCGCGCGGCCCCAAGCCTCCGCCCCTCCGGTATCACCGGCTACTCCGTTTCTGCATGGGGCGTGTATAAAGCTCTCATCGAGAGCAATGCAAAGGAGATCACATTTTGATATTTGGCACGGCATAAGACCCTGGAGAGAATACTTGATACTGAGAAGTCCTTGGACTGCCATAGAACGACAAACCGCCTGCTCTGGGCCGGGGCGCACTCTGCCTCTGCTAGATTCGATCCATTCGTCCTAACCAACAAAACATACAGTCTACAATTCTAGGTTCAGGCCTTGAAGTTCCATCGTCGAGACACCAGACGCAGAAGGTATACCAGCGCAATCAACACGGGAACCTCGATCAGGGGCCCCACAGTAGCGGCAAGAGCCTGCTGGCTGTCCGGCCCAAACGCCGCGACCGCCACGGCGATGGCCAGCTCGAAGTTATTGCTGGCGGCCGTGAAGCTCTGCGTCGTCGAGAGGGGGTAGCTGAAACCGAGATGGCGGGCCACCCAGAGCGTCAGGAAGAAGATGATGACGAAATAGACGATGAGGGGGGCGGCGACGCGAACGACAGAGACGATCTGCTGGACGACCTGGCGGCCCTGCGACGCGAACAAGACGAGAATGGTGTAGAGTAGGCCGATGAGCGACCATGGAGAAAGGTAGCGCAGAAAGACGTCGTCATACCACCTCGGGCTGGCAAGTCGCCGGACGAGGAATCGCGTGATGATGGCTGCGCCGAGGGGAATGCCCAGGAAGACAGCAACGCTCGTGGCGACCGTCGCGTACGATATGTCGTCAGCTGCCGAGTCCCCGCTCATGACACCGATGAACAAGACGGCCATTGGGGCGTAGAGTACCATCTGCAGGATCGAGTTGACTGCCACGAGGATGGCGCAGTATTCCGCATCACCGCCGGCGAGTCCGTTCCAGATCAGAACCTAGAGAGCAACTGTCAGTAACTTGTAGAAGAGTTGATAGGAATCCAAACATACCATTGCAATACATCTCGCGAGTCCGACTAGGATGAGACCTTCGCGTAGCCCCTCCTCGTCTGGGAGGAAAGCCCATGCCAGGCCGAGCTGCGGACATGAGTATTAGTATTGAATATTTCTGCACTGGGATGTCTGGTTCATCGCCTGTCTTGATCACATACCATAAGAAAGGGAGCTAGAATCCAGTTGATGAAAACACTGAAAGCAATCTGTTTCCAGATCTCCCGGTGGGCGAACACTTCGTGCAAAGACTCGTATCGAACTTTGCACAATATGGGGTACATCATGACGAGCAAGCCGATGGCTGAGCACAAGCTTTGTCAGTCCATGCTTTTTAACGCCAAAGCAGCCTGCATAACGGCTTCCTGGTGGGCACTTTTAAAGGCGGGGAGATCTTCACGCACCTATGGGGATAGACACGTCGACAAACTTGCCCTGCTGTAGGGCAGGGCCAATGTTGGGGACAAAGTTTCCCATGATAATCCCAATAGCCATGGCAAGGAATATCCAAAGCGCAAGGAGCCTGTCGAGCCAGCCTAGGCCCTTCATGACGGACCCCCCCTTGGCGGGTGACGGAGCAGGCTCGGTGGTTCGGACAGTCTGCCTCTCCAGATCTTCAGGATCTCCACGGTCCTGATCAACATGGTCAGGTTTCTCATTCTCGCGGCAGTCTCTTCTGGAAAGATTGGTGCCGTGCTGCAAATCTTGGAGGTTTGGGTCGCTTCCGGTGATGACCGAGTTGGGCTGCGATGAAAGGGCTTCCGGCTGTGTGAGGGCCATGATGATTGAGAATATTGACGTTGGAGGATGATGTGTAAAATAAAGCTTCAAGATGATGCACTGGTATCAAAAGCCTGGCAGTCGCTGATATTGAGAGACTGGAGAAGAATCAATGGCACGCGGAAGGGTCTAGTGCTTTATACTCCGTTGCCCGCCACGTAGGTCCTGGAGCTACCGAGGGCTACCTACCTATCTTACTTGCAAAGTGTCGAAGATTCTCGTCGACCGGCAGCATGCCTTATGCAATGGCCCCAGAGCCCCTTTCCCTTGCAATCCCTGGGCGAAAGCAGGGTTTGGTCAATTCACCAATGGCATGGTGGGAGTGTCACACTCAGAAGTCCTCGTCATGTTGAGGTCCCAGTGGCAACCAATCAAGCGCTGGCAGTGACATCTCACCCACGCACTGCCTTACCATGTAGGTCACAACAAAACGGAAACCCTTCGGTAGATGCCACCAGAAGAACCCAATATCATCATGGGACAAGAAATTTCCGGCTCGATATGTCACTGCCCGAGAATTCCCGCTGCTATTTCTTTGGCCGTCTATAAGTACCAGTACTTTCACGTTTTCTGTGGTTTACCATGACCAAGCACAAAATCTCATGACAGCCACGCCCCTTTGATCCAAATTATTGGACACTTGGGACATGCGGACCATCTTCATAACTTGGCCATTTGCGACCCGCGTTAGGTCTCCCAGGATTTTATCAGACCTTTTGTCGGTCAATTGCCCTGCGTCTCTGCGTACCATGGCGCTGGAAGCACCGTGGCATGCCGCATACCCGGCTCCAAGGAGCTCGGCTCAGATTAGTATGACACGGAGCCAGGTGCTCGGCCTTCTGCGAGATGAGGCTGCGAGTCAGAAGAGCAAGAGTTTTGTCTTGGTCGACCTGCGCCGCAACGATCACGAGGTACGTTCGCCACGCGATGCAGCTTGACATCGATTTCCCAGTCTGCTTCTGGTCATTTGGATGTAACGTCTTTGGAGTTAGCCGCTGTTTTAATAGACCGGCTGAGGATTTCTCGCTAACAATGGTCACTGACGTCTCAGGGTGGGACTATCCGGGGATCTGTGAACCTGCCAGCTCAAAACCTTCACCCTTCAATCCCAACACTCTACGAAGTGTTCCGGGCCGCCGGAGTCCGTACCGTGATCTGGTACTGCGGTAAGTTCTTCCTCAACCTCTTTCAGGTGACAAAATGATACCGATGGCCTGATCCTCACGGCGCTAGGGTCTTCAAAGGGCCGCGGCACTCGAGCGGCAGGGTGGTTCAACGACTTTCTGGTTGATCAAGGCGATAGTGATATGGCCAGTATCGTGCTGGAAGGTGGGATCAAAGGCTGGGCTGCGGCCGGACATGAGTACACCAGTTACATGGATGGGTATGATCCCAGAAAATGGCGAGGAGAGCTGTCATAGATATTGGCGTGATCAAGGGAACAGTGTTTCCTGATGCAGCAAAAAGACCTAAGATGAATATTTAATGGAAGCGTCTGTGCTTGCGAATTATCAGGTGCTGCGGCAAAGAGTCGAGTTCTCGAGTCTCTTTCGTGGGCCAGCGTGTACCGGTCAGGGCATCCTGCATCCACCCAGTGAGTGGGAATACACATAAGAGGGCGTGCATCCCCCACCAAACTGGTACCGACTGGTTTGCTACTCTTGATTTATTGCCCAGCTTTATTGTCGACGCCTCTTCTCGCCCCAGACACCTTAGTCAGGGCAATCCGTCCCCTGAGCCATGCGTCATTTTCTTTCCGCCAGACACAATCGATTGTGCATACGCTCTTTGAAACCTGTCACTTCCGCATTAGCTCGCAGACCAGTTCATCTCAGCAGCACCCTCCAACGCTACCCCCAACACAGCCTCTGTTCTATCAACACCACCGCACAACCCCCTTCCCGACGTCACCTCAAGATGAACGGCCACGGTGACATCAACAACATCCACGCCGCTCGACCCACTGTCGAGATAGCTCCGGATGAATCCTACATCGGACGATCGCTGGCCATTGCGTCTCCAGACGACGATGCCGACATCCGCAGCCGCTACCGCACCTTCCTGCTGCCCGACACCCCCGCGGCGGCCGAGGCCGACTGGGTGGCCGAGCTGGAGCTTTCGACAGCGCTGAGCATGGTCGACCGCGAGATCCTCCAGAAGGGTGCGCCGCGGCTGCGCATCCTGGTGCTCACCGGCAGCCTCCGCACGCGGTCCTACTCGAGGCTGCTGGCCTTCGAGGGCGCCCGCATCCTGCACCGGCTGGGCTGCGACGTGCGCTTCTACGACCCGACGGGCCTGCCGCTGAAGGACGACGTCAACCACGAGCACCCCAAGGTGCAGGAGCTCCGGCAGCTCAGCCAGTGGAGCGACGGCCAGCTCTGGGTCAGCCCGGAGCAGCACGGCGCGATATCCGGGCTGTTCAAGACGCAGATCGACTGGATCCCCCTGACGTCGGGATCAGTCCGGCCGACGCAGGGCCGCACGCTGAGCGTGGCGCAGGTCTCTGGCGGCTCGCAGAGCTTCAACGCCGTCAACACCCTGCGGCTCCTGGGCCGGTGGATGCGCATGTTCGTCATCCCAAACCAGAGCTCGGTGCCGCAGGCGTACACGCAGTTCACGCCGGAGAGCGATGCGGTGGACGGGGGCTCGCGCATGCTCCCGAGTTCGAACAGGGACAGGCTGGTGGACTGCATGGAGGAGCTGGTCAAGTACACCATAGTGATGCGGCCGCATTTTGACCTGTTCGGCGACAGGTTCAGCGAGAGGAAAGAGAGAGCAGCAAAGGCTGCCAAGTCATGATAGACGAGCGATTTTTAGAAGCCCAAAGTAGACTACATAGCCCTGGGGAATTTCAGAGGTCACAAAAGATGTTCAAGCATGCCTGATCCTATGTTTAGGAGGCGCATATTCATGGGAACTTGAAAGATGCCGAAATCATGGAGAAATTCCTGGCATGTCACTGCCCTCGCGTGATTGGATGAAACTAAGCTGACTAGTCCTGAAAGAATTTGCGCCCCACGGAAGGCACCTCCACACATAACTCCTTCCGTCCCGTCTGCAGACTTACGGCCTGCTACGAGGCTGGTACCTCCCCCCTTGCAGGGACTGATTTTGAGTAGCTCACGTACCGCCTGGTAGCTCACCCAGGCACTGACCTACCAAGCGCTGTGGACACCCTGTGTCTGCAGAGGTCCAGGGCTCAGGTTGCAGTGGACTTGACAGCGTACACCTGGAAAGACCCTGCAACACGGTTGTTAGTTAGCTGGGCTGCCGCTGGGAAGAGACAGCCGGCCGCCTGGTGGTCTCTCACCTGCCCACTCGTTCAGATCCGTCACCCCGAAACCTTCAGCGAGTGATCTTGCATCGCCGGCCCCTGGTGTTGCTTCCACCTGTCGTTCGCTTCCGGATGCCCCGCAACAGGACGCTTCTCCTTCGTTGGCCGTGCAGTACACGTTCAGATCATTTTTGCTGTCCACAACGAGGACATCTAATGCAGCGCAGTCAGTCGTGTTGCAGTACCTTGTTCAGAACTCGGCCAGGACCTTACCAGAAAAGCCCGCCTGACTGAGGAATGCTTCGTACTCGCTGACCTGGCTGGCTCCAGCCACGCATCCCACGTAAAGAGCGACGTTGTTTCTGATTGCCTCGGTCAGTTCTTTACGCGCCAGTATGTCGCTGACGGCAACCCGCCCGCCGGGCTTGAGCAGCCGGAACATCTCTTCAAAGACAAGTTGCTTCTGCGCTGCAGGAACGAGGTTGATGACGCAGTTGCTGATGATGCAGTCCACAGTATTGGCAGGCAGCGGGATCGCGGTGATTGGGCTTTCAAGGAATTCGACGTTCGAGGCGTTCGTGATGGACTTGTTGGTGTTGGCCTTCTCAATCATGTTCTTCAATAATTACTAGTCAGAGTTCGCTGTCTGGGCTGAGGCTTGGTGACGGCCGAGGGGGCAGGGCTTGCCTTGTTCATGTCAACCCCGATGGCCTTGCCTGTACTCCCAACTCTCTGGGCGGCCGCGAAGACGTCAAAGCCGGCACCAGAACCAAGATCAAGCACGATCTCGCCCTGGAAGAATTAGCAATGCAACACAGCGCTTCATTAGTACTCGCATGCTAGTACTTCTCTCAACTTGGCCAGCACGAGCGGGTTGCCGCAGCTTAAGCCTAGGTTTGCACCTTCAGGAATGCGGGCGAGGTCTTCTTCCGTATACCCAAAGGCCTTTGCGACTTTCTGTTCATAAGTTCCAGTACTGCTCCTTATGACGG
This sequence comes from Verticillium klebahnii, assembly GCA_002851715.1. Taxonomy (NCBI): domain Eukaryota; kingdom Fungi; phylum Ascomycota; class Sordariomycetes; order Glomerellales; family Plectosphaerellaceae; genus Verticillium; species Verticillium klebahnii. The sequence continues at coordinate 1,002,403 of NMXL01000005.1, read as the reverse complement.
AGCCGTATCGTTCATTAACCTGCTCGTAGATCTCGTCAGAATTCATGTCGAAGATGCCAAAGGATATCGCGGTTGTAAGTATTGAGCCACGGTCTCCGGGACAATAGCAACAGGTCGACGACACCTTCTGGACGATGGCTTTATATCACAGTTGACGACAATATCGATATGTCATTGATAAGATCTCCATGACCCAGCAACGGGGTGAATTCGTAAGCCACCTGCACGTTTTGGGGGGCGCCATGTTGATATGTCACCGTTGCAACCCTGCGAATCATCCGCTCGAGGGGATGATGTTAGACGAACGGCTGAGACGCCAACCAAATACATTCTCACTGAGGGGCACTTGGTCATGTGTCCTCTGATTAGGGACTTCACAAAACGACAGCACCAAGCCACGAACACGTGATCGGAGACGCGAATTCGATATGTCACCGTTCTTGGAGGTGGACAGATGCAAGTGGGTCAAGATTTCAATACCATATTCTCACACTGCCTCCCAGACCGTGCGGTGACCCAACGTGGCCTTGGAATCACTCGCCTGCTCAAGTCTTTCATTAGCAACACCTTGTCGGTGACAGATCGATCAGAATATTTCCATGGCCGCTCACCATGATGGCCGAATCCTCGCCCCCCGCGAAGAAGTCGAGAGTGAGAGCCAAGCGTGTTTCGGCCCAGCACACGCTGGAACGGGTTCGCAACAATCAACGCCAGCATCGCGCTCGCCAGAGGGATCACGTCGCGGCACTGGAGGCGAAGCTCAAAGATGCTGAGAGCACAGTTTCTGTCCTCGAGCATAGAATTGATACCCTTCAAGCCGAATTGAGAGTCTACCGCTCGCAGACTAGTACCAGCTGCAGCAGTCTGGAGAGACCGCAACAGCAGCCCGGCCGCCAAGGTGAAGACGAGCCACAAAGCCTATTTTCCAGCACGCCTGGGGAAGACTCTTGGGAGCCCAGGATGGAATGCGGCCCTGGGGAATTAGATATGGATGCTTGTCTGTCTGTTCCCCCTTCTTTGGATGATGACTTGCCGTCCTTGTCACGACCAAGCCTGGCTGTTGACGTTGCCATTCCACCTACTGGACAGCCTGACAACAGGCTTGTGGCATTCCCTGGCTTGCATGATACTGTCACGTTACCCGAAACGACTGTCGAGACGCCTGCGAGCGCATCACTCCTCCTCCAAAACTCACCGCTTGAGCCCAAGCTCACCCTGAACGCGTCCGACTACGATCACGGCGCACGGGTCGAGGCCCCATCGTCGACAACAGATCCAAATATCGAAATTCTGGAACTGGAAACCTTGCTTCCAATCCAGGACTTCTCGACGACTGCTCAAACACCTAGCCCGTCTTTTCTATTCACAAAAAACAATACTCCTCTACTGGCATATCCCCAACAACCGCCCATCGAGTTCTTCTTCCAATCTCTTGCCGAAGACGAGTCAACAATCTTGTGTTCCGAGGCGTACGTTCTCATCAGCCAGCAAAACTTCAAGGGTATCAGTCAGAGCGATGTGGACTCCTGGCTCTACAGCGGCTTCCGCAGATCTTGTCGTTCAGGAGAAGGATGTAGGGTCAAGACGGATTTACTGCTTAGCCTTCTTGGGTATGTCAGCGACGTGTGGTCTGTTGACGTTGAAAGTTTCGTCTCAAGGACGTAGAGGTTGCTTTAGGACGAGGACCCAGATGCCGATACATCCCCTGACCGGCATTGCTGCCATCATTTCGAGCTCCACGTCGAAGGATACGAGGATTCTCTCATCATGGTTACAACCATCCATTTGTTGGCTGAAAGCCATTGAAGTTTGGCGAGAACGAGATTAAATATCATCAAGGAGAAGTTTCGATAGTCATGAGTAAGTCCGCGGCACAGCCGGTGGATGAACACCCGTCCAAGAAGCGCAAAGTCCGCAAAGGCACAGCCAGCTGCTGGGAGTGCAGGCGTCGCAAGACCAAGTGCACCTGGACCAGCTCGAACACAGGCAATACACAATGCGATGGATGTCGTCGTCGGGGCACCGAGTGCATCAGCTAGGAGTATCCGGACGAACCTTTGAGCACGAAGCAGCCAGTCAATGACCGCCTCGGACGACATCTCGAAGCCCTTCTTGAGTGGCATCTACTCGAAATGGGCAGGCGTACCCAACAGGGGGGCGCGTCGAACCCAAACAGAGCACCAGAGTCCAAGTTGAGAGCTCCAAACGTTGGGCTGCCTTTTCCCCTCGAGAGATGTGATGATCCCGCAGGTCCAGCACTCGCGACCTTGCCGGGGGACCATGTCGAGCTGGCACAGGCTCTCAGGGCAGCATGGCCTGACCCATCTGACCTCGAGGCCATTTTGAGTTCCAGTTCCGGCATCTTTGCGCTGTCCCCAGCGCTCATCTCCATGTCATACTCGTGGTTCACGCACCACGTGGTTGGTGAGTGTATGGATTTCACAGGCCACGATGGCAAAACACGACGAACGCTGTTGTGGGAAGTTGACGGCTTGCAGTCATGGCTACAGTTCATGCTGGGCAATTCATTCAAGTGAGGTCTCGAAACCTTCTGTTGCCTTGCTTGCGACTGCGTCCGGAGTTTGAACGTTTGCTATCTCACTCTTCGATGGCTGGGCGTGCTTCATTAAGACGCATGATGTTGCCCTCCCCTCACCCAAACATTGCGAGTCGACTCAAAATATATCCCGCTATTCTAGGTATCGGCACACACATTTATCCTCTCGTATGAAGGGGCTGGTTGCGGCTGTTTCCGAGAAGCTTTGCTCCCGAGACGAGGTTAACTATTACCCACCCCAAGCATCAGATCACCATGGAAAAGAAGAGAGGATACTCGCAAACCTTGTTGCTTGTTGTCGGTCATTCCTCTTACACCAGAAACCCCCAAGAATACGTCCCGTCTGTTATGCGCACACTCCGACCACCACCGCGAGGAGCCGCCTTCACTGATCCATGATTAACACCCTCGAGCGAGGGGAATTACGTGTTTACGTCTATGAACGGTCTATCTGCAGTCCACGGCTATTATTTACACGTCCGCTAGAGCCGTACGCAGGCACGCAGCCCACCTTTACACGTTGTTGATGGGGATGTTCCTCTCCAGATAGCCGTGCCACTTGGGCAGCGTCCGCTTGAGGGGCGACCCGGAGGTCAGCTGCAGGTCCTCGATGGCGCTCGCCCACTTGACGAGCTCGGCCTCGCCGTAGGCGGTCTGCATGATGGCCAGGCCGAACGGCATGCCCGTGTGCTCGTGCACGCTGACGGGCAGGGTCACGACGGGGTAGCCGGCCTGGGCGGCGATCTGGTAGCTCTGCCCGACGTCCGGGGGCACCAACAGGCCCGAGAGGGTGGTGCCGTTGGGGCCCTGGAGAGCGTGGTTGATGCCGTTGCGGGTGGAGGAACTGGTGAATTCGACGGCCTGGAGGTAGGTCTCGTCCTTGATGCCCTTGGTCTCGAGGGAGGCGAGGAAGCCGTCCTGGCCCGAGTAGAAACCGGGGTTGCCGAGAGGCCAGGGGTTGCCGCCCTCGGAGCCGTCATTGTCGTAATTGAACTGGACGATGTCTTCGAGGGAGCGGATGTTGGTGTTTTGGAGCTCCGATAGGTAGGTCTTGATGTTGTTGTAAAAATCAACCTTGACCACGGTGTATTCGGACTCGTTGGGGAAACCGCGGAAGGAGCCGTAGTCCCAGTCCCAGCCGTGAGGGCTGACGATGGTCTCGTAGTTGAGAATCTCGGTGCCGTTGATGATGGTGGCGCCGGCGGCCTTGAGGCTGCAGAGCAGGGTGTTCAGTACGCGCTTCTGAGCGTCGTCAGCATAGACCCAGAAGCTCTCCCAAGGGATGCCGAAGACAGCGTCCTTGAGGCTGTCCTTGGTGGTCAAGAACTGGGTGTAGCCATCCGCTGGCGTGTGGCCCTCCTGGGCGAGGCTGTACTCGTCACGGGGATCGATGCCCCAGATGGCATCGAAGGCGTAGACGGCATCACGGACAGTGCGGCCGAAGGACCCGACAGAGTCCTGGTGCTCACTCTCAGGGATGACACCGGCCCTGGAGGTGAGCCCAACGGTGGGCTTGAAGCCGACGAGGGCGTTGCGCATGGCAGGGTTGATGACTAAGGAGGGCGAGATGGGTTAGCAACAAGCAAGCACACCCGCTACCAGGCAGCTGAACCTCCACTGTCCGGATGCGTCTGAGACTTTGAGACACGGGAAGACATGAGAGGGCGCATGACAGGACAGGAGAGAGACATGAGAAGACATGAATAGACATGAGAAAGCAACGAGGAACGCACCACTGCCATCAGTCTCGGTGCCGAGGGAGAAGGCGATGGCATTGGAGCCCACGGCCACGGCGCTTCCCGAGCTGCTGCCGCCTGGGTTGACGGTGAGGTTGTAGGCGCTGCGGACCTGGCCACCGCGGGCGGAGTAGCCCTCGGAGTAGTTGTTGCTGCGCATGTCGGCCCACTCGCTGAGGGCGGCCTTGCCAAAGAGGACGGCGCCGGCGTCCCTCAGGCGGGCGACGACGTGGGCGTCGCGGGGCACGATGCTCCCGAGCAGGGCCCAGCTGCCGGCGGTGGTCTCGAGGCTGTCCTTGGTGGCCATGTTCTCCTTGACGGTGAAGGGGATGCCGTGCAGGGGGCCGCGCACCTTGCCGGCGGCACGCTCGGCGTCGCGCTCGGCGGCGATGGCGAAGGCGTCCGGGTTGAGCTGCAGCAGGGACTTGGTGTACTCCTGGGTCTGGTGGGTGCGCTGGAGGTAGCAGAGGACGAGCTGGTGGGAGGTCAGGGTGCCGGCCTCCATGGCGTGCTGCATGTCGTCGATGGTGGCCTCCTCGAGGTCAAAGCCGTCGCCGCATGGGCCCATGGGGAAGAGATCCGTCGTGTCGGCGTTCTCGAGCAGGGGAAACAGCGGCGGCGCGAGGCCGGTGCCGAACTGGGCCTGGGCAAGCTGAACGCCGGCAGCCCAGGCCACGGCGAGGGCCAGGTGATGGTGGTGGTGCATCTCGGGTCTCGTCTCGACTCAGCTCAGCTCGTCTCGTTCGTCTCGTCTCGTTTCGACCTGCTTGATGGAACAAAGAGGGGAGATGGGGGGAGGAGGAGGGGCCAGAGGCAGATGCAGAGGCAGAGGCAGAGGTTGACGAGGCGGCGGGACGGGACGGGACTGGGCGAGGAGGATCGGGCGTTGGCGGGCTGGCGGTGCTAGCCTTATAGATTGCGAAGTCAAAATAGGGGAGGGGTCCATGGCTGGATGATCGAATGGTTGGATGGATGGATGGTTGGATGCATCGGTGGATGGTTCGAGATGGGGGGGGGGACAGGGGAGGCCTATCCCGTCATGCCGTCCCATGTCCTGGGATGGGATGGAGTGTTCATGTAAGGAACAGGCTGGGTTACCTAAGGTGCCTACCTATCTTGCGAGTTCCTGAGCCTTGGGTACCTAAGGTAAGGTACCCTTGCCTGGGGAAGACAGCCAAGCAGGCATAGGGAGCAGACGGTGGTAATTGGCGGCCACAATAGCATGTGCACCTGCAGCTTGGGCTGGCTAGGGGACCCCACCCGGCCGGATCTACTGTGCACAGGTGCCGTCCAGCCTAAGCCCCATGGCCTGGCCGCCCCCGTGGGTTCCCATTCGCCGCCTCTCGCTTAACCCGGCACTCTTCAGCGCCCCTCGGCGCCCTACAGGCCGTTACCTGCCTAGAGCGGGCGCTGTAGACCTCTGGGCGTCTGCGCGATCTGGGGGCTGAGGAAGCCGGGTACGGGGGGATCTTTGGCCGGGATCTGGCCGGACGCTTCCGTCAATCCTCTCCACCTCCTCCACTCCCCTCCCATGCATTCGGCCGTCGAGGCGCCGCAAGGTTCGACCGTCACTCTCCTAGCGTTCCTCCGAACCACCCCTGAGCCGCGCCACCGACAACCACTACGCTTCACATTCGTCAACGGTCGACCGATGCTCCGTACTCCTATTGCCAGCGCCTCGACAAAAAAGTCTGAATTCCTTCGACCGTCCAGGCCACAGCCCTGTCTCACATCCATGTTCTCGACTGCTCGACACCCTCGAATCTCGAGCCTCGAGTCTGCTCTCATTGTTCTCGAGTCTCGAGTTTCGAGTCCAGCCCCTTGTCTCGATCCTGCAACTCTCGAGCCGTAGACCAGAGCCGTAGACCTTCCTCCCCCTATCCCCCCTATTAAGACAGGCGACCTGGCCATCTCAACATGCAGACAGTCAAGCCACTCGTCTTATTTGCCGCACGTCAGGCCGTCTGTCTGATCGACTGATTGCTCGCTATCATTTGTATAAGACGACCGTTGCCCCGTAGCCTCGGACCGAACCGCCCCTCCTAACCCTCCCTCACGTTTGTGCCTCGTCTGCCTCCCATCATCTTCATCATTCCCGCCCCGCCGCACCATGGGCGATCCTCTGGTCGATCAAGCGTTTCGAGACGGCCGCGTGCCCGAGGGCGTCACCAAGGCGTTCCTCAACGAGAGCCGTGATGGCCCGGCCATCGGCGCCATCGCCTTCATCTTCGCCTTCGCCACCATCATCGTCCTGATCCGGCTCGGCTCGCGCATCTTCCTCGTCAAGCTCTTCGGCGTCGACGATGCCCTCGCCGCCCTCTCGCTGCTCCTCTACATCCCCTTTGTCGGCCTCTGCATCAAGCTCATCCGGATCGGCTCCGGCCGCCACTATGAGTATGTCCAGCACGTCATGTCCCTGCCCGTCGTCGAGCAGAGCGAGGTCCTCGACTTCATCGCCCATCTCATCTACACCACCTCTCTCCTCGTCTGCCGCGTCTCCGGTCTCGCCTTCTACCACCGCCTCTGCAGCCAGCACCACCGCTTCCTCATCGCCATCCGCGTCACTGCCGGCGTCCTCGTCGCCGGCTACCTGCCCCAGATGTGCCTCATGATCTTCCACTGCCTGCCCGTCACCGCCCTGTGGCCCTACGACTGGCAGCCCGGCTTCGAGAAGTATACCTGCCTCACCTGGGGCGTCGTCTACAGTGTCAACTCGGCCGTCTCCCTCCTCTGCGACTTTATCCTCTTCGGCATCCCCATCGCCATGCTGCGCATGCTCCGCATGCAGCGCAAGCAGAAGATCCAGCTCGCCTGCATTCTCCTGCCCGGCATCCTGTGCGTGCCCCTATTTACCCCCATCCCTGAAGCCCAGCTAACGAAAGACCCCAGCGTCATCGCCATCTCCAGCGCCCGCCTCGCCCTCGTCATCGAGGGCCAGTGGGAGCCCGACATGTCCTGGGCCTACAACCCCATGCTCGTCGTCGAGGTCGCCGAGATCGGCGCCACCCTCATCGCTCTCTCCGTACCGGGTGTCAAACCCGTCTTCGACCGCTACATCCTCCGGAAGGACATCACCGGCGGCTCCTCCGGCGACCGCGCCTACTACCACCACCACGGCAGTGGCAGCGGTGGACGTGACGGCGGTGGCGGCGGCAGCGGCGGCGGCGGGTCGCGCGTCGCCGACACGAAGCTGCGCTCGCTACGGAGCGCGCACAACGGGATCGACAGCCAGGAGAACATCAACGGGCCTGTCAGCAGCGTGGAGCGGGTGCAGAAGGACAACGCGAGCTTGTCGAGCGGCGACGGGATCGTCGTGAGGACTGAGTTTGAGCTGCAGGTGCGGCAGGACGTGGACGGACTGGAAAAGGGGGTCAGGGTGCGAGAGCTGGCTCTGTGATGCCGGGCACGATAGCGGGTTGGGATGGTATTTGGGTTCTGGAGTTTGGTCCAAATTAGCGTTATGAGTTGGAAGGGCGTTCATGGACTTACAAACACAGAACGAATGGGTCACCCGTGTAACGTCGCGATCAAGCGTCAGAAGGAACAACTCCAAATCTGGGCCAGCTTGCGAAGGTCCGAAATAGGAATAACCCAGAGCAAAGCCCAGAGAGCTGACGTCTTGGCAAGAGCCCATGTCTCCAGGATCCGTGCACTAGTCGTGGTCTGGGATGCCTGATGCAGGATGTATTTGTCAATGGAGTCGATGGTCGCGAGCCGTTCGTCGACGTCAGAGAACTGCGGATTGTCCGTAGCTCGAAGGCGATGAGCCGTCATACTGTCGGTGGCAAATTCGAGATCTGTAAAGTTAGGCTTCGTGGAATTGTCCTCGTCGTTAACGTCCCGATGGAATCGGAGCGCGATGGTCAACATATGCTGACTATCCATGTTGGAGGGTGTCGGTGGATGAGCTGATGTAATTGCGAAGTTTGGGATTGTAAAAGGTGCAGAGTATGGCTATTAAATACCTGTTAATCTCCTGGGAAGGTGCGGCCACGAGGGTTGTTGCCCGAAGAGGTGCAGTCACCAAAAGGGTTGTTGCCCAGAAGTGCAGCCACCAAAAGGGTTGTTGCCCAATGAAGCGTATTCTGTTGAACTGGGTACGGGCGTACGTAAGGGCTAAGAACAAGTCGATTGTTGCCCAAGTCTTTCTTTCTACGCTCTCTACATCAAAACCCTAAACCATACAGGGTCACGACCTCTTCTGCCCCCCCTCCTCCCCGCCATAGTCGTCCATCCAGTCGTCGCCCTCGCCGGCGATCTTCCGCCCCACCCATATGCCCACGGCGGTGCCGGCGCTGCTGACGAGGAACCACCCCTCGAACCAGCGGTCGACGAAGCCGGGCTCGAGGGCGCTCTTCAGGGCGTCGCCGACGGCGGACCCCACGTCGCGCGGCAGGTTGCTCCGCAGCAGCAGGGCGGCGCTGATGACGTAGACGGCGGCGATCTGGCCGGTCAGCAGCGCGAGGTTGGCCTGGGCCTGGTGGAGCAGGCCGGGGGCCCAGCGGGCGAAGAGGTGGAACGTCTGGGTCGCGGAGCCGGCGCTCGCGGCGAGAATGACGCCGCTCAGCAGGAAGCTGATCTGGCGGGCCCACGCGAGCTGGTCGAGCTTGGGGTCCCAGTGGCGGGCCAGCAGGCCGAGGAAGCGGTTGATGGGGTCGGAGGCGCTGAAGGCGGCGGCCGGGTAGTAGGCGCGGCGGAGGGTGGTGACGGTGGTGGCGAGGATGCGGTAGAGGCAGTAGCAGCTGAAGAGGTAGTGCGGCACGGCGAGCAGACGGCCGAGCGGCGTCGCGGCGCGGGCCGAGGCGGCCTGGCGCGAGCGCATGACGCCGAGGTTGGAGGCGAGGTTGGCCTGCATCGTCTCGAGGCCGGCGATCTCGAGGCGCAGGCCGCGCATCTCGGCCTCGTCGCCGCCGCCGCCGCGGATGGTGCCGAGCATCTTGCCCATGAACCCCCCGGCGCCGGCGCCGGAGGAGGCGTGCGTCTGCGCCGTCGACGCCTTGCGCTCGAGGGCCTGCAGTCGGTGTCGTTTGGTGAGGAGCATCTCGTTGGTCGCCTCGAGGCCGCCCTCCTTCCGCGACAGGTCCGATTCGGTGACGGGCTTCCTTTTCCTCTCGGACACGGCGCCAAAGGTGTGCCACGGGCTCGATACGGCGGCGAAGCCGCTGAGCATGGCCATCAGGGAGATGCCGATGATGCCGATCCGCTCGAGGCACGCCCTCGTCAGGCCGCCCTCCTCGTCGCCGGCTCTCATCCTGGCGCCGGCCGTGTCGACCCTGGCGCCCACGGGCACCAGGGCGCCGAGGCTCCAGAAGGCGAACAGCCAGCCGCAGAAGACGAGGCCCTGCACGCCCCAGGCGACCCTGGGCAGCCTCCCCTTTGTGGTGCGCTGGAACCGCCAGCCCATGCCGGCGACGACGCTCTGGATCTCGAGGAAGGGGATGACGCCGACGAGGAGCACGAGCAGGGTGGGCACGACTATCATGAGCCCGACCTCACGCGCGCGGGGCAGCATCATCTCGGCGACCTCGCACAGGATCAGCTCGGCGAGGACGGCGGCGAGAGCGACGGTGGTGCAGAAGGCAGCAGCGGCGACGCGGCGGCGCAGGCTCTTGCGGCCATGCTCGGCGTGGGCCTGGCGCAGGGAGGGCGGGGCGTGGGCGGGAAGGACATTGTCGGCGCCGTCGCGGGCGTCGTGGCCGCGGGTGAGGCGGGGAAAGAGGTGGCGCGAGGCGGCGGCGGTGACGACGGCGAAGGTGGCGAGGAGCGGGGAGAGGGAGAGGAGGAGGCGGAGGGACGAGGGCGCCGAGGGATCTACGGGTGCGCAGGCCGTGTCGTCGCAGGAGGAGCCGAACCAGAGCATTTGCGGCGGGTGGTCGGGGTCGGGGGGAGTGGTCGGCGAGGCATGCGGTGGGGAGATTCGGGGTCAGGGTCGGGGGTTGAAGATGCGTCGTGGTGGTGGACGAGGGCCGTGATGAGCATCGCAGGATGGACTGTGAGGGTTGTTATCATCGAGGCGGGCGATGGATGAGCTTCATGCTGGACGCAAGGTCGAGTGGAGACGGTGATGGAGGTGAATTGAGGCAAGGTGCAAGTAGGAGGACGTGTGCAGGGATGGAACAGGCTGGCATCATCAGCTCGACTGTCGTCAGTCGATGCTCAGACGCGGGTCCCGAGCCGCGTGCGACGCTAGCGACAGGGGAGCTTCGGTGCTGCCTGCCTTGCTCTGGCCAGGGAGGGCCTTGCTCCGAATGCTTAGTCACGAAGCTTGTTCTCGGTGAGCCGGTGAGCCTGTGAGCCTGTGAATTCTCCTGTTGATGGTTGTTGAGGTCCACCGAGGCAAAACAGATATCATCACAGAATCAATACCCAGTTGTTGAAAACGGACGGCACCTGGTGGGATCTGACACAAGTATTCACAACCAAGAGCTGGGAGCGAACATGCGTCCAGCCAGCCTGCAAGCCCCCCCCCCCCCCCCCCCCCCCCTTCCCCCCCACGCCGTTCTGAGACGAGACACCTCCGCAATCAAAGACACGGCTAGACGCACCAAACAGCCGCATGAGTTGAACGTGTTGCATGTTGATGTAAATCGCTGTCCCAAACACCCTAAGCCCATCCGCCACTACGCAGACAGGAAAAACAGTAGAACCCGTCGGCCGAATGCCTTCTATTCCATCGGCGATGGCCCCAGACGACGCATTTCCATCGGTATCAATCAACGCTCGTTTCCCGCCAGCGTACAGTCAAAGCCGGTCAACCGAAAAGAAAAAAAAATAAGTCATCCCCCTCTACCCTGTCCCCTGTCAGCTGACGCTGCTCTTCCGCGAGTGCTTTCCCTCGTCGTCGTCATCCGCGTTGCCCGACTCGGCGCTGAAGCGGCGGTTCTGCTTCAGCAGCGCCGCCGCCTCGCCCACCTCCATGTCGTGCAGCTTCTCCTGCTGGTCGAGGTCCAGCGCCTGCGTGCCCGGCATGACCTCGAACTCCTCGTCGTCCTCGCTGTCGCTCTCGCTGTCGCCAGCCGTCGTGCTGGGCGGCGCCGGCGCCTTGGGCACCGAGACCCCGCCCACCGCGTCGCCCGCCGCGGGCTCCGACGGCGGCGTGTGGCTCTGCGACCCCAGCGGCGAGGGCTCGGCGTAGCGGTTGCGCAGCAGGGCGCCCGTGTTGAGCGGCTTGACCGTGGGGTCGAACGACGCGGGCAGGCCCAGCACCTTGGCGACCTGGTGGGCCTCCTCGTCGGCCGAGTACTTGACCTCGACCTCGTACATGCTGCTCTTCTCGCTGTCGGCCTCGTGCTTACCGCCCGTCGCCGAGAGCATCCGGACGTACGTCCGCCGCTCCGTGTCGTTCAGCCGCTTGCTTTTCTTCTTCTCGCGCTTCTCGGTCGGGCGCACGACGACGACGGGGATGGGCGAGTACTGCAGGCAGTACTTGGAGAAGGAGTTTCGCGTGTTGACGAGGCCCTGCAGGCCGCCGAGGGAGCGCCCGCGCGTGCCGACGATGAGCATGGCGGGCTGGTAGATTTGGATCTGGGGGGTCATTAGCGATGTGCTCGTCTGCTTGGGGCGCCGGGTGGCAGCGGGCAAGGGGAGGACGCACCAGCTTCTGGAAGGTCGAGTGCAGCTTGCCACAGGCGTACTCGAGCACGACGCTGATGGCGCGGTTGGCGCCGTTCTTCTCGAGGATGGCGTCCATCATGGCCTGGGCGTCGTCCTGGTAGGAGCCCATGCTCCTCATGTCCTTGTCGACGACGCGCACGCAGACGACCTCGTCGCCGTCGTCGACCAGCTCGTCGAGCAGCCACTGCAGCGCATAGTCGGAGTAGGCGTGCTCGTCGACGCCGACCATGAAGGTGCGCGACCGGCGCTTGGCCTGGTAGCCCCGGTGGCGGACATTGAGGGTCAGGGAGGGCGTGTTGCTCTTAGTCGCCTCGCCGAGCGGGAGGTTGTCGAAGGCGACATGTGATTGGAATCTGTGCGCGGGGTTGTCGGTTAGCGCGTCCATTAGAGGTTTGCGGTGCGATGCGATGCGAAGTCTCTCCGAGTCGGGTCGATGCGACGGCCGGTGGGTGAAGAGGTGGGTGTAGATGAAGAGATGTGAGAGGACACGATGACAGAAGATTATACGTGAGGTAAAAGGTGATGTTTGTGGCAACTCGCCTACTGCTCAATGTTGGACGTTCGAGAGGGGGGTTGAAGGGGGGCTGTGTGGTCTGATGATGCCTTGTTGTGACGCTTTGGTAGGTGCTGGCGGTGGTGCTTGGGGTGATTTGGGTCTGGGTCTAGGCCGGAACCGGTGTCGTGGGAATGGCGGGGTACGGAGGGCGCCCGCCAGGAACGCTACTCTTCAGCTTTCCAGGCTCCGTCTTCAGGGCGCAGTCAGGCTCTTTAGGGGGGGAGGGGTGTTGCCTTGGTCGGGCTAGGGTGGCCAGCGGGTCGCGCCTGGGGGTGAAGAAGTCGCCAGCGGGGTGAAGGAAGGTCGCCAGCGGATATCACCCGAGGGCGGGGGTATAGGTCCCTCCAGCAGCAGCAGTAGGAGCAGCAGGAGCATCTCCAAAAAGGGTTCGCGGCGACTGGCCACCTACCCCACGCGGACCAAACCAAAGCCTATCTTGCTTCGCCCAGGTACCTTGGGTGCCATAGGCAGGTACCCCCGGGAACGCGCAAGGACAGATCGAGGCGGGAGGAGCCTCCCTCCCTTGGAAAGTCGTGCTCGGGAGGCTTACGTAGGTCGCTCTCCCCAATCCCAGACATATGTTCGCACCCCACGCTCTGCCGTGCACATGCATCAAAACCACCACAGACACCAAGGAAAGTAGAGGCGGGAGGTAAAACCACCATGAAGAAGAAGAAGAAGAAAAAAAGCAGAAAGAAACGTACCTGTTCGGCGGCGGCGAGCTCGCGCGGATCCTCGTCTTGTCAGTCCTCTTGTGCGTCCCCTGGGGCAGCGCCGGGTTGTGCAGCGGCGCGAAGCTCAGCGACGAGATGGACGCCTTCCTCTCGCGGCCCGCCGGACGCACCGTCGTGCCCGAGTCGATGCTGGCGGTGCTGGGGCTCTGCATGCCGTGGTTGAGGCCGGGCCGCAGCGGCGCGTCCTGGCCCTTGATCTGAATCCGCGGCCGTTCGGGCTTTTTTGTCTGTGTCGGTGGCTGTGCCGGTGTCTGTGTCGCGGTCGCGGTCGCCGCCGCAGGAGGAAAGTATTCAGCTTCGGTCGGAGAGGCAGTGGTATTCTGATCCGGGCTGCTGGCGTTGGTGGTGGTGGTGGTGGTGGCGATGGTAGTCCGCGGCGAGATGCCCGAAGCAGGACTCTGCACGTCGGGCGCCTTCTGCTGCGGCGAAGGCAGGGGGGGCCCGGACATGATGGCGGTCGGGACGGTGAAGGAGTGGATGTTGCGCTGCTCGCATGTGTAGCGGAGCTGGAGGTGCTCGTGGATGCGACGCCAGTGCTGGCTGGTCCTCGAGCAGAGGCCGGCGGGGGCTGAGGCGACGACTATCGGGGGGAGGCCGGCATGGGGGGGCGCGGGCGACGTGCGGGACCCCTTGGTGGCGGTTGGCGATGGCGAGGTGCGACGTGGGCGACGTGGGCGACGTTGTTGGTGGAGGGAGGAGAGGAGAGAAGGGATGGAAAAGTCCACGCCCAGGCCCTTCCTCTCCTTCTCGGGTAACTTGGTTTGCTTTCGGTACGGGAAGCGGCGAGCTAGTACGTCGTCGCAGGCCCCCGGGCGGATTGGTTTGCGTGGGTCTTCGGGGCACTCCAACCGGCTGGGCGTCAACATGAGTGGCACTTGTGGCTCGGGACTACTGGGGAATTGGATGGATGGATGCCTGCGTCGGCGGGAGTAAGTGCCAATGCGCCCAGCGAACGTTTCTCACGCAAGGGAGAACCGGCGTAAGGTAAGGCAGATAGATGGGAGGGCGAGGGGACGCCGGGAAACTGTCGCCTGACAATGACGTCGGGAGAGGGTGATCTGATTCTCTCAAGCTGCCTCAAACGGTAGAGAGGAACACGAGCGGGTGTTTGTCCGGAGGGTTTCTCAGTCCAAGGCCAGTAAGCCGGGGGGCGGGAGAGGGGGCGTTGAACCGGTGAGCTTGGCGAGGGTACTACGTCAAAAGGCTAAGTGCACGGAATAGTGCTTGAGTAGTCTTGGATGACGATCGATGATACTGGATGGGGATGGTACTGCAGGAGAAGGAGGAAGCAGATGGGAACCAGGACAAGACCACAGCCTCGGGTCGGGCTGGGCATCCATCTCAGTTAAGAGACGGGGCTACGATCATTGAGATCGTCCGTCCTCTGGTCTGCTCTGCTCGCGCCTGGCGCACAGAGACAATACTTCCCCCGAGAGACACACCAGCAGAAACAGAGACACGCAACGCACGATACGACAGACCAGACCCAAGAAGAGCTGACGGAGCGGAGGGGGACACATGCGAAAACTGCACTCAGCGTCCAGGCACCCCTGCCCGGGAGCGTCCGCCTTTGATAATTTTGGCCGCCGCCCCTGTCTTCGCTGGGGTGCGCCATCAACTCCAGGCGTGAGTACGGACCTTATCGTGACCCTGCCGTGGTTGGGAGCCAAATGGACGACAATGGTACCCAAAACAGCCAAGCGAAACCCTTCCTACTGGAGACTTCTGACATGAAGTTGTGGGGATCGCCCATCTCCTTTCCTTGCCGCCTGCATTGCTCATCTCCCCTGCTCAGACGGCAACTTTGTCTCTGCCGGGGGGTGCTCTCAGTCTTTTCTGACCTCTCAAACGGCGGTCCAATCGTCTGGGTCCGGGGAATCCAAATCTGAATCTAGGCTGAGCCGGCCGGCTGTGGGTGCCCAGCGAGCATGAGCAGCTTCGACGATGGGACACACGACGGGGGGAGGAACACGAGTATGACAAGCCTTGGCACGATAGACCAGCCTTGGCACGACAGAGTCGTCAAGTCGGGTTCGAGACACTCTGACGGCCGCTCACCCTCGTGCTTGGATATCTCGCCAATTCAGCCGACGTCAACTCTGAGATGCGACAGCCGTTGGCATCTCTCTGCTTGTCCAAACGCTCCGTCTGCTGTCGGGCGTTTTTAACCCCCGCCCCTCATCGGCAGGCCGCCGATAGTCTCATCAGATGCTGCAGACCGAGAAACATCGCAACGCCATCCGTCATCCACACCACATGAACGCCCGAGATCACCGAACCGCCCGTTCAACCATGAGAGGCGCTTGCATCTCCCCGTCACACCGCTCGCCGACGTGTTCATCTATGGGAAGTTCAGAGTGGTGTCGTCACATCTTCCCGATGTCGAATCCCGAACCTTCCAGAGCCTGTCAGCGAATCATCCACCCCCTCCTCCCAACCTCACGATATCTCCCCCAGAATGGTGTCACGGACCATAGCTTCCCCCCAGCAGAAGAAAACACCAAGACAGGACGCCACGTCCGGCCCCTCGAGGCCCAGCCCGGCCCAGCTGAACTCCACGTTGCACAGGCACCCTGTCGCCCGCCATCCCTGGCTCCCCCCCCCCCCCCCCCCCCCCTTCCCCTCTCCCCGGTCTGTATGAAGCCTCCTGACGTGACAAACAATCTCCCTTGCCTCAGTCCAACGACCGCACCACGCCCACCCACGCGTGAAATTGCTTGGCCGAAAGGGTCCTCGCCAGACTTGGCGGTGAGCGAGGCCGTCGGCAACGAAACAGCTCTCAGAACTGTGCTCTGCCGATAGGGCCAGCGCTGGCCCGGTTGCCGTGTGTGTCTCTCTCTGCCGGACGATCCAAGGGAAGTCGGCACGCGAGGCCGTTCTTGGCGGAGAACAAACAATGCCGCCCGAACGATAAGACGGAAGGAAGACGAGGGAGGAATGGTTGCCTGCCCCCCCTTCCCGTCGGGCTGGTTCTGACTCGCCGCCGCGATTATATGCCATTGCCGCTCCTCAAACATCACGTCACGTCGCGCCTTTCGCGGGGTACCGGGGCCCAACCGCGAGATTCGACTGCCGGCATGTCGCAAACCTAATTTGCCCCGACGTGCCGTCTCCAGCTCCTCGAAATAGTAGAGTGATAAAAGAAATGTATTGGGCATGATCTTCAAGCCAACGTAGAATCAAGCATCGCCGAGCCCGTCTTCGCCACCTAGGCGCGATGCCCTAGAACAAACACGTCGCCCAGCCGCCAAGCTGTCGGGGCACGACGTTTCACGCCCCGCCAAGTCCTCTTGAAAATAGAACATCGCCAGCATCGTCGACCCGGCGCCCCAAACGCCCCAGCTCGATCGCCAGCAAAACAGACAACTTGGCAACTTGGCGCGACCCAAGACACAGCGCAGGGCTCGGAAAGCCCGGGGCAGGCGAAAGGGCATCGCGAGACATGATATCCTGAGACATGAGCCTTCACACCACATTCTGAAAGGGAGGGCGCGAAGAGAGGGGAGGGGGGGCCGTAAGAAATTTCCCTTCTGTCTCTCTCTCTCTCTCTCTCTCTGTGTGTGTGTGCGCGTACTCTTGACATAAACATCAACTCTTTAAGGGTCGCCCTTTTAGCCCCTGCCAGCCTTAATTCCCCTGTCCTATCCCGGGGTGACTGTGACGCCTGAACGCCTGACAATGCGAGCAATCCCTCCACCCCTCCCGTCCGTCCCGTGAGGCTCGACGAGGTCAGCCACCCGCCAGCCCACATTTTTCCCTTCGCAGGTCCTTCCACACACCTCCTATATCTAGACCGTGGTCATTCGTGCCGAGAATTGCTGCTGTTGGTGCCGCACCGGATTTAAGTGTAGGTGCGGGACAGGTTGCGGAGGTACCAGTCCACCAGCTTGCGTCCCACCTTGGCCTCGGAAATGTGGATGAGATCCTGCGAGTAGTTAGCGTCGACGTCCGTCTCGGACAGCGTGGTGCCGGCACTCACGTTCTGCATGGCGTAGTCCAGGTCGCTGACGTTGACGAGATCGCCGTCGAGCAGGCTGTTCTCGGACCAGCGCAGCTGCTTGGTGCGCTGCTTGCTGACGAGGAGCCAGGCGCGGAGCTCGTCGGGCTTGACGTCGAGGAAGCCGGACAGCTTGTTGAGGTCCATGGTGGTGTACAGGCGGAGGTACGACTTGATGGTCGGGCTCCACATGTTGGTCTTGACCTCGTCCATGAAGATGGCGAGGTGGTGCTCGACGGGGTCGATGTTGGCCTCGGGGTTCTCAAAGTCCGGGGGCGTGGGGGAGATGAACTTGGGGCACGCGGTGCGGAAGAGCTCCTCGAAGATGGGGAGCGACTCGGGGCCGCCGCGCTGCAGCTTCAGGAGCTGGTCGCCGTACTTCTCGCGCAGGGCGGTGTGGATGGTGTCGTCGAGACGGGTGGGCTGGAAGGCCACGCAGATGGCGATGAGGGCGTACATCTGCTCGTTCTTCTTGGTGATCGAGTCGTACTGCGCGCTCTTCTGGAAGTTCTTGGTCCTCGAGACGTAGACCAGGATGTGGCTGAACATGCGGATGGCATCCGAGTAGCGGTGCATCATCATGTAGGAGAAACCCACGTAGTAGTAGGTGGTGAAGTGGGCCGCCATGACGCGGGCGAACATGGCCTTCTTGTTGAGCTCAATGTCGTCGAGCGTCTTGAGGGCGAGGCTGAAGTCGCCGAGCAGGCAGTGGACCCGCAGAAGACCGATGATGGAGAAGTATCCGAGCATGCGGTACAGGTTCTTGGATCCGTACTCGCCGGCGACGGCCATGGGGTCCTCGTTACGCTTCATGGCGCCGAGCTGCTCGGTGATCTGAGATCGCTGGATGAGCGAGTACAGCACGTTCAGCACGCTGTAGCAGCCCCATGTGTTGGGGTTCTCCTTGAGAACCTGGAGCTCCTCCTCGTTGTTGTTCTGCCTGGCGAGGCGCATGCGGTAGGAGCAGAACGAGTTGAACTGGTAGATGAACTCATCGATGACATCCCACGCCCAGTAGTACTACACAGGATCAGATCAGCATGATGGCCAAGACATATTGTCGTCCCCACGAGGTAGGGGGGGGCGGGGACGTACCGAGGGGGGCTCGAGGTCGACGGGGCCCTCGCTGTTGAGGATGAAGTGGAACAGGCTGCAGTAGGCGTCGTAGCTCTGGAACTTGACTTCGAGAGGGGCGGAGAAGTCGAGGGGCTGAGCGGCGGCGGCGAGGCGCGACTGGATATCGTCGGTCTGCTGAGCCATGGTCATGGAGTTGACCTGCTCCAGCTCGGCACCGTCCTCATATTGGACCTGTTCCTTGTAGTCGGCGACGAGGGCCTCCTCCTCAACATCGCTGTCGTCGCCCGCATTGCGGCGGTCGCCGTTCTGGTAGCCGCTCATATTGTCGAAGAAGCCTGCGATCTTTCGTTGGGGGGTTGCTGGCTTTTGCGGGGGGGGGAGTCGGGAGTCGGATCGGGGGGGATCTGGCGACGGGCGATACGTGCGAATCTGGAGGTGCGAAGTTTTGAGCGGCATTAGGGTTCAGGCGCGATAGGCTGTTCCGCTGCTCCCAACCAGAAATTTGCTAGCGAGTGGCTAGAGCCAATGGAAAGCGGGGTGCCTTGTGTCAGCCACAATCTATCTCTGTGCTACTTGCAGCTACCGGGTATGAGTATATGCAGAAATGGTTTGTAACGCGGATAGAGGGGTAAATGGCGGGGTCACTTGCTGTCGTCACTCTGGCTCATCCCGCCCCAGCCGTTAGTTCATCTCGCAGGGAGAACCATTTTCACATCACGGTGATAATCACGAAGTCGAATCAACAAGAGAGCCAACCAGCACAAGAAGAAACTCAAATCTGAGTTTTGAGTCACTCTTCCTTGCTGAAAAGTTTGGCGACCCTGGGTTTTCATTGGGCTGTCGTTAGGCGCATGTCATCCAGTCGGTGAATTAGTCACGGCATGATCAATCGCGAGACTCGAGAGTCTACTTACTATTGACGAAAAACCCATTTCTGCAGCAACAGGATTTTGTTTATTACTAAAACACTGCCTCTCACGAAGCCTTGTTTGTCCGAAGCTGTGTCTACATCCTCTGCTCTCGAAGCCTACGCCAAAGCATTCGACTTTACCCCACCAGACTCGACCGCCTGCATCTGAAAAGTCACACCTCACGATGCCTGTCGTTTCCCCAGAAAAGTTGGCAAGCCTACAAAGGCACGCCAGCGATGTCCGAAATGTATGTTGTCACTCATAGACAGCATAATGACTCCAGCTAACGTTATGCAGATATGTATCCTGGCGCACGTCGACCACGGGAAAACGTCACTAACCGATGCCCTGCTCGCTACGAATGGCATCATCTCACCGAAGCTGGCGGGTAAGATCCGCTATCTGGACTCAAGACCTGATGAACAGCTTCGAGGCATCACAATGGAATCTTCAGCCATCTCTCTCTACTTCTCCATGCTCAGGAGATCGGCTCCTGAAGCCACGCCAGAAGCGAAGGAGTACCTGATTAACCTTATCGACTCGCCCGGCCATATCGATTTCAGCAGCGAGGTGTCCACAGCATCACGACTCTGCGATGGTGCCGTTGTTCTGGTGGATGTTGTCGAAGGTGTATGCAGTCAAACGGTTACGGTGCTGAGACAGACGTGGATTGAGAAACTGAAGCCTCTGCTTGTTTTCAACAAGATCGACCGACTCATCACTGAGCTGAAGATGACGCCCAACGAGGCATACGTCCATCTCAACAAGCTGTTGGAACAAGTCAACGCCGTACTGGGAAGCTTTTTCCAAGGCGAGAGAATGGAAGAGGATCTCAACTGGCGCGAAAGAATGGACGAGCGGGTCAAGGCCGCAGCGGAAAAGGAGTCTGGCATCGCCGATCAAATCAACGATGCCGGTGAGCTACAGTTTGAGGAACGAGATGACGAGGATCTTTATTTCGCCCCTGAACGGAATAATGTCATCTTCAGCAGCGCCGTTGACGGCTGGGCGTTCACCGTCCGTCAATTTGCGAGCCTGTACGAGAAAAAGCTCGGCATAAAACGCGGCATCATGGAAAAGGTGCTTTGGGGCTCTTTCTACCTTGATCCCAAGACCAAGAAGATCCTTGGTCCGAAGCATCTCAAGGGCCGCAATCTCAAGCCTATGTTCGTCCAACTCGTCCTCGAAACAGTCTGGGCGGTATACCAAGCGACCACTGGAGGTGACAATGGACGGGGCGATCCAGCACTACTGGAGAAGATCATCAAGTCGCTCAACCTGACGTTGCCCCCCCATATCATGCGGAGTAGGGATCCGCGCGTTGTGCAGAGCGCAGTCTTCGCTGCGTGGCTTCCCCTATCTACGGCCTTGCTTGTCTCGGTCATTGAGTCACTGCCAGCACCACCAGTCGCTCAAGCTGCCAGACTGCCCGAGATGATCGAAGACTCCCCAGGTGGTCAGCACGTCAGCGACGACGTCAAGGACGCCATGGTGTCATTCAAGACTGAAAAGTCTGACCCCGTTGTCGCCTATGTCAGCAAGATGGTTTCGATTCCGGAGAGCGAGCTGCCGCAGAACAAGCGTCGGACTGGACAACTCAGCCCCGAGGAAGCCAGAGAGCTTGCCAAGAAAAAGCGTGCGGAAGCTGCCCGCGCTCAAGCTGCTGCAGGGGGGGACAATTCAGTTCAAGAGCTCGGTACAGCCCTCGAAGACGTTAACCTGGACAATTATGCTCCGAATCACGAGGAGAAGGAAGCAGACCCAGAGCATCTCATCGGTTTTGCACGCATGTACTCAGGTACTCTGTCTGTGGGCGACGAACTGTATGTCATTCCGCCCAAGTGGTCGCCCGCGAACCCCCATTCCCCTGAGCCGCACAAGATCACGGTCACCGCCTTGTACATGCTCATGGGACGGAGTCTGGAGGCCCTTGAGTCGGTCCCCGCTGGTGTCGTCTTTGGCATAGGCGGTTTGGAAGGACACATTCTCAAGTCTGGAACGTTGTGTAGTAGACTTGAGGGCGCTGTCAACTTGGCCGGCGTCAACACGCTTGGAAAGCCCATTGTCCGTGTAGCCCTGGAACCCGTCAACCCCGCCGACCTCGACAAGATGATCCATGGTCTGCGCCTGCTCGTTCAGAGCGATCCGTGTGCTGAGTACGAACAGTTCAGCAGCGGTGAACACGTACTTTTGACAGCAGGTGAGCTTCATCTCGAAAGGTGCATTACGGATCTTCAGGACCGTTTCGCCCACTGCGAGATTCAGGCAGGCGCTCCCATTGTGCCTTATCGAGAGACTATTGTCAAGGCAGAAGAGATGCGGCCACCTGCCAACAAGGATCTCGGCCGTGGCGTCGTTGTCAGCTTCACTTCGTCCAAGCAAGTGTCCATCAAGCTCAGAGTTCGCCCTCTACCGGCCAAGGTGACGGACTTCCTTTTGAAGAACGGCGACTGCATCAAGCGTATGTACACTGACCGCAAGGCCGAGAATGGCACAAACGAAGAGGTACAAGCCGAGGAAGTCGACAAAATCGACATCGACACCGACCTCGCCGCCGGCAAGACCTTGTCACAAGGCGAGTTCAGGGACCAGCTCCAGTCCCAGCTTGATTCAGGCAAAGGCCGCGAGGCGTGGAAGAACACAGTCGACAAGATCGCCGCGTTTGGTCCCCGCCGGACAGGCCCCAACCTTCTCATCGACGGCACCGCCGACGGCATCCTCCAGCACATCTTCGCCCCAGACGTCGCAGACAGCGAGGTCGCAGCCGCTGCCGTGGATGAGTCCCTCCGCCCGGCCCACCTCGCTGATAAGCTCACCTACGCCTTCCAGCTCGCCATGGCCCAGGGTCCCCTCTGCCACGAGCCCGTCCAAGGCGTCGCCGTCACTGTCGAGGAGGTCCTCTTGCACGAAACCGAGGAAGCGTCTGCGTCCTCGGCTCGTCTGACCGGCGAAGTCCTCAAGACAACCTCGGCAGCGATCCACAGCGGCATGCTCGACTGGTCTCCCCGCCTGCTGCTGGCCATATACACCGTCGAGATCCAGGCCTCGACCGAAGTCCTCGGCCGTGTCTATGACGTCCTCACCCGCCGCCGCGGGCGCGTTCTGTCCGAGGCCATGAAGGAGGGAACCCCCTTCTTCACCATCGCCTCCGTGCTGCCTGTCGCCGAGTCGTTTGGCTTCGCCGACGAAATGCGGAAGCGGACGTCTGGCGCCGCCCAGCCGCAGCTCATCTTCGCCGGATTTGAGATCCTGGACGAAGATCCCTTCTGGGTGCCCTTCACGGAGGACGACCTTGAGGACCTGGGCGAGTTTGGCGACAAGGAGAACGTGGCAAAGAGGTACATGGACGCGATCCGCAAGAAGAAGGGCCTGCTGGTCGAGGGACGCAACGTGGCGACCGACGCGCAGAAGCAGAAGACCCTGAAGCGGTAGACCGAGTCACATTTCCATAGCTTTCAGAAATATCACGCGCCATGCAAATCTCATCACACGGCCTGTAGCGCATCGCAGGTATTTTTCACTGTCATTCATTTGTCACTCGGGTAGGTCCGTGTCTATCAACGAGCCTCTAACAGGTCCCGCAAACAAAGGTCCTCGCCCAGACGACGCCCATGTCCTTGCCTCCGATCCTCGCCATGCTAATAACCATCGGCCTGTGACGCCGCTGAGAAACCGCGAACCGGAAGAGATCGAGGAGAGAGAACACACAATTTTTCGTTTTCGGTCCGCGGGCACATACCATGGTCCCCAGCCAGCCAAAAAAAATTCAAAATCAACCGGGCCGCACAGCAGGAAACAGATCAGAAGCAAGAGCCAAACCCTCCCATAGCATCCACCGTCTATGTCGCGTCATGAGTGAGGAGGCTGAAGGTTCGTGTACCGTCATATGCGAGCAGGAGGGCCAAGAAAAAGCAAGCAGTCGAAAAGCAGAAGGGGGTTGGCCGTGAGAGGGGGAAGGGAGGGGGCGCGTCCAAGAACGCAAGTGGCCTTTTCCGTCGTCATAACTCCGTGGGGTGGAAGGCCGTAAAGCGCATGCTGGCAATGTCGAGAAAATCGATGTTGGAACGAACTAGGCTGCGAAATGGCAGACAGACATTCTTATCGAGTGCCCGATGACTGTTCCGCGGGTGGGCGGACCAGTATCCAGTGAACGCTTTCGACTAAGTACGTTCGAAAGAGGGGTGAGGGGAGGCTGAGAAGCTTCGCGTCGTACGAGGGGTAGTCGTTTTGGGTATCGGGCCGGAGGGGTATTATTTACACCATGCCACCTAGGCACGTCCGCCGCGACGGCCCTTGCTGACGGGCGCAACGGTAGTCCATCCGTCAGCATCAGTGGAAGGGGCCTCGGTGGCATCGGGGCTGGCCGGCTGACGGTTCGAAGGAGAGCCGTTGGCTCGGGGAGGGCGGGGGCCCTCGTTGCGAGCGCCACGAGCAGGGCCAGCACCTCCACGGCGCGGTCCCGTCGGGGGACCACGGGGCGACTTGAGGTCGCTAGAAGCCGACCTCCAGTTGCCGCCATCGGAGGGGCGGGTCTTCAGAGGCGGCGCACCCTCGCGGGGGCCCTTGGCGCGGACAGGAAGCTTCTCCTCAGTCGGAGCAGCAGTGGCAGCCGACTCACCCTCTTTCGGGGCCTCAACCTCCTCCTCCTTAGCAGCCTCAGGAGCATTCTCAGCCTCCTTGGCCTTGGCAGCCTCCTGCTCGGCCTTCTCTGCGGCCTCCTTGGCAGCGGCCTCCTTTGCCAGACGCTTCTCTTCCTTGGCCTTCTCTTCGGCTTCGCGCTTCTCCTGGATCTGCTGAAGCCTCTTCTCCTCGATCAGGCGCTCACGCTGGGCGGTATCGATAGGTCGTGCGGCACCGAAGGGGCTGGCCTTTGCGTCGGTGGCAGAAGGGGAGAGGACATCGGGCGCCTCGGAAACGGTCCTCTTGGCGAGGTTGAGCTTGGGGCGGCCAGCGGGTGCAACAGCAGCCGCAGGAGCAGCAGAAGGCGAGCCAGGAGCCTCGCTACCGTCGCGAGACTGCTCAGCGGAAGCCTTGGAAGCGTCAGGGCGCATACCAGAGCGCCACTGGTTGTCCTTCTCGGCGGCGGTGGGTTCGCGAGCCTCGCGCTCGGGACGGTCCGCGTTTTCGTGGCGAGGGGGGCGCGATCCCTCCTGACGGGGAGGAAGTCCCTGGCCTTCACCCCAGGTGGCAGGAGACTGTCGTCGGTCACCACCACGGTACGATTCAGATCGGCCTCCGAGGCCGACCTCACCCGCACCAGAACGGCTTCCATCACGGGGACCGGAGCGCTCGGGCACCGCGGCAGGGGACAGAGGACCCTTGCGCTCCCAGTTGCCAAAGTCCCGAACCTTGCCGTCGTCGGCAAACTCGCGAGGCTCACGAGGCTCGCGGGGAGCACGGCGCTCACCAAACTCACCGCCACGGTCGCTTCCACCACGGCCAGGGAGGTCAGCCAGGGGGCCCTTGCGCGACCAGTCGCTCAGGTCACGGTTGGAATCACCGCCACGGCCATCGTTGCGAGCTATGTATCGTCAGATTGCGTGTTTGGTCAGGTTCGATAAGAGGCGGGGCTTACGGGGATCAGCGATCTTGACCCTGATGGTGCGACCCTGGAAGGATTCGCCGTCAAGCTCGAGAGCCTTCTTCAGACCATCGAGAGTGGCGAACTCGGCGTAGGCGAAACCCTTGGGGCGCATCTGCTCGCGGTCCTCAATGATGCGGACGCTGATAATCTCGCAGCCCTCGAAAAACTCGTTGACGGTGTCGTTGGTGGCATCATACGAGAGGTTGCCGAGATGAGCAGTGTAGGGAGGCTTCTCGGGCAGCTTGGGGGGGCCGAAGTTCTCGCGAGGGGCGTAGCCTAAGCACAAGTCAGAAACAGGCAACGTGATGTAAGCGGGACGGAGGGGGCTGGACGCACTGCGGTCGTTGCTGCTCCAGCCAGTGCTGGAGCCAGCGCCGAAACCAGTGCGGCGCTCAGCGGCAGGGAGAGCTTGGGTTCCAACGACTGTGAGGAGGTCAGCATGACTGTCATAGGGGTATTGTGCAGAGGGGGCGCGCAAAGAAGTAACGCACCAGCTAAGTGGTGATTAGCGAGGCTGCGGCAGATAATGCAAAGAAAGCAAAGTAACTAACCGTAAGTGTCTTCAACCTCATCGGCCCAGGATCCTCCAAGAGCTGTTCCCAGTCAGCGTTCTGTCTATCGGTTGGGGGGCCCCGCCATCTGAGCAAGCGACACGAAAGTCGGAGGTCGAAATTCGTATGGGGCGGCGACGAGATGGGGCCAGATGGTGGGATTGCACTAACTTTCGTCGTGGAGGAAGTCGCCAAGCGACATCTTCTGGGCTTCCTTCTTCTTAGGAGCTGTTCAGAGGGGGATCAGCATTTCGTCCGGCAGAGTCGCGAGGGCAGGCCGAGGGTGTCGCATCGAGTTGAGGATGGCGCAGGGAGAAGGGGGACGCACCCATGATTGCGGTTGGGGAGCGACGCGCAACGAGCCGATCGATGCGCGTAGGCAGGAGGTGGTGGGACGGCCGAGGTGTTGGCGTCCGTAGGGATGACTGGAGTCGAAGAGATGGCGGTTCTTTTCAAATCGCCAAAGGGGTCGCGTTGGTGACGATATCTGAGTCGTGATGCGAGGTGCAGGCCCAGGAGTTGTAGGCTGGGTCTGGGTCTGGTCCTCAGGAAGCGAAGCGAAGGCGAAGGCGAAGGAAACTTTTCCCAGCCAGAGGGCGATCCAGGCTGTGTGAGGGATTCAAAATTCGTAGGTGGGCGGGGCTAGCCCAGCCAGGGTTAGCGTCGTTTGGGGCCCGCGCACCTCCACTGCACGGGCCCACGGCTCGGTCCCCGGGAAAACCCGTGATTGCTCAATGCTTGGGCTTCACCCTACTGACGAATGCACCCCGACCCCAGTGCAGGCCACCGCCGCAGACCACAGACCGCGAGCTCATGCACATCCTGCCGGCCCTATCATGACATATCGTTCTTGAATTGAGGCATCGTCGCTGCCTCATCGACTCTCGAGACTCTCGCCATGACGGACCATGGCGGCAACCCCCCGTCGCAGGCCCAAAAAGCTCGCCGTGGCCTGCTGCCCCCTGAGCTCATCGACATTGTCGTCCCTTCACTGAAGGTGGGAGGCGTGACAGGTAAGCTAGGTCGAATATCGGCACATACATGCCTTCCTGCACTCCCTCGGCCCTGTCTGGATGCTGACCCTGCATGGTAAGGGGCTGCTGGTGTTTTTACCGGCATCGCTGCGGGCATCGTTCGCGATGCCTCACCAGCGCTGTTTGGCATCGCGGCGGGGATACAGTGGTTCACTCTCGGATCAACATACTGGTGTAGGTCGTATCCCCTTCAGCGACAGCAACCTCCAACTCACCACCTTGGCCAGTATCAAGGACGGTCGCCATAAAAACCTTGGGCGGCGAGGCAAATGTCAGCAACGCGGACAGGACCAAAGCGAGCGCCTTGGCTGGAGGCACGGCCGGCATGGTGGGCGGCCTCATCCGTAAGTGTCACTCAGCTCGACTCGACTGAATCTCATGCTGACGTGGGAGGAATAAGGCGGCCCAAAAAACATTCTACCTGGCTTCATCATCTTCTCCCTGGCCGGTGGCATCGGCCAGGCTCTCACCAACCGTTTCGTCAACGCCCCTGCCAACCCGAACGGGAAGAGCATACTGCAGTCCAAATGGAGCCCCCTCAAGAAGCTCACCGATGACGAGTACCGAGGCCTCATGGACGAGAAGATCCTTCGAGTTGATACTGAGATCGCCCTGATAGACGACAAAATCGCCGAGCTACGGGCCTCTCATCAGGAGGCAGGCATCGACGCGCCGCCGCCTCCAATCGACGATGCCAGCCCCAAGGCATGAAGATGCTGGTCAACCAGAAGCTCTTCTCCGACCTCGTGTGGCTTCGTTACGACGAGACGCCGGCTTCTCGGAGCGGGGCTGGGAGAGCCGAATCCAGATGCCCGACACAGAAAACATTGTCGCCGTTTTCGCACAGCATGATGTTTCCACACTTGGCTACACGCCACGGTGTCTCGCCGTCATGTGTATCAAAATTTTGTAAAATATCCAGATCTGGGAAGCGAGCGCTATCACAATTACTGGAAGACACGGGATCGTCAATATCACGACAGGCGTGGGGGTGGCGCCAAGATAGCTAGGCTTGGGATGAAACTGAATCCGCCATGGTCCTAAGTCACCGGGCCACGTGGCATCATGTACCTTCGTTGCCAGTGATGAGAATCATAGTCCCAAAAAGCTACAATTGTCAACAGGACGGGTCGAGTTAGGTGTGGTGCGCAAGTGCGATTCGTCGATCTCGGAGAGGGGGGGCATGGGGTTTAGATGAAGTGGCACAAGGGAGAAAGACGGAATGATGTCGTACGCGACTACATATCATCCCTGAGATCGTCTGCCGATCACTTTCTGGAACACAAACTCAGTCCGGATCAACATGCGCGCTTTTGTATTTGTTTGTTCAATTCCTGGGGAGGATGTTCAGATGCAGCATCACATAAGATCCTCTTTTACCTCTTTGATAACCCGTGCCTACGACCAGCGAAAAAAATTGCCTACTTCGCATGAAAATATCAATCATGCGGTCCAGGCTTTTCGGTATTTATCATCTGACCTGTCACGAAAACATGGCATAGTCCTCAAAACCATTGTGTCGCAGGAAGCAAAGACTCTGATTCTGGTTATTTTGCCATGTTTCCACGGCCATTGATTTCCTCTGCGACGTGACGGGTCGATTCCCGGGCCGCAGGCCCGATCGGTGTAGCAGGCAGGGTGCTCGCTTGACAGACTTGTGAGACCCTGAACTCCATGACATGACTCTGAGCATCGACGGGACCTCTCTGAGCCTCAAGGACGGAGACGGTACCCCAACCTCCGGGCTGCAGACGCCTTAGAGGCTGAACAGAAGCTCGGGGCACTCTCCCGCCTCCAACTCCCTGAAGCTCCCCACGGGCGGGTACATCCCGCCATCAAGCCCCGCTATTGTCGCCGTCCAGGCTAGTAGCCAATGAGATGGAGATTGGTGGGAGTCGACGGCCTAGGCCAACGTCCGTCCAGATAGTCGTCTCCCTTTTGAGGTCCGACCTTCAATCGCCAATCCGCCATCCGCAATATCCGAGTCTCATTTCTCTGTATTGCTTGTTGTCGCGACGGATGAACGCCATTCGCATTTTCGCTTTCAGTGTAAGCTCGCTCCCGTCTTTGTAGCGTTGGCGTTTCGATTTGCGTACCATGCCCTACGTTGGCGCATGCCACGCGCATATGTAGATATGCATGTGTATGCCCTGTTCTACGCTTCTTGGCCAGCTAACCCAAGACGATCACAGATCCCACTTCGCTTCGGTCCATCCTGCTTGCGACGCCTCTGAAAGAAACGACCCTCCTGCTCTATCGCGCCCAATACCGAACCCTTCAGCATCGAGAACGTGCGATAAAGATCCTCGACATGGTACACAATGAGGTCCAGAAGCCAGCATAATTTGTCGGACGTGGTACCTTCGTGACCCCATATACGTACGCAGTAACCTCTGTCACCCTGCGAATCCGACTTTCCAGCCGCTGGCCTGCGCTCCAGCTTGCACTTGCTGCGCGCAGAGGGCAAGCTCGAACGAAACCCCGAGAGGCTTGCTGCCAGTCGACATGGCGCTCCTCAACACGACCTTCATCTTTGGGATCATCGTCCTCCTCTACCTATCCTCCTTTATTATCTTCGCCGTCATACGAATAATCACCGGCGTCTCCATCCAACGAATCGGCTACTTCTCCCTCCGACGGCTCGCCTACACCTTTAAAGATGGCTTCAAGGTCGAGATTCGAGGACTAGGGCTGACAGTCCACCGGCCGACCTTTTCCCAACCAACATGGCTCAGCATTGTCATCAGCGAGCTGGCTGTCACCATCGACGTCAGAGAGCTAGAAGGGAAGCGAATGGAGGAAACCTCTGACGAAGAGACGGACGGCCAGTCAGACGATCCCGATGAACAATCGAAAGCCCTGCCCAGCATCCCTAAGCTACGACGAAATGGCGCATCGAGCGCACGGAGCCAGACGTGGAAACACTTGATGAAGCTGAAGGACCGCGTGAAACGCATTCACCGCCAGGTGAAATGGCTGCGCATGGTCGACGTTGTGGCCACCAACTCGTCCGTCAACATTGTCGACGTCGGCAACATTCAGTGCGGCAGCATCACCATCGCGGTGGACACTCGTCGCAAGATGGTGGACCGCGCCCGGTTCTTCTTCCAGTTCAGGACCGACCGGCAAAAGAAGCAACGGCAGGCCGAATGGATCATGACCCTCAGGAGTGTCCTCTTCACCGCAGAGGGCAACGAGTCCCTGGAAATACTGGATAACGCCACGTTGAACATACACGGTTTCTTGTATGAAGCTTTGGATGGCCTGCGAGATGCATCTATCGCTCTGAAACTCAACCGAATTCACATTCCTTACGACGACGTACACCTTTGCGTTCAACGGTTCAAGCGCTGCAAAACCCAGAGGTCGGCATCGTTCGGCCTGAACGAATCGCCCGACATCTTTGAGGGCAAGGCCGAGCGCGAAACCACTGGCTCAACCCTCACGGAGGAGGACATCATGCAGACCGTGTCCGATTCGAAAGAGTTTGTCAGCTCGATTCTCCGGGGCGTCAAGGAGGTTCAGTTTGCTGTTAGTTTTGTTGGACTGACGAAGAAGGTTGACGCGGTCAAGCCTAATGCTGCGCCAATTCTCCTGAATGCTTCCATGAAGGAAGTGGGTGTTGATTTGCATCGGCTAGATCCCAAATCACCTGCTCACAGGATGTACTTCCCGTCCAAGGATATTGCACACGAGGCATTGGCAGCGGCGTTGTCAATATCGATCGGGCTTGATGATGGCCACGGAAAGCCGGAGAGACTGGTCTACATCCCAATGACGACTACAACAGTCAAAACGACCCTGCCGTCCAAGACGGTAGAGCTGGCCCAGGACGATACTGCGCAAGACAAGAACGCCAACATCCTTTTTGCAAATTCCGTCATCACATCCCCATCCGTCGATATCGACCCTCGACATCTGCCATTGTTGATCGCTATTCTACAACCTCGGATGCCGAAGAAAACCAAGACTCACAGGATGGGCCCTCAGTCGGGCCATGTGCTGATATCCAGGCTTTTACCGAAGGCCAACATCAAGTTTACCATGCACGAGCCCGTTGTCAGGATAGCATTGCCCCCCGTGGACAAGGCCGCCGCCGTCGATGACTTTGACCTCATCATCTCCTCCATCTCCTCCATATCTCTGGACATGGAGTCCTCCCATTCGGCGCTGCAAGAGCTGCATTACTCACTGGCGTCTTCTATGCGATTGCAGTCTCACCATCTGTACTATCAAACATCTAGCGGTGAACGATTCGATCTCATCGATACCGAGAGCTTCGACCTTAAAGTCCAGCTCAGCGCCGCGCCAGACGTACATGTTGTCGCATCGGGCAACGTCGACACCTTCGCCATCAAAATGGTGCGTCCAGAAATCACCGACGGACTGAGACAAATTTTCCGGCAACTCCGACTCAACGTGGAGCCTAAGAAGCGCGCCGTGTCCAAGACGCTTCGCAATCAAAACTTCCTTCGCAGCATGCCGGACTGGTTACTGCAATTCCAGATGCAGGCCACCGATGTAAGCCTCGAAGTCGCCGGCGTGGACGAGGAAATATCAGATGACACTCGCGGCGTGTCACTCCAGCTTGACTCCTTCACGTCCGAGTATAGGGCACAGCGACTGGAAGGATTGCAAAGGCGCCCTTCCCGCCGGCGAGCTAACAGTCGCACGGTGGCCCCCGACGCAGACCTCCTCAAAACACCTCTTTCGCCCCGCAAGAAGCAACAGAGCCTTGGGGATGGGAGACGAGTAGCCATGCATGTCCGAGGGTTGGAGGCGTACATCGTTGAAGCCGCAGATCGGGTCGAAGCTGAGCCTTTTGTCAATATGCCCCGATTTGAAGTCGCTTTCTCGACATCAAGCGATCAACAGGGACCTCTTTTCCACATTCACGCCAGCATCCGGACCATCTTGTTACAATACTCTCTGTATCGTCATTATTCGGTCGGCGTTGCTACGATGGTTCTGCGCAAGGCCTTTATGAAGACAAGCATGGATACGGCATCCCCCAGATCACCACCATCGACGAAGGCAGGCCTAGCTGCCGACCTTCTGGCGCCGCCCGGATCTCCCGAGATCCCGATGGATATGGCTGACTTGTCAACTATCGCTCAGGAGCTCATTACTGTCGATTTCAAGGCTGCCATGATTCAAGTCAAAGCCGACATGCCCCATGACCCTCGGCTGCTGCTCCAGATCTACGGTGTGGAGGCTGGCCGTCACAGGTGGTCTGCACCCTTCCTTGTATCCAACCAAATCCGATTGTGTGTCCAGGCGCCAAGAATACGCGGCGTGTGGGCAAGGCTACTGTGCATCAAAGGGGGTCGGATTGATTACCGCATATCTCGCCGGAAAACGCCGTCTGGCGGTCTTCAGGAGGAAAGGATGTACGACATAGCTGCGGACTCGACTCGATTCGCTGTACCGCACGAGGTCACCCTCAACAAGATCTCCGACAACATTACCAACGTGTACAAGTCAGTCTTGCAGCTACATCATCGCTTCAAGACTGGCACGAACGAATATATCTTGGACAAACAGCCTGAGGGCCCGAAGAATGTGCCGAAGATTTCGGTCCGGACCAAGACCTTCCTGTTCGAACTGGAAGACGGCGCTTTCGAATGGAACCTCGGCATGATCTACCGAGCAGGCCGAGTGGAGCAGATGCAGAGGCTTGCTCGCGAAGAAGCTTTCGAGCTCAAACGCAAGAAGATTCGCGAGGAAGAGTCCCGCAGGGATTCCCACAAGCATCGCGCGCGATCTCTGTTCCACAAGGGTCGCGGCAAGCACGGCGCCTCTGAGACACGGAGTCGAAGTGTCGATGGGCGCGGACGTGCTAGTGACGAGTCTGACAGGGGCAGAAAGCCACGATATGACCCCGAGGGTGGCTGTCACGGCATCACAGGTCGCAGTAAGATCGCGGAACTGGAGGCCCGCCAGAAGCTGGATGCCTACAACGCCACCAGTTGGAAGAAGCGCATCGACCGTCATTATGCACAGGGCAAGAGCAGCATGAGAGAGCTGCGCGGCCTCTTTTGGGGGCCTGATCATCTACCCGACGACTTGGAGGAGGCAGAAAACATCCTTGAGGTGCCCCAGAGGCCTGCGCTGATGGCCGCCATCGTCACCGACTTTCATCTTTTGATCGACAAGCCCACCTTTCCCATGAAGGATCTACCGGACTTTATTCATTCAGTGGGCAAAGGCATGCCGAAGGACATGACGTACGGTCTGCTTGTTCCGATGCATGTCAGCATAGACATGGGCGAAGCCAGAGTCACACTTCGTGACTATCCTCTGCCCCTGATGCATATCCCAGGTCTCAAGCCCGGCCAGCCGCAGAGACAGTCCGCCATGTCGTTGAGGACCAACTTTGTCATCGCGGAAGAGTACCGTGGTAAGAAGTCGACACGACACGTCAAAGTCAACATCATCCCACCGCGGACGCTCGAATCAGGCTCTGGTCAAGAAGGAGGCTTTGCGATTGATGTGCGTCGCACGATCGGACCTATCAAGTCATTCTCCGATATGCGCATCGATATCAACACGGCGCTCCCGACGCGAATCACATGGGGAGGCCCTTGCTACCAACCAGCAATTCAGGATATGATGATGGTTATCGAGTCTTTCACCAAGCCGCAGGTGGACCCGTCTGAGCGAGTTGGTTTCTGGGATAAAATCCGGCTCAATTTCCATTCGAGGATACACATTGCTTGGAGAGGAGATGGAGACTTGCACCTTGCCCTCAAGGGCACCCGCGATCCTTACTGCGTGACGGGTAATGGCGCCGGCTTCATCATGTGCTGGCGTAACGACGTGCGGTGGAACGTCAACGCTGATGATGACCCCAAACGGTTCATGACAGTCGACTCTGGCGAATACGTCTTGGCCATACCCGACTACAGCCACCAAGTCCGAGAGGCCAACCGCCGTATTGGGGACGAGGAGAGCAGCTTGACCGAAGACAGTTACAAGAACGGCATCTCCTTCAAGAAGGTAGTCATGAAGCTGTCTGGCAAGGTTCAGTGGATGACCGGTCTAGTTTTCGAACAAGCCATACAGAACGGCAATCGGAGCTTTGAGTTCAAGCCGCACTACGACGTTGTGCTGCGGGCGCCCCAGCATGCCGAAACGCAAGACGACCTTCCATATGATGCCTTCCGCGGCTTCAGGAGCAGTCACATTCATCTATCCATTGCTGTCAGAGCCCCTGCCGACAGAGACTGGATGGCGACTAGTCCATCGCCATCTCGCAGCTACAATGCTGTCCACTGCACTCCGCGCTTTTTCACGCACTTCTTCTCCTGGTGGTCCCTGTTTGGTGGCCCGATGTCTCTCCCGATTCGTCAAGGACCCCTGTGGCCGGGTCGCGAGAGGACCAGCAAGAAATTCGGCAAACACCTTGCGACAATCAAGTATAATCTCCTGCTGGCACCTCTGTTCCTCAGTCATATCTACAAACATAAGGATGTAGAAGACTACTCCGAGAGCGCAGTGTCCGCAACGGGGCTGAAAGTTCGCTTCGACAGCTTCATGCTTGATCTCCACCAAAGGCGAGAAGAGTTCAACACCAGGGACCATGGCCGCAAAACGCAAAGCAGAACGAGCGGCATCAAGATCCACGCCGCACAGCTTGACTTGGCAAATGCAGATGTTCGGGCAGTCTCGGCTAGCATACGAGGCACGACAACTGAGGCCATCAAGAAGGGAACGATGGCGAACCTGTCCATCGACCAGGAAGAGACCGCAGACGTTTCACGCTTCACCATTCCTGATAACGACTTGACCTGGATCGACATGGATGACTTTGTGGAGCTGGACTGGATTCTACCCACGGAGCCCAATCCCGACACGAAGATTCTCCCTCTGGCGTTTGCGCCTCGTCTGACGTACTTCCGCCAGACAGATATCGGCGGCTCCATCGCAGGCGACCCTGATCGTACCAGTCCCTTCGGCGACGAGCCAACGCACTTTTGCATCATGAGCCGCGACGACGACCCGCGACGGGTACAGGCGCACCTCATCCAAGAACGCCTGGATCAATTAGTGGTGCAGATTGAGAACCACGGCCGCACGATCGGTGAGGCCGAACTGAAAATGGTACGCGATGATGGCAATAATCCGACCCTGACGGCGGATTATGAAGCACTCAGGAGGCATAGCAGCGTCCTCCGGGACAAGAAGGCTTTCCTTGAGAACATGCTACAGCAACTGGCCAACATGTCCCCGACGCACGACAAAATGCCAAAGTTCAGAGGGGAGTCTGGATCGGAAACCTCGATCGAGGTGGACCGAGAGTCTATGAAGATTCCTTCCGGGGCCGAGTTCGAGAGCGATGCGCAAAATCGCTTCGTCATTCACAATCTGCATTTCAAGTGGAACAACCTGCTTCGAAACATTGTCCTCCGCTACACGCACCAAGTCAGTCAACGACGAGGTTTCATCTACTACCTGTCGCGCCCGGCCGTCAAATTCATCTTGGACATTGTCGAGGAGCAGTACAAGGCCAAATTTAGCACCAAATCCACGAATGGCAAGTCCGCCACGGATGACAGCTCGACTGATCCCAGTTTCATGGACCGCGAGACGCAGGAGGACATCGAGGACCGCATCAAGCGTATTCTTCAGGATGGACGCAAGTTCGTCAACGCCGACAAGAACGACGTACCTGACACCAGCACGAATGTGGCCATGGAAGACCTCACCGGCGGCATCTCTGATGACTTCCGAGCCCAGAGCAACTACCACGTTCGAGTCATCGCGCCTCAGATCCAGCTGCAGAGCGACAAGAACAAGAAGAATGTCGTCCTGCTGACGGCCAAGGGTACAGAGCTCAAGGTTGTCGAGATTATGGACAAGGAGAGGCTGTCGGATGCGGTCAGCGGTCTCGTGCAAAGGCGCATTCTAGTTTCGATGGACAGCACGCAGTTCTTTGTGACCCATCAGAAATGGTTCTCGACGCATCTGGTATCGATGTACGCAGGGAGCCAATACGGCACGCCCGTCTCCACGTCATGGCCGCCCTGGGTCCCGATGGAGGTCATGTTCGATTTCCAGACCGACCCCTTCGGCTTCAAACGTGTCGTGCAGAAGACGTCGGCCATGCTGCGATACGACAAGTACAACACGCTGCGATTGAAGTATAACGACGAGGTCAACACGGCCGAAGGCTCGAATCCTTCTTCCCAGCCCAGCGCCGAAAGCCGCGTGGACAATCTCTGGGTCGAGTTCCCCCAGGCCCGCGCCCTCTGCAACTCAGCACAATACTACGCGCTGTATGTCATAGTGCTGGATCTTCTCATGTACAGCGAGCCATTGGAGAAGACACGGAGCGAGAGGCTGGAGAAGATCATGCTGGCCTCGGACTTCAGCGATCTCAGCGGTACCCCTGAGACGGTGCAGAAGCTGCAGGAGCGCATCAGGCAGCTCGAGGACATCAAGTCTCACTTCCAGGTGTACTCAAAGTACCTGGACCAGCAAGGCTGGGAAGACCGGCTGCTCCTGGAACGAGACTTGGCTGCCTGCGAAGACGAGCTGTTCTTTATGATGAAAGCCATTACGACATCGCAGAGGAAATTCGACACGACGGCACAGAGCAATGCCCTGCTCCGCTGGAGCATCACAGCCAGGGACATTGTGTGGCAGATGCTGCGCGACAGCAACGAACCGCTGGTGGAGCTCCAACTGAAGAATGTGGAATACGATCGGACGGACCACTCGGATGGCTCGCATATCAACCTCATCCGCGTGGGCAAGGTGCTGGGTCTGAACCTCCTCCCCGACGCCATCTACCCCGAGATGATTGCCCCATACGTCGACGGCGAACGCACGTCCATGAACGATGTCAAGAATGACGAAATGGTGCGCGTGTACTGGAACATGTTGGACTCGATTGCCGGCATCCCGGTCATGGACCACTTCGAGGTCAACCTGTTCCCGCTCAAGATCCAGCTCGAACGAGAACTCGGCAAGCGCTTGTTCGAGTACATCTTCCCCGGCATGGACGGGGACAAGACGCCAGGTGGCAGGAACGACTCCCCGTTGATGGTCAAGCACAATTACATGGACGAGAGCGGTGATGAGGACTCGTTGGCCCACTCGACAAGCCGCTTGGCACCACCAGACAAGGACGGGTTCAACACGAGGCCAGGCTCACTGGAGCTGCGCCTGCACCCTACGCTGACGTCCGATGCGCCGGCCAAGACGGCGGGGTCTTCGAGAAAGGCCCTGTCGGTCAACAATGGGAGTGAGGGACATAGCTTCCGCCTCTTCCGCTCCATGGGCACCGGGAAAACAG
This sequence comes from Verticillium klebahnii, assembly GCA_002851715.1. NCBI lineage: Eukaryota > Fungi > Ascomycota > Sordariomycetes > Glomerellales > Plectosphaerellaceae > Verticillium > Verticillium klebahnii. The sequence continues at coordinate 965,752 of NMXL01000005.1, read as the reverse complement.
CGTCGAAGAAGGCATCCTACGAGTCTCTTCGGTCGTTCAACGCGCCCAGACCCGGCAATGTCGGGCGATCGTCCACGGGGGCCTCGCTCAGGGATTCCGGCAACGGAGGCGCGGGCGAGAAGAAGATGCGCTTCGGCCTCTTGCGCGGCGACAAGGACGACAAGGATGGCAAGCCGTCGGACGACCTCACGAAGATGATGACGCGTGCCAGCAGCTACATGACCTTTGCCTTCATCAAGATGCCGTCGGTGGTGCTCTGCCTCAGCTACAAGGGCAAGGAGAGCCGCAACTTCGAGGACGTGCACGACTTTGTGTTCCGGATGCCGGCGGTGGAGTGGCGCAACAAGACGTGGTCGAACCTGGACCTGGCGCTCGCACTCAAGAAGGCCGTCATCAAGGCGCTCATCTCCCACACAGGCGCCATCATCGGCAACAAGTTCAAGCTGCGGCCGAACACGGCGCAGACGAGCAAGCTGCGCGAGCTCGTCAACAACTCGAGCCTGATCGCGCCGACGCCGTCCGGCTCGTCCCAGCACTACCCGGAGAGCATGAACAGCGACGACTCGTCCAGCATGTACGGCACGTCGCCGGTGGACTTTTCGCGGTCGCCGCCGCGGTCGCTCCACGGCAGCTCGCACAGCAGCATCCCTGGCCCCAGGTCGGCCAGCCGCAGCTCGAGCGTGGCGTCGACGCGGTCGTATCGCAACACGAGCGGCGGCAGCAGCAGCGCGGGGCCGGCGCCGCGGTCGCAGGGCGGGCCGCCGGTGCCGAGCTTCCTCATGATGACGCCGCCGACGCCGCAGGACACGATGGGGCCGCCGGAGCCGGTGCGGCTGGACTCGCTGCGGCCGATGACGAGCGGCAGCCTGTCACCGTACGACTCGCCGGGGCGCAGCAACCACGGGCGGCGGCCGGGGACGCGGGGCAGCACGGGCGGCGGAGGACGTTCCGAGTACGAGCGGCGGAAGTCGGCGGGCGGGGGCGGGTTCCTTCGAGACAAGCTCAGCGCGCTGACACACCGCATGAGGGAGGGCAGCAGCAGCAGCCAGCGGGAGGACGAGGGCGAGGAGGAGAGCGGGAACAGCGGCACGCCGGAAAGCCTGAGCAAGATGGGCAAGCGGCTCAGCTGGGCGCCGGGGCGGACCAAGACGGGCTGAGACGCGGTTCAGAGGGGGGGAGGCGGCGCAAGGGCGAGAGGCACATGGAGATCATAGACGCGTCCGTAATGGGGAGGCGGGTACATAGGAGCATGCAGCGCACACATACACAGGCATGGAAAAGGACGGGATGGGGGTGGGGAGCATGACGAACGGCGGCGGGGTGCGATGCCTGGCGTTGGGGATCATAGATATTATGCTGGGTTCAGCGAATGGATACACTTTACTTTGTGCAGTATCTGCCGTCGTGTATTCTGCGGTGATGGGGAGAGGATCGTTGCAAGGGGGCTCTATCACCGGGCGTCACCAGAGACGTGGCCAGGGTATCGTCGGTGCAAAATAGGCATCTCATGATTCAGGGGGGGAGGGGGGTTCTTTCGCTGTTGTCGTCGACAGAAGACTCGGATCCCAGCCCACGTCGAGACTTGTCTTCTGGCCACGCCTTCTAACCAAGGCATCACGAACAGGCGAACAACTAACTGCCCGAACAAGCCCTTCCCGCAGGCGGACCCCACGCCAGCGTCGGCGCCGGCCGTCCATCGACATTACAGCAGAGCACATGGGCAATCTCAATCTCCATCGTGGAACCCAACGGGTGCACAGATCCCTCCATCCATCCCTCCATCCCTCCCTCCCTCCCCCCGGCCCATCCACCGCGCTCCCGCAGCCACCGATTTCACCGTGCCTTATCTCGCGCCCTCGCGCCTACGCGCCGGAAGAGGCATGTGAATCTGCCACCGCTGGCAAGCGGCACACGGCACTGCGCTACAGAGGGGCACTCTCTCCCGGCCGCAAACCGAGAACAGGCAGGCATCCAACGCCCCGGCACTCTCAGGGTCCAGGTCCGTGTCCAGGAGGGCAAGGGAATGGAAGCCCAGATAGGCAGGTCGAGGTAAGGCTGAGCGCCCGCCCCCCGGCGCCAGAAGCCCTCGTCGAATCTTCCACGGACGATAATCTCCTGCTCTGCCGCCTGCCAGCCTCCCCCCGGTCCCCCGTCTCGCCGACGCGCGAAGCGACTGAGAAGGGGGGCCTTGTAACCAGAGGGAAGGGAAAACGTTGAGGTTTCCCCCACCCCCGTCGGATCCCCCATCGGGCACCGCTGCATGAGGCAGGCCACGCAGACAAACCCCCCCTTCTTCCGCCCGCCGCGTTACCCCCGTCTCTGTCTCCGAGACCAGACCAGGCAGAGAGTCCCTGACGATCCCCGTCCCCTCGTTCGTCCTCCCCCCACAGACGCACGACGACCCTTCGAAAGGGGAAAAGCGAGGTGGCAAAATTTTTCAACCCCTCGCTCCCTCTGCCGTCCCGGAACTCCACCTCCCATCCGGCTCCCCTCCCAACATCAAAGACCGCCTTCCGAAAACATGTGAAAGAGAGAATCATGCTGAAGAGAGAAGGTAAAAAATCACCATCCTGACATGAGGTCCCAATCTGGCCAAACCCGTTCCATGGGCCCCGTACGGACCAGCTCGACCGCCGGACGTCTTGGTCCGCCGCAACGGCACCACGTCTGAGACGAAATTCGTCAATAAGCGTTACCTATACCCATGCCCCGTCCGTCGGCCTCCCGACCGACCACGCCGAGCGAGCTTGGCTAGATAGCATCGTGAAAGGCGAATGAGTCAAACGAGGCAATTGCCTGCTAGTCCCGAGAGGACCCTCTCGCTCTCTCTGCCTCTCCTCCAAGACCCTGGCCGAGACCTGCCTAGTCCGCTCCCTCACCGCAGGCGAACGGGATCGCGCGGTGCGCGAGAGAAATGACCCAGCGGCAGAGACAGCGAGCAGCCCGCGCCCAGCTGAAGAGCGGTCGGTCCTGTTCGTTCGCTCGCCCGTCTGCCGCTCTGCCCCGATGCGCCGAGAGGACCCCAGGACCCAGAAACCGAGAGACACGTTCCTGAAATCCCCGCAGTCTGCCCACCGTCCGCAACCCACTTCACCAACCGAACGGGACCCTTGCCGGCGGCCGCTGCGGTTGTGCGAGTCCGACGAGACAACCAAACGCAGCCGGCACGCCCAGCAGCAGACCGTGAACAAGTGACACCAAAGCGAGGACAACGTTCATGATGACTTGGTCAATTCTCATTGGTATCCTACAAAAATAATATGCCCAATCCGTCGCTATGCATATGCTGTGAAAAACCCTCGCGGGCGGTGATGAATGCGCATGCTGTAAAATGATCCAATGAACACCGGGAATAATGAAAAGAGAAAAAAAAAAAAGGTTGGTGTCGCTCGTTGCGCTGTTAGCATGCTGCCCATCATCTCTTGCCCGTTGTACACCGTCTCTCTGTCTCGTATCTTGGCACGCTCTGTGCTGGCTGCTCACCCCTCAGGGCTGTGCTGCCGCCGGCCAGTGGATTGCTCCGCCGGGCAGAAATCTGAACTCCCCTTTTCGTGTCGTGTCGTGATTTTTTTCAAATGCTGTTGTGTGTTTGGGTGTGTGCTGAAGGGGAAATCCCGGACGTGCCTCGCATTCCAATGCCGACGCCGAATTACCGTCAGTCCCAGGTGGCCCGTTGACGAACGCCATTACCCAAGTCTGAAGTAACAGCCAATCCGCAGGGCCCGCCGATCGGTTCCTTCTAGAACGAAAGAACGGGGGCCTCGCTCCAAACCCTGGGCTCGACTCGTCGGGAGGAAAAACGGACCCCTAGCATTCGTCGGCCAATGCACCCGGTCATGTCCTTTCGGCGACATCGGATAAGGCAGGAGAGCCCTGGAACCTCGCTGCGGCTCCACCGCGCCCTCTGTTGTTGGGGGCGCGCTTTCGGCGCTGCCAATCTGGGGAGCCCTGTCGAATGACGACGGCGTCGGGAGCCATCTGCGCGGCGGCACGACTGGTCCACCACGCCGCCCAGAAATTGCTTTCCTGCTTCTCCTCGGCGACCTCCGATTGCACGGCTGCGTCTGCTCGCCCCGCCAAACTGGTTGACCCAAACGTAATGCCTTCGGCGACCGAGGCTCGCCTGGCTTCCCTTCTCGTTCCAAGCCTCGCGGCTCGGCGGCTTCGCCTTGCGACAATTTATCGTTTGTGTCTGGACCTGCAGAGCGAATTGGCAGTGTCCGGAGGACTGACCACCGTCGCTGCACTCGTCGCGTGGTAATCACTTGGCTGCCGACTGGGTGTGGGTGCCGCTGTGTGATGTAATTTTGCGTTCGCCCTGACTCGTGTGCCGTTCAGTACGAGACGGGCACCCAGCGCGCCGGCACACCATCTGTGCCCACCGCGTAGGCCCGCACAGCCGCCTTGCGCGGTGGCAACGTCCAACGCGCCCGGCCGGGCCGTTGGTCGTCGAGCTTGCCGGCTTTGCGCATGGCCATTTCCATGACGGCAATGCGGATGAAGTTGGAGTTTTCTCGTGTCTCGCGCTGCCGCATACCCCCAGGCGGGTACGAAAATGCCGTTTGCTGCGGGGATTGCGCAGGTGGCTGGTAAGGAGTTGCCTGGGTCGACGAGGGGGAAACGGACGGATAGGGAAGGCGAGTCGACGAAGGTGGCGCGCTGCGTGACCGCTGTACTTTGTACGTCTGCATCTGGATTGATGCAGTGTAACTCCTGCTGGGCGAAAGAGTGGCGGGATGCGTTTCCAGGCGGGCGCTCGTCGTGGGATTGAGGTATCGGCGGAGTGCGGCGGAGGGCTCTTCTTCGAGAACGGGGGGACGACGCTCATCAGTGTAGGGCACCTTAGGGTCGATAGTGAGGATGGAGCGGGTGAGGAAGTCGTCCGGTGGGATGGATGAGAGGTTGAGCGCCGAAATGGACCTGGCGGCTGATTTCAAGGCTCGTAGAGACGCCGTGAGGTTCGACTTGAAGGCCGACTTAAACGGACGCAGAGGAAAAGCGAAATCCGAGAAAGAGAGCTCGGACCGCGAGTCCTCGCTGTCCTGGGGCTCGGGGAGCTCGTCAAAGTCTAGAGAATCCGAGTCTTCGTCGGACATGGACAAGGGGTGGTCTTCACAGAGCCCGCAGGGCGAGGAAACGGGCTCCAGAGATCGCCTGGGCTGCTGCGATCGCTTCCTGCGCACTCGCATCGTGGAGTGGAAGGGGGTTTCGATGGAAGAAACGCCGTCTGTCGCAAAGGAGTCACCCAGTGACGGGATGGAATCCATGGAGATGGTCCTGGTCGAGAAGGCAGAACCGACGCCGCTGTCGCTGATGATGGACATGTCTTCGTCATCACACATGTCCTCGGGCGGGGACAGAAGGAGGTCCATGGGACCCATGGGGCTTCGATCGAGAGTCAGACTCAACTCCTTCTCCGAAACTTGTTGGCGCTCAATGATGGCCTCGAGCGTCAGAGACTGGTCTTTCGAAATGCGTTTCGACCTGCGCTGCCGAGGTCGAGGAATATCAGTGACGGCCAAGAGAGCCGCCATGGCGGGCGGGATGGACTCCGGGTCGTGAACGTCCCGGGGGCGAGAGGCCTTCTTCTGGCCATGATGGCGGTGGTTGCGAGAGGCAAAGGCCTTAGACTTGGAGGCGGGAATCTGGACAGGGCTGGTGGGTGTCGTCGGTCTCGTGCTCAGGCTGGTGGTTGTTCGGGGCGGGCTCGAAGGGGAGAGCCTCGACGTCTCGTGGGTCGACTTGCGTTTCGACATGGCGTGTGGGGTGCTGTGTTCAGTAGCAGGGATGGGTTTGACGGTGACGGTAACGTCCTGGGCATACTTTCTCTGCTGTGAAGGAGAAGAGGATGCTGGCGAGCTGGGAAAGAAGATGTCCGAGTTGTGCGGTTTCCGGGGGGAGGGGATGGCAGGAGAGCTTGAGGTTGGGGAGGGAGAAATCGGGGGCGAGGGCAAGTCGTGTTGTAGGCGTTTGGAGGGCGTCTGGTGTGGCTGTGGGTGTTGCTTGGAGTAAAGGAAACTCCTCGGGGACATCATGCTGGCTGACTCGATGACCCTGGCCCCGGGCGGAAGGGCGGGGGCATACCGGACAGGGATGGGACAGGGCCCTAAGGCTAAGACAGCGGGACGCGTTGCGCCAAATAGGGGACCTGTTCCTCTGACGCTCGAGGGTCCCGGGGGCTCGTGTGCCGCAGGTGCAAAGGACACTTGGGGCACTTGGGGCCCAGGGGCGTTCGAGCCGAAGGGGGTTTTCGTAACGTAACGACTGTCGAGGAACAGCAAATCAGCGACGCCAGCGAGCGACTGATTTGTTCCGTCGCTGATCCCACGATTGTTCCTACAGGTCTGGGCTGAGAAACAGCAGCTCTTCCACTGGCTATGACGCAGGACCGTTTCTGACTTGTCGAAGTCGGCTGGGAGCTGGACGGAAGCAGAAGGTCGTAGTGTGACCGTCGTCGTGGAATCGTCAAGTCGTCTGGTCTTGTGGGTAGGTTTCGGCGGTGAACTGGAGATCGTCTGGCTCGTCGCTCGGTGGATTCTGGGCAAAGGGTTTCGATCAGCGGGTTGCAAGTGGCAGCAGGAGATTGGTCGGAGGAGGGGGGTTGGGTGGCAGGCTTGGACGTCGATGCATTTGCGACGCGGGCAGGGCACGCACCTTGTACAACTGGACCCCTAAACAATGCATGCCACAGCGGTCAAGCTGGCACGGCGCGGGCTAGGATCTGGGTCGCTGGGACTGGGGAAGCCTCGAACCAGTGATGTGGGGGGGATGACAGTACGTCGGAGGGCGCAGTCACGAGGGCGTTGTTCTAAGCCAGAGCGCACCAAGCTGCTCGTGAGGCCTGGCGTGTTGACTGTCGACGGCTGAGGGAGATGGCGGAGAGCGAAGAAAGGCAAAAGGTTGAAATGGGACGAAAGCGGTGTTTGGTGTGGCAGCACGTTCAGGTATATCTAGGCCGCCTGGGCAGTGTCACCCCGTCCGTCGACCGTATCACGCCCTACAAGGTACCTATCGGAAGACCGCAGGGACGACCAGAGGCATCCGAGATAAGGGAAACATCGGAAGGGTGTCGGTTGACCTGGCTTGTTCTTTCCTCTCGACTGGCAAGACTGCTGGCTGCTGGGTCCTGGCCACTGGTCGGCAACCTGGGGAAATCCCACCCTCCATCCTGTCTGTCTGCCTGCCTGCCTGCCTGCCCGCCTCCAGACGGCACTGGCGGGATAGCGACAAAAATGGAAGGATGGGAACCCGTCATACCTGCCCGATCTGGTGGCTGCTCCAATGAACGACGCTGATAAGCATTATACGGAGGCAAGCGCCCAGCCAGCCGTATTTGCTGGACGTGCACTAGCACACGTGCTACCCACAGCGCTAGAAACCCAATCCTTATCTCCCAGTGGGGGAGGATCTCTCACTGGCTGCTCCCCAAACCCATGATCGTTTGTCGCCGTTTCCAGTGGTTTTGCATTGGACACCGGCTTCAGCATACAGAACGACACGATTCGCCGTGGCACGGCAGCTGGGTTGGTCACCACCGGTTGCCTCGGGATCGACTGATGTGTGGCATCCCGTCTTACGCTCACAGATCAGGCCCCTGGGTGGCGTGAAGTGCCCCTTATCGTCAGCCAGACAGCAGCCCCGACACGCAACCCTTTCAGCTCGGCTCAGCTCAGCATCCCTCAACGCCAAAGTCTCACCAATGATCGGCTGGCGTAATGGGATAATAAAAGAAAGGGAGGGAGGGAGACACGCAGCCTGTCCGACGCCCAAGTCGCCCGAAACTAGCGGACCGGACGCCAGGATAGCCTCCGCGTGACCACAGCTGCGACTGTTGAAGCCTCTTGGCTTCCAGACAGACCCCAGTCAAAGAATGGATCGTTGGGCCTGTCAAGCCTGCTTCTGCTTCAGTGCTTGCTTGTCCTTCTGCCTGCGGGGGGGCCGCTAGTCATGTCTCACGCTCAGCAGTGAGTGGACATCGTGGGGGCGCTCTCGGACGCGCCCGAAGTCATCCTTTGAGTAGGAAGGGCCAAACAGAAACCCAAACATCACGGCTCGGTCGCTGCCAAGCCTTTCGCCTCCGAGACAGTCACCTTTGCAAACACCAGCGTCTGTTTCTCGATCAAGAGACACGCCAAGAACTGGCTAGCCATCAGTCTGCTCAGAATGCCGGCAGCTGTTCCGCCAGTGAGCCCACTGGGTCGCGACCGAGGGCTGGTATCTCGCCGAGTACTGCTGACCAACTTCTCAGCATGTCTGCCTAGGCCGCCGCCCTTGGCCGCCGCGTTTATCGAGGTCACCAGTCAGCAACCGTGCAAGGAATACCGTTCCCACCGTCGCATCGACCATGGTGTGTTGATCCAACAATATCGGACATGGGGACCGCCCATACAGAAGATCCCAAAGATTGTTCAAATGACCGATGGCGACCTCTGGCTGCGTTCACGCTCCGGACGCTGAAAACCCGTTGGCGGCGCGTGTTCGGGACCTCAATCCCCATTGTTTTCTTTCATCTACTAGTAGGGGCCTGCAAACGACCTTGATGCGCAGCTCTTTTCAGCCAAGGGGAGTTGGTCCTGCACACCCTCCGTCATTCAGCGTCCAAACAAAGTCAGGCTCACGGCACCACCGACGGAATCTCGATGTCAGGCTGCGACCAAGTCGATCAGCCAGCGGCCACCTGCTTACCCTAGTCTGCTCTGGCAACTTTCCAGGGACCCGTCGTAACCGTCCTTCCCAGGTTTGCGAGATCTGTCGACGGCCATATGAGAACATTCCCCTGGAACGACTATAACCCGTGATGGAGGTACCGCAAATGTTCACTCCTGGCCGATCCCCCCCGCGACGCACTGTCTTGGCCTCACTTGGCTCAATGACTGCTTCTCCGGCTGACACCCAAAGTGTGTCCTCACCTTTGGGTACCTCTCATCCCACCCTCCTCGATGCAAGTGTCCTCTTTTCGAAGCCTCTTATCATCGACCCCTGATTCGTCCTCCGTCGCTGCCGTTCGCGAGCCAACTGACTGCCTCCAACTTGCGTCATCCATTCACCTGTCCCTCGTTACCAAGCTTGCGAACCCTGGGGTGGAGGGGTGGATTCGATTTTGCGGGGTACCAGGGGGTGTGGGCGTGGTGGAATGGCCCCATGCAGGGGCTCGCTCCAGCATCGCAGCAGGCGTGGGCGGCATCGTGAGATCTTGGAATTGTGGCACATGCACACCGTCGTCATGCCGCGCTTGCGTGCTTGACCTCAGATGCTCGGCATGCCTCTCCTCCTGCCACTCGACTCCACGCGTTGAATATCACTCCGTACGCGCACACGAACAGTCACGTTGTTTGTAGCGACCGACGCATCCAGACTGATTCGCATGGGGCCCGCTCCATCTTGGTCACAAGGCCATGACGTCCGCGGGGTCGGACGAAGGCCCAGACCGCGACATGGCCGGCGCGACAGTTGCCTCGCGCTTGATGGGCCACACGACCCCGAGCCAAGGTGACGGCTTTAAGCCAAATGCCGCTTGACACTCGGCCGCTCGACAAGCGACGGAGCGTATCATGAAAGGTTCAGGTCTAAGGTGTCGGGTGTAGTAGTCCGGTCTTACATCGTCTGCCAAACAGGGCCTCGAGGCCTTGAAGTGAGACTGATTAAAGCTTTTTGCCTTGCGGGGCCATGTCATGCTCAATCAAGCACATGTCACAGTACGTGGTTTTGTTGGCAGTTACTTCGTACTGCAATTAACATCATGCCGATGCCACGAAGCTCTCGTGCAGGCATTCTAAGGCTACGAGGCAGGTCAAAAACATCACGAAAATAACACACTGGATTCACCACGAGTTTGGTCACCGTCAACAGGCCATTCACAGTCGAGCGACAGGCAAGCAGCAGAGTCTGCAGACTATCGTATCGCAGTGGTTTTGTTCCTTAAGTCTTCATTGTCATTATTGACCCGAACACCATGTGATCCCCCAACGCCGAACCATGCTGCCAGCGTCTTGGTCTAGCGCCAAACCGCCATAATCGAAGCAAAGCAGTCACCCGCGACACAAGGCGCCGCCCGTCTGCTCAGGTGGCACTGCCCGCGCCGGCGGCGGTCGACGACGACGAAGCGCCCAGCCCGTTGAACAGCTTCTCCTTGATCTCGCCCGCCATGAGGCCCGTCCGCTCCTGCGCCGCCACCGAGCTGCAGTCCCTGACGAGCTTCTCCATCGTGGCGTCGACGCGCTTGCTCTGTCCTGGGTTGGAGAGGTTCATGGCTGCCGGGCCGGCCTGCGCGGCGCGGCCATGGCGTGTGACCTGTGTCGTCGCCTCGCCGACCTTGGACGCGAGGTCCAGCATCTGCTTGTTTCCGTAGTCGCGGTTCGTGAAGAGCGGGCTCTGGCTAAGGGTCTGCACCCAGTATTTGTGCCACAGCAGCTCGAGTAGGTGCGTGTCGAGGGTGCTCTTGTAGTGCGAGATCTCGAGGCTGTAGTATTTGCTCGCGTGGGCGCCAAACTCGGCGGCCTTGGCGAGCGGGACGGCCTGGAAGCCGTCCGAGGTGGTGGCCGCGGCGCTGGCGGAGTTGTCCTCCGACTCCTTGCTCGGCGCCACGCCTGGTGGCGGGTTGGGGAAGGTACGGAAGGCGCCGATCTCGACCTTGCCGGCGCTGATGGTGCGGTCGGGGTCAATGACGACGGCCAGGAAGGGGTCCTGGAACTGCTGATGCGTGGTCTGGGTCATAACATCGATGCCAGAAAGCCAGCAGCCGTAGCCGGGATGGGAGTGGTACCATCCGACGACATTCTCCATGCGGCCCTGGCGGCGGCAGGCGTCGGTGTACTCGACCATGTATTCGTCGGCATCAGCGTGGGCGTTGACGCGGGTTTCGGTGCCTTCTACAGGGAGTCGGAAGGCATCAGTGACGATGAAGGCGTCGCCGTTGATGTAGCCCTGCATGAGGCCCATGATCTCGAGGGAGCCGCCGGAGCGGGCGTGCATGACCATCTTGATGAGGGCGGTGGCGCTGATGCGGACGCGCTTGAAGTGTTGCGGGTTCTGAGCCCAGGCCCTAGCTGACATGGCCTCCTTGTTGGCCGCTTCGTCGAAGGCATAGAGGGCATCGCGCTTAGGGTCGACGAGTTCGATGTTGTTGTCGAGCTCTGTGATGGGTCAGCACCGTGGCCAGAGGGGTTTGGCGGTATTGTGCGGCGGTGTTTCCAGCGGGCTCAAGGAAGATGACTTACCCCAGCACGCCAGAGGCGGTGTCGCTTTCGTTCCCATCTTGGCGGCGACAGAGAGAGAGCAGACGCGATGTCGTTTAGCCTGCTTCTTCGCCTGTGATGGGAGGAGGCGACGTTGGAGCTGCGTTGAGCTCCCGACGGCATTACCCCACCACAGGCAGGCAGGCGAGGTGTGGGTCGCGGATGGTTCTTATCGCTATCGATTAGATAAAGCTGTTCATCGAGGGCCGTTCGTGTCTTCTGGTGGCATTCGTGTTTATTGACGTTGTCTGTCTCGTCGAGTCTAGGATTCCTTGGTCTCTATTCTTACCAGTGGCATGGTGCTAAAATTTCTAGGCACTATCGGGTTGGGTGTTTCCCGACTGCCTTAAGAGTTTCCGTTCATCACGATTCTTTGGCCAGCCTTGATCTTGTGGACAGCGCAGCCGGCTCAGAGCACTTCTGTGATGGCTTGTTAAATTACACAGCCATTCTGCGTGACAAAGCCTCTTGAAGCTCACTGACCGCAGTTCTATCACCTTTAGCCAAGTGGATCGTGGATAGAATCCCCATCCGCCTCACATACTTCCAGCCGATGGCGTTACGAGGTGCAACAGGTCAAGCGCTGCTGATTGAGTCCAAGTCTCAGATTGAGGTATGTCCTCTGGAGGATATCTTGCTTTCAAACGCCTTGTATGATCGAACCATGTCTTTCTTCATCAGAAATCCGCCTTCTCATGCTCCTCAACCGGCTCGGTCAGTCGCACACGAACGCCGGCTTCAGGTGCTCCTGATACCACTTCAAGTCGAATGTGCCCTCCGCCAGCTCCCCACTCTCAGGGTGTCCAGCCCAGCAAAATACCCTACTATCCCGCAGTGTCACCTCTGCCCCTTCGAGCGAGATATCGCATGGGCGCAACACGTAGGCGTCCGTCTCGTAATCCTGCAGCCGCGCCAACTGTTTCGATGACCGGCACTCCCACGCCAGCCCTGCCACCTTGTCGTGCCCCGCGTCTCCTCGTGTCGTCTGCGTCACGAGCGCAGGATAGGAGCCGTACATTAGCAGCCGCCATCCTCGTATGGATGCCGGCCGCAGCTTTGGTCGGCGCGCCGTGCCGATCACGGCCTGCAGGACGTCCGGGTCCATCAGGGGACCGTACAAGAAGACATGCAAAGGGAAATGCAGTGCCTCGATACTCGAGCCGGCGGCGGGGGACGAGTCCTCCGCATGAAGTCGTGGCGGTTTGTCGTTGGCCCGATGTGATTGTGGCCCCTGTGTTATTCGGAGTTGCGGAGCAGGTATGGTTGGATAATCTGTTGTCGGCGGCGCGTCATGTTGCTCGCCGGCAGTTCCTGGACCCTCGGCGCCGGCATCGTGCCCCGGGAGGTCACTCAGGGTGTTTTTACTAGCTGGAAATGACAAGCGAGCGGCACAGTATAGCTAAGAGATGCTCCCGCGCAGAGCTAGACTGAATCGTTCTTCCTTTTCATTTTTTCCCAACTCTCGCCAGATACGAGACTGGCTGCGCGGCACATCCGTCACCGGGCACAGCAAAAAGGGGGCGCTGCCGATGAGACGCATTCTGGCCTGGCCCCTGCCCGGTCGTATTCCGTGATAGGGGGGCTGTCCTAGTGCGATGATCTCCAGGCACCAGCTTTCCAGTGTGGGTTTCACTCGAGGCAGTCGGTTGCCTTCTTATTCTCAGCATGCCCGGTGTTTGGCATCGATGATGTTTTGATTGCTTGCGCTAGGCACCCAAATTCTGAATTCTGGATGATCAGGTTCGCGAATGGACATGACAGGCAGCCGTAGAGCGCCTCATGTGGCGCATCCCCATCAGCCCGAAACGCTCACCGAAGTCACTTCAAGCCAGGCATCTGTGAATCCTTTGCCATGCGTCGTCACCTCCGGAGACAAGTCTCCAGCGATCATCCCGCATTCCCAAGAATCAAGCTCTTTTTCACCCCAGATCGCTCCCAAACTACGCAGCTTGCCTGGAACCCCTTGAATTCGACTACGCCATCAATCGGCTCGTCTCCGTTCCCTATGAAAACAACCCGTGCCTCGATGCTAGCCGTCCTGAGCGCCTGATGCTGGAAGTGGCTCCAGGTCTATGCGGTAGATGGTAATGGGCCGTTGGGTCTTGCTAACAGGCCCAAGAAGACATGGCGGGAAGAATGATTACCCACCAACAACAGCCTTTCACGCAGCAAGTGCAGCAGCCTCCCAAGAGAAGTCACGAGAGAGACTATGCTGACCGTTCCGATCAAATCATATCGTGAGTAAATCAGTTAGCAACGAAAGACATAGGGATCAGGGGCAAGCATGCAAACGATGTCCGGGCCAGGCCAAGCCATCCCTGAATGTCCTCCGTCGTCATCCGAGTGCCCCAAAACCAGCTCAAAGCAGGGCAGATCGTCTCCCGATGTGAGAGTGTTGGAAGCTAGGATTGTCGATGCCGGTACAATATTTCCAAGCGGTGGAAGCTGGAAATACCAGACGAAGCAACAGAGGCCAGCCACACCGCGGCCGGATTCACGAAAACAATTCTTTTCGAGCCTGGATACTTCAGCCTCCGATCTAGCTAACCTCTTATTGTATTCGACTGCCCATCAGTAGCGTCACGCTCCACAAGAAGTGGCACCGCGTGGTGGCTTGGACGGGGCCAATTGCTTTGGATGCCGGTCGCGGGGATTCAGGGTGGCTCAGAAGTGGCCAGTCACGAAATCAGCCCAGGATCTCACATGCGGCAGTATCTCCAAGCTAGAATCGACGCCATTCATATACCAAGCTTGGTGTGCTCCCCATGGCGCCTCACTACCTCGTGGTATACCGCGTCGCTTGACATATGCCACCGCTTGACGAATGATCTCAGTGTTTTGGTCCGCGCGCCTCGTCATCAATCCAATATCAACAACCCCTAAGACTTGGACGGAGGCCAGCGATGGCTTGTTGTGAGGGGCGACTGGCATAAGGTTATCCAGACTGCCCACACCAACGCCTCGAGCCACCACATGTTCCCGAGGATCCATCAGGAGGCGCACCCACGTATGCTTTAATTGAGACGGCCATGTATCCCCGTAGTTCTAAGTACGATGAAGAAGAAGTCTTGCTACTTGAGCCGCTGGCAGGAACAGCTTGACCGCGTACGGTGGTTGCCCTAACCTGGTCGGCTAACCGTGAAACCGTAATTCAAACCGAGGGAAGAGATCGTCACCATGATGGCCTAGAGACCACAATATCTGCAATGCGAAAGTTTCCACGCGCCTTGCAGGTGGCTGCTGATGACAATAATTCCCGAGGACGAGCGACCCTCATTGAGCACATAAGTTCAAGCCCTCCATGATATTCTCATGTTCACCGGAGCAACCTGGCTGGCCACGAGTTCTTGAGGCGTAATTGCGTGTGCCATCAACCTCGCAAAACAAAACAGACAACGAAATGGACTTTTGCAGAAGCTGGGACTATAACTCGACGGCCTGACTGTCGCTCGTCTGTTCTTTTGCTGGTGGGCAGTCTTAAGAAAGCAACCGAAAGCCCATCATCCACGCGAAAGACCTGTGCGCCAACACCCTAACCGACAAGGCAAATTCTTCCGCCATGGGTGTGTTGAACCGACTGAGACCTTGGCTCTCTGCGCAGCCGGGGTTGGAGGTGGCAGATCTCGACATGGTGGATTTGAGCGACAAAGAGACGGAGAAACGTATCGTCAGGAAGCAGGATATACACCTCCTTCCATGGCTGTGTATCGCGTACCTACTCAGTATGTCCGCGTTTGGGAAGAATTCATTGGTCTAGCTGACGATTTCCAGACTACCTTAACCGCGTCAGTCTGGGAAACGCTCGAACGCTGAACGACAACCTACCGGAAGATAACATCCTCAGGCAGCTAGATCTGACGGGGCACCGGTATAGCATTGCCATCGCCGTCTTCTTCATACCATACGTCGTCTTGGAGTTCCCGGGGACGATGCTGATGAGGTACTTCTCGCCGAGCAAGTGGATAGCTCGAATCGTCATATCAGTCGGGCTGGTATCCATGAGCACGGCGGCAGTCTCGAGTTATACAACGCTGTTGTTAGTGCGTTTCTTCCTGGGCACTGCGGAAGCGGGATTCTCATCGGCCGTCATGATGCACCTGTGCTTCTGGTACAAGCCGGAGGAAAGGGCGACTCGGATGGCCGTCTTTGCGTCGAGCGTGGCCCTGGCGTGTGCGTTTGGAGGACTGATTGCGTCGGGCATCTCCTTCATGAACGGCCTGGGAGGTCTGTCTGGGTGGCAGTGGCTGTTCGTCCTGGACGGTGCCCCAGCTGTTCTGGTCGGCTTGCTGGTCTGGTTTTTGTTGCCGGATTATCCCCAGACGGCGACATGGCTCACGCCAAAGGAAAGGGCATTCGCCGTCAAGCGTCTCGGGCCGCACGCACCGACGATGAGTGACGACAACTGGGATCGCGAGACGGTCAGGCAGACCGTCATCAATCCGATGTTTTGGTTGTTTGCCGCGCAGTACTTCCTCATGACGAGCGCCCTCACCGCGTTCGGATACTTTGCTCCGTCGATCGTGTCGAACCTGGGCTTTGCCGGGTACGCAGGGCAGCTCATGACGGTACCTCCCAACATCTTCGCTCTCGTGGTGGTTGTGGGGGTGTGCCTCCACAGCGATAGGACGAAAGAACGATCGCGACACATTGTGTGTTCCCTGGCGTTCGTAGCCTTGGGGTACTTGCTGCTCGCATCGGTCGAGAACTGGGTCTTGCGGTATGCCGCGATCTGTGTGATTGCGTGCACCAACGCTGCCGTGCTGCCCTTTATCGCTGTAAGTACCATAATATGCGCATGGCGGTTTAAATTGTTGACGGTGATTCCTCGCAGCATCGAACGGCGACTGTCAAAGGCTCGACTGCCACAGCCGTTGCCACCGGTGGCATGGTCGCGGTATCGAACTGCGCCGGCATCTCGGCGCCGTTTCTGTTCCCTAGCTGGACAGCCCCGATGTACAGCATGGGAAATTGGACGATATTTGGCTTCCTGGTCGTGTCGATCCTGATGAGCGTGTACGCGTGGTACGTGTTTGGGAGCCACAGTGGTTACAGGTCAGACGCTTCTGCTGGAGGCGTCTTTGTGGAGTGTGAAGAAGAAGAAGCCAGGTCGGATGGAAAGAGACGTCCCAGGATCGTGAGCATAAAGTCCAGGAGCTCTTCGCTGTCGGAGCAGACGATTGTTGTGATCAAAGTGTAAAGCCCGGCGTTGGCAAAAGCAATTAGAAAGGGGGGACTCGAAGGGAAGGGGACTGCGGATAGACTGGCCCGTCGCTGGGCGTGGGTTGATAGTAATGGAAGGAGGACCTGGCGTTCCCAGTTTGTTACTCAAGTTCTTGTCAGGTGTACCTGGGGACTGATGCAAAGCCAGGCGCTGCTCATCAAGTGCGAGCGACGATGCCCTTTCCTCCAGCTCCCCCACCCTGAACACCACCAGAGCCAGCACCATTTGACAGTCGACAAACCCGAACCGGCCCACCCCCATTGCTCCGCCGCTTCGAAATCACTTCGCCAGCTTGAAATGGGTATTATTTATCAAATTTAGAGCAAAGCGTGCCGCTACTCACACGCTGTCAGTCGCACAGCAAGCCGCTAGCTATGCCTACTCCTCATCCTCAAATGTCACCGAGTTCACCATGGCCCAGTTCCTGATGTCGTCAAAGTTGCGACAGACGTGTAGCGTACTGAAATCCGGCCAGTGGCCCTCCACCGGCAGATCCGGATAGTTCTTAAACGTGAAGATGCCGATATCACTCTGACACATCAAATTCAGCCTCAAGGCCTCGAGACAGTGGTCTGTCATGACCGTTAGCCGGGCTCTTCCTAGTGTGCCGCACGTCAAAAGTTGGATGTGGACTCACCGACATGCCCGCGAAGGTCCTCCGCATCCGTGGCCACGTCGCCGCCGACCTCCTCCTGCGAGTAATAGTCGCTCCACGTCGCCATGCGCAGAAGGTTCAGGCAGTGCAGCTGGTGGAAAACCTCGATGCCGACGCGGTAGCCCTCCTCGCCGGTCGTAGGGTGCTTCCACTTGATAGACGATGGGTCGAGGCCGAGGCGCTCGAGCTGTTCCTGCGAGATCATCTGGTCGCCGACTGTGATTTCGTTAGCATCGAGTCCCTGGTGCGCGCCGTGGTAAGATGTATGTACCGTTGTTGGTGATGTGGTCCCATGCCCGGTCGACTTCCTTGCCGTAGCCGACATAGGGTGACCAGTCCATAATGGGCGTGAGGTTGTACCGCTCCGTATGATAGTTGACGACCTCTGCGACGGGGGCTTCACCATAGCGTCAGCAAAGACAAGGGGACGCTGGACCACGGCGGGGTGCTCACAGTAGGAGGAGTATTTCTTCGTGAAGAAGACATCCTGATCGGTGTGACGAATCCGGTACGCCTGAGCCAGCGACACCAGCGATACCGACAACAATACGCCGTGCGCCAGCCACTGCCAATGCTGCCTCACCGACTTGAACCAGCTGCGCGGTCGCTCGTCGTACAGGCTCATCCGCCTCCACTTTTGCTTCTCCTCGGGCACGCTCTCGGCGAGAGTCTCCGTCAGGCTCTCCTCATCCTCCTCCGGGACTCTCGACTCGTACGTCTTGGACGACATGTTGACTGGCAAATGGGTATATACGCTCGAAAGATAATGGGCACGCCAGGTGCGTCAGAAAGTGAACCGGCACGACAAGAGGTAGACAAGATGTTTGGAGGAGGTGGAAAGCGGACGAAACAAAAAATGGACGGAAGGTCTTCAGAAGGAGAGAGAGGGGGGAGAGAGAGAGAGAGAGAGCGAAGGGGGCGCTCGTCCTCCTCTTCCACCGCCGCTCAGACCAGGCGCAACCAGACGAGACGGAGACGAGGCTCAACCCAGCTGGGGCGACTTGTCACACCAAGCAGGCCGTGGTGATGGTGACCACTCGGCCGGTAGGCTGGACATGTCCGCTTGACACGGTCAGAAATAGCGGCCATAGGGCCCAGACCTGATTCGCGCCGGGTTCCAGTTGCTCCTCCAGGCGCTCAGCGGTTTGATCGCCCGGCGACGGCACATCACGACACACCAAGGGCAACTTGACGCGAAACAGTTTCCAAAGGAGGAAGTCCAGCGAACAAAAGGAACACTCTGCGTCCAATCACCAAGAATCGGAATAGCATGACTTGCAGGCGACAAATCCGTCCCAGGGAGTGGGTAAGCAGTTCTGGAGTTTCAGCACCGTTGCTGATGCAGTGGTGTCGTGTCTCAGCACCAAGCCAGAGCGAAACGAGGGTCTGATCCCCCATCCCCTAAAAAGGAGATGGGGGAT
The DNA here is from genome assembly GCA_002851715.1 of Verticillium klebahnii. Taxonomy (NCBI): domain Eukaryota; kingdom Fungi; phylum Ascomycota; class Sordariomycetes; order Glomerellales; family Plectosphaerellaceae; genus Verticillium; species Verticillium klebahnii. The sequence continues at coordinate 947,221 of NMXL01000005.1, read as the reverse complement.
CAATGAAAGAGCAGCCCCATGCCGCACATCCAGCACCCTGGTGATCTGTCGATCCAGCGATCTCATCAGCCCTGGCGAAATGGTCACGTGAATGTGTCGCTTTCGGTCTCCGAAACTCGCCCTGTGCCACACCCGCGGACCATCGTCAAGTCTTGGCAATCGATCCGCCAGACCCGTCTGGCGGCTGGACACCTCAAACCTCGACATCACTCCCTGGTGTAAAAGCGTCCGCCGTCTGATCCGTGAAACTGCAACCGATGTGTCCATGAAGCAACACCCATGCCAAGTGGCATCGCAAAGCTGGACGTTTTGAGCCATCCTGCCTCCGTACAACACTTCCAGATGAGATGTCGCCCGGCCCTTTGGCCCCATATGTGTTCTCGCTGAGGGGTCTTGGGTTCAGAGATGGGCTGGCCAAGCTTCGAGTTTGACACGAGATGGGACTTCGTCCCAAGTTGACCAGGCGCAGCCCCGGGCGACGCCATTCGCATGAGACATCTCTGGAGCAGGACGGCCGCCCCGGCCTCCCCTCCCCTCTGACCAACAACGAGCTACAATATAAACCCTCTCAAACCTTCTCATCAGCCCACAATTGCGCTTTCTCTCCTTCTCTCTTACACTCGCTTGACGCGATCTTTCTCCATTCCTTCCCTGTCGTGTTATTTCCCCAGTTTGTCATTCGCTGCCGGCCAGCCCAGCCCGATTCATCAACATGCACGTCCCTACTCTCAGCCATGTCCTAGTGGCTGCTATCCTTGCCGCCAATGGTGTCCAGTCCTTCAACGTCGGGGCTTCCGGGAACCAGGTTGCCAGGCGCATCGTACGTCGGCCCGCGTCGATCACATGAAGGGACGGCTTCGCTGACATGGATGTGAACAGGCCCCCGTTTTCGCCCTGGCCATGCCCGCCATCGCCATATCCACGGCAGTGGAGGAGCGCGAGGTGAGTACGAGGTGCGGTGCGCAACGAGCCCTGTGTTGACTTTTTCCAGGCTGAGGAGCCCGCTGCCCTGGAAGCCCGCCACCACCGAGGCAAGAAGACCAACGCTGCGGCAGCTGGTGGCAAGAAGAACGCTGGCGGCGCCGGTGGTGGCCTGGCCGCCCTTTTTGGAGGCGGCAAGAACAACAAGCGTGAGGAGATCGACGCGGAGCACGCGGAGCTCGAGGCCCGCCACCACCGCGGTAAGAAGACCAACGCTGCCGGAGCCGGCGGCAAGAAGAATGCTGGCGGTGCCGGTGGTGGCCTGGCCGCCCTTTTCGGAGGCGGCAAGAACAACAAGCGTGAGGAGATCGACGTGGAGCATGCGGAGCTCGAGGCCCGCCACCACCGCGGTAAGAAGACCAACGCTGCGGGGGCCGGCGGCAAGAAGAACGCCGGTGGTGCCGGTGGCGGCGGTCTCGCTGCTCTCTTCGGCGGTGGAAAGAACAACAACAAGCGTGAGGAAATTGACGCCGAGCATGCGGAGCTCGAGGCCCGCCACCACCGCGGAAAGAAGACCAACGCTGCCGGGGCCGGCGGCAAGAAAAACGCCGGTGGTGCCGGTGGTGGTCTTGCTTCCCTTTTCGGCGGCGGAAAGAACAACAACAAGCGCGATGAGGTTGATGCCGAGCACGTAGAGCTTGTGTCCCGTCACCACCGCGGCAAGAAGACCAACGCCGCTGCGGCTGGCGGTAAGAAGAACGCCGGCGGTGCCGGTGGTGGTCTTGCTTCCCTTTTCGGCGGCGGAAAGAACAACAACAAGCGTGATGAAGCTGCGGTCGACTCGACTCTGGAGACTCGTCACCACCGCGGAAAGAAGACGAATGCTGCCGGAGCCGGCGGCAAGAAGAACGGTGGCGGCGCCGGTGGCGGTCTGGCGGCCCTTCTCGGCGGTGGCAAGAAGAACAACAAGCGTGCGATCGCATTCGCCGCGTAAGGGGTTCTCGGAGAGGTATCATGGAGGTGAGCAGACTACCATTTTGGGCTTCAGACCTGTATGAATATTTAGAACTGGCAATCTTCACTGCCGTGCCATCTCGAATGTCAGAGAAATGCTGTAATTCGACCAAAATTATGATGTGTGATACCTCGCCAGCTTGTTGTGATGTGAACGTCGTCGCAGCTCAGGCCTGACATGGTGTGCCCCGAGTATGACTGGGCGTTTGTTTCGGATCGGCTCTGGGATCTGGCGAGCCGGCCGATCGCACACCAGGCACGGCCCCAGACGAGACCCGGTTGGTGGCACCCTGCTTCGGGGCTGAGAAGGGAGTTGCTGGGCAGTTGGAAGGCGGAGTGGAAATGTTTGACGAAGGTGTTGCAGAGTCTCGGAGCGTCAGCCACTGGATGGATTGCGGACAGAGTCCCAACAAAGTCACCGTGCCGGCAGCCTGCATAAGCCCGGCCGAATGGGTGACCGAAGGAGGAGATGCAAGGCAGAAAGATTCAGAGACGGCCAGGATCTTATGTGGGAGGCCTTCGAATGTCATCAACTCGTCGGACTGCACCGCCAAAGGAAAAGGGCCAGGAGATTGAAGTTCTGGAGTCTGAAAGAACAAGGCTCTTCAGCCGATGTCTGCTTAGTCATACGATGGCTTCATCAGTAGAGCAGGCACGCCGTCGCCAAGTGGGTAGGTGCTGCTCTGTTGGTGGAAGAGAGGTGATTTGACAGCAGGTGCGGGAGGGTTTGCTCTTGCCTCCGGTGGCTGGCCGTTGGGGTCGCTGGCGGCCGGGCGTTGGTGCCCGGGTGCTGCCTTATCTTTGATACGTACTTCGTATGCGCTTTGGTGCTCCGTATTCTCTAGGTCCAGCGCCGTAGGCCCGCCTTGTTGGCCCCTCAAGCCCCTGTAACCGCTGCAACTGCAACTGCTCCCTCCCTCCCTGCCCAGGCAGCCAGGCACGTGACGCTGGACTCTATGGAGCTCCGTCGAACTGCACTTTTTCCACTTCTCGTTCTCACCCAGCAAGCAGGTCGCGCATATCTCGACCTACTGAGCAAGCATCGCATCAACCACCCTCAGTACATAGTCTGTCTTTGGTATGAATATCCCGTGAGATCAACCCATAATATCAACCCATAATATCAAGTCGCATTCTCTCCCTTCTCTCGGCCCCACATTTGTCCACGCACGTCCTAGCCTCAGAACATCAGGACTCGAGCAGCCAATGCTTCACACGGACAAGTACCACTCTGACGACAACGCCATGGAGCACTCGTCGCCGGACTCCGGCCCCAACCCCGGGGATACATCTGGCTTGGCCAGCCATTACATGTCCCGCCTCACGGCCTTTCGCCAGCATGACGTCGACCGAGATGACATGATTCAGCATCTTATTCGTCGTGTTGAAGAACTGGAGCGACTTTATCATGAGAAATGTAACGATTACGACAACGAGGTCGAGTCCCGTCGCTTGTGGCAGGCCAAGGCTACCAAACTGATTAGAGACAACGGCACTCTTACCCAGGTCAGGGTACTACATCTCTGCCGGTCGCGCTCTCGTGTGACCTATCACCTCGGTGTCCTTTCGATCCAGCTGATCTGATACAGGACTCTAATCCCTTCGTCTACGCCATCATCGACGGTGATGGTGCCGTTTTCGACGAGGTGCTGCTTGCGAGGGGCGCCGACGGTGGCGCTGAAGCTGCCTATATGCTCCAGACGGAGATAAAGAATTACGTTAAGGAAGTCTATCCCGAAACGAATATTGAGGACTGGAGCATCGTCGTTCAGGTCATCCTGAATCTCGATGGCCTGGCTAAGAAGCTGCACGCCGCCGGTATCGTCCCCAACACGGCCGAGAAGCATACCCTCGCAGCCTTTGGGCGCGGATTTGGTCGCTCACAACCCCTCTTCAGCTTCGTCGATGTCGGGTCTGGCAAGGAGTCGGCCGATCATAAGATTCGCGAGATGATGCGGCTCATGGTGCGCGTCAGCCAGTGCAAGCACATATTCTTCGGCCCCTGTCACGATAATGGTTATTTACCTGTTCTTGAGCCTTACAAGCGTGACCCCAGCGTCGCGCCTCGCCTCACTCTCCTCGAGACCACACCGGCCCAGCCCGGCTTCCACCAGCTAGGCTTCAAGGTGGCCAACTTTCCCGCAGTCTTCCGCTCCGAGTCCCTTCCTTCTCGCCCTCCTATGCAGCCCCAACCTCCTCAGGCGTCATCAAGCCCCTCGGCATCTCCTCCGCAAGCCAAGATTCCGGCCCCCCGAATTGCTACCTCAGCTGCCGCCTCCGCCAACTCTCCACCCAACCTAGCCAACCTCCGTGTCTCCAGCCCGCCCGCGGCCGGCAGCTCTGGGTCCTGGTCTGCGGTCAGCAAGTCCGCCACGTCGTCCTCCGGCCAGCTGATCGATCTTGGAGTGGCAAAGAAGGCTAGTCGCAAGTATTACCTGCTTAACGCTGACAGTGAGCGGCTCGACGAGCCCCTACCGCGCCCCGACCCCGCCGCCGAGCGCAAGTTCAAGGAGATGATGGCTGAGCATGGCAACTATTGTAACAAACACTACCTCCTCGGCGGCTGCAACTCGGAGCATTGCGGCTACTACCACGGCGAAAAGCTCACCCCGCAGCTCCTCCTCATACTGAAGCACAAGGTTCGGGGCATCGCCTGCCCCCAAAAGGAGAACTGCGATAACCCCGACTGCATCTACGGTCACCACTGCAAATGGGCCGCCGATTGTACTCTGCCCTGGTGCCGCTTCGATTCAACCCATAATATGAAGCTTGTGAGTCGGGTTCTAATGGTACTCCGGGCATGAAACTGACGCGATGATAGACGTCGCGCCTGCGTGTCTTTGAGGACGGAAGCACCCAGCTTCTTAAGACTTAAACCGCCGCAGCGTGAACTGAACCGGAAGATGGCTCTCCCAATGCTGCAACCCTGTAGGGTAATACATAAATAAAGTACACCACCGATCATTCTCGATATCTCTTTTTACTACACCATGTTCTGGGGCGTGATAGGATCGACACCTGTCTCAAGATGCGACGTTGTCGAGGGCTTTGAAAGAATACGGGGTTGCAAGGGAGAGTCGCCAGTTACAAGACCGTAACGTAACCCGGCAGAGTAGACGTCGATAGACAAGGTATCAGTCTGCAGCCTTCCTGATACAGCTGTCGCGACTACCTTGTGATTCTTTCCACCCAGATCTTCCCAGGGCTTCATCGAACGTATTCTTATCACGAAGGCTCTCTCCTCTTCCCTCGTCCTCTCTCCTTCCCTTTACGGATTCGCCTTACCTACCTGACCTTCTTGACTCTATCCGTTGACCTGCCCTTCTTCGCCAGTTCCACCCATTTTCGGGCCTTTCGTTGACCATCCCATCTACCTCGCAACACCTACCTCAATATCTTGATCAGCTACTTGGTTCACGAACAACATACTCCCCTTTCACCAACCTCCATCACAAGCATATACAGTCCTCCTCCAGGTGGCGGTGTTTTTCGGAGCAAAGCTTCGGATTAGACGATTCAACCATGCCAGGCCACAAGAACTCCGATGAGGAGGAAGTGGTGACGCTAGACAAGATTGAAGACTCGCATACGTTCAATCTGAACATCCGCTCGACGTACACCCAGTTCAGAGGTCGGGAGGCCTTCAGAGAGTTGATCCAGAACTGGTAAGTTGAAACCAATTGAGTCTCTGGTCTCAACTCATCGTGATTACTAGGCGAGATGAGGTCATCAAGGCAGGAAAGCTCAGCCCTCAAGAGTTCATGGCCTCCATCACACGCGAGGTGAAGACTGATGGCCGCCAAAACGAGATTATCTACAAGGTCGTCAAGGATGCTGAGAGCCTCCGCGAGATACTTGGCTTCATCCGATTCAACGGAACCGACGGAGAAGGCACAGTCGAGCTGACAAACCGCCAGAGCACCCTTCAGCCATGGCACTTGGAGATGGGTGGCACCAGCAAACGAGGGGTTGCGAGCCAAGCTGGTACACATGGGGGGGAATGAAACTGGCTGCTCTTTCTCTGCTGCGATCGGACAATAACCACAACATTAAGTGCGTGTCAGGAGGATGCTCGTGGACGTTCTTCCTGAACAACCTCTCAAAGCTGTGCGTGCAGGTTAAGCGGCTGCCCAGGAGGGCTGTGAGGGGGTCGAGACGACCTGCCCTTCTCGAGAGCCACAGGCCCCAGCATCACACATTCGAAGCTCGGCCGCACGAGGATGTGCAGTTCTTGATTGGTGCCAACGGCAAGGGACGCAACGAGAAACAGCAGGAGGTCAAGCGGAGCCCAGTTTCACAAGCGACGTTCGAGGACTGGACTGATATGGCACTGTTCCTGCAAAAGCCGGCCAAGGACATGATGACCGAAACACGGTACGGCAGTCTTCTTCTCGAGCCAAAGTATTGCGGCAGGCTGTACTTGAAAGGCTTTCTGCTCAAACATTCAATCAACCGACCCGCCAGCATCAGTGGCAAGCTGATGAAGTACGGCTACAACTTTGCCGAGGGCAACACCAATCGAGATCGCATGCAACTGTCTACCGCCCTAGAGGAGGCAACAACCATAGCGAGCATCTGGGAGAGCAGCATCAAGAACCAGCCCGGACTGGTCGAGAATCTCAGCGATATGCTGCTATGTGAAGGTACAGAGTATGCCGATGTCAACATGGCAGACAGAACCTTTTCCTACACAGTGTCGTCGCGTCTGAAGTCGCACCTAGTGGCGAAGAATCCTACAAAGTGGTTCTTCAGTGCTGCACAGAGAACTGAGGTAAAGCATCTTGCTCACTCGATCGTAGTTCCGGAGACTAACCTCTGATATCTTGTAGCACCCTGACCTTGAGAGAGCCATTCAAGGTCTCGGCATGGAAGGCATGTTGCTGCCCAATTTATACTGGGACTTGCTGCGAGAGCATGGGCTTGTGGCAGAAGTCAAAGAAGAGGAAAAAAGGCGGTTCGACGCAACAACGACGGTGCGCTCACAGGACCTACCCAAGACTTACTTTGCCCAGGAGACCTTCCGACTCATCCAAGGCTGTATGAAGAACTGCTCCGAAGTCATGGACTCCGTTACTATGGTTATTGTCAAGGCCGGGTTGCTTGCTCTTGACATTACGTTCAAGCCCAGCCACTCCTGGGGGCCAAACAAGGCGCAGTTCAAGATCCATGAAAGATGGTTCTCGCATGAGGTAATGGGTGCCGAGCTAGGCAGTAATTTTTCAGACGACAGCTCTCGGGACGTGTACAGCAATACAAGGCAGCTTTTCGAGCGTATGCTGCGACAACTTCCAAAGAAATCATTCAATCGGGGGGGCCAGACGCACGAGTGGAAGATCCGTCAGCTTCTGGTCCGGGCAGAACAACGACTGCATGATTCAACTGCGCTCGCGCCGATTCTGGTGCTGCCGGAGCCCGACGTGTCAGAGGGTGTGACTGTGAGCAACCACCCCTTCGCAAGCTTGCCCGAGGACGGTGAGCTCGAGGTACAGCTCCATCGTGTGTCGACCTGTGGCCAGCGACGCAGCGCTGCCCGTGTAACCGACGGTAAGTTTACTATGTTATTTTGATGCAGCACAGGATTCCCATCCATGGTCACTCCCGGAGCTTACTGTTTCCTAGCAAGTCGTCTGGCTCACTGTCTCCGCGGTGGTGGTTGCTGCCGGATCGCTAGTGTTGGGAGATCCGGTGTGAAGTTTGACAACCTCAAGAAGTGTGAGGAGTACTTCGCTCTAGTCATTGATCGATCCGAACCGATGTCTTTTATTCGTGTCTCGCGAAACAGCAGCAAGCCATCCGATTTTCGCCTATTTTCGCTGCCCAAAGTCTGCTACGGTATGAAGAGTCGGGTCCTGAGATCGAGTCATGTTAAGGTGAAGACGCTGACAACAGTAGAACTTGGTGATCGCCTGAGCTCACTCGACCTCATGCAGCGGCGGGAGTGGTTCTCTGCACGCAATACAGGCGAGGACGAGGTTGTCATCGGCCGTCTAATAAACGACAGCGACGACCATGTGGAGGTCGGCTCCGAAGGTGCCGGTGGAGGCGGTGGAAGGAAGCGGCCCACGAGGAAGGGCGCCGGTGGTCCGGCCCGGAAGCGAGTAAAGACGTAGAGAGATGGTTATGTCAAGGGATAGATGGTCTCCAGCCCTGAGACGTTTTGCATTCGACTGAACTTTGCACATTGGAGACAGGAAACCGTGCTTGGACCTGATGACCTGCACATGATAACGACATCTGGACCTCTGGAATGCTGCTCACAGATTCGATCAGACTCTCGAGGAACACATAGTTTGATAGCTTGCTTTATATTCCTTTCTTGCCTCTAAAATCAATTGCTTTCCGTCTCTAGGAGCTTGCGGTCCGACTGCCAGCGAAACGCCACAAGCCACCAGGCATCGGTTCATGCAGTGAGAAGCTTCAAGTATGCCAGAAGATGCAGCGTTGAAGCTGTGCGTCTGGAGCCTAAATATCTTTTCTTCCTTGCGTTCCTCAACTGGATATCATGGTGCACTTACGTTGGCTCTCTATCCCGTTTCGGCCGCTGTTTTCCCCTGGTTGCCATCAAAAGGGGAAGGTCCGGCACAGGAGAGAGAACGCAGGACCAGAGTGGTGACAGGAGACGTAAACTTGAAGAGGTGACGCCGGGATGAGCTAATCTCCACGCCGGACGCTGCTTATGATTTATCACAACGCTGGTCCTGATGGAGTTGCCAGCAAAGACGTACAGCTCAAGGTGGCTATGCCTATTCGCAAGACCACGACATCGCGGGAGTGAAAGCGTAGACTGACCACAATGCCTTTCGGCATCTCCGTCGTCTCTACACGTCTTTCTGGCTCGTTCTCACATTGCCACGTCGGCGGCTGTCTCAGCCCTCGTGGCCATGTATCCCGCAACGTTCACCCTCCCGGACTCTTTGAGGGGGGCCAGCATCACAGAATGATATGTGATGGCCTCATCAGCAACACAGTACAAAGCACAGCGTACATCCGACGCCTTCACCTCCACCGTGCTACGCCCCAACAACATTTCCGCTACACTTACGATAGTGTCTCCCTCTAGAAACACTTGTCTCCTGCGCAAGTCGTCTCCCAAAATGCAGAAGTCTCCCTCCCACCTCACCACGGATCATTCCGCCACGGCTAAGCCCGCGCAAACCCATCCCGCCGCTCCCCCGGCAAGCCACTCAGGAGAAACCACCAGTGGCAGCACCGCGCCCGCGGTCCCGAAACCAAGCAGCCATCCTCGCGGCTGTCAGACCTGACGGGCCGCCATGGACAAGCACCGCAAGTCCGCGAGCACGAGCGAGAGTAGGGACTCTGGGGACCCGCCGGGCGCCGAGGCGGGGCGGAAGCGGCGCGTCTCCGATGCGGAGGGGAAAGAGACGCCCGACGGCAACGGGCCGGGGCTGTGGTTCGTGGAGGAGACGGCGGAGGGGCACTTTGTTGTGCGGAGGAAGGCGGAGGCGTCGGAATAGAGGCAAGGGGATGTGGTGTCTCTCGTCTATGTTCCGTGTTTGGGACCGGGCAGATTTAGAAAATGTGAGGCGGTACGAGCCCCCGAGACCTGAGCACCGTGGAGGAAAGCGGCGCCGCTCTGCTTCCACCGGGACGCGACCCCCTTTCACCAACGTGACGAACGAATATCACCTCATGCATCACCCACCAGCACATACGGCTATCCAAACAAGGGTATCATTCGCACCTAGCTACGTCTTCTGCTCGGCCCCCATCCAGGGCACCTCCTACTTCTTCCTCCCCTCCTTCACCTTGGGCGTCCACACCCTCACTCCCTTGGCGCTGTCCCACACGCTCGCGCCCACCTTAGCCGGGATCTTGCGCCCCCTCAGTCGTTGATCGACGACCCACGTCCCGACCACAAACTCCTGCTTCCCCAGCATCCCTGATATCGACGGCACCCCGGCGCCCCGCCCGGCGACCAGATCCCACACCTCACCCAGCTCGTCGTCCGGCAACCGCGACCGGCGCCAGATCTCCCGCACAACCACGTTGAGCACCAGGTCACCGGTCTCGCCCGGTCCCCCGGTCCCGGCCGCCGGCCTGAGGACCGGCCCGGGGAGTAGCTCGTGCAGAAGCCCACGGTTGCTTGCCCACAGCGCCTCGTACCGCTTGCGTTCGCGGGGCGTGATCTCCTCACGCCAGCGGCGGCGCGCGCCCTCGTGGTGAAAGTGCTTCTTGTTTGAATGCGAGCCGTGGTGCTTCTTCTTGCGGCGAGTCTCCTCGTCGTCCGACTGCGCCGCGGGCTGGCGGAGGGTCTGGCGGAGACGCGGCGATTTGGCGTGGCGGCGGGGCAGCGGCGGGGCCGGGCCGGAGTTGCTAGTCCCCGTGTTGCTGGGCGTCAGGCGGGCCGCGGCGAGGGACCCGGCCATGATGGCGTTGGAGAGCGAGTTGAGCGGGAGGCTGCTCGTCGACACAGCTGCCGGGTGGCGGCGCGGGAGCGAGGGCGTGTATGGCCTCGTCGGTGAACCGACGGGCATGCTGGTCGTGGAAGAGGGGCGCGGCGCCACGTCTCGACGGTGCACGGGCGAGGCGGGCCGGGGCGTCTGCGTCGAGGAGGCAGAGACAAAGGTGTCGTTGGAGGAGCTGGTCCCCGAGGTCGTCGGCCTGTTCACTGAGCTGACCCGGTCGCGGTTGCCGAGAGCGGCCAGGTTCGTGACGTTCACCGGCTGTGGGCCCGTGGCTCGCGGCGGAGGGGCCGAGGGCTTGGTGGCGGCCCCTGAACCGCGGGGTTGGGGAGGGGTGGGAGGTCGCAGCTTGGCCTGCGACGCTGGTCTCGTCGGGACCGGCGAGAGAACCTTTGTCTCAGACCGGCTGATAATCCGCGGGGGTGGTGTCTCGATGTGTGTCGGTCGATGCTTCCGTGTCTTGGGCACAGCGATCGGCGTCGGAGAGGCTGGCTCAGGTGTCATGCCGGCAGAGGGCTTCAACTTGGCGGCCGGCGCCAGGCCGTTGGGAGAGTCCGTGTTCTTGACAACGTCCGGAGGCGGCTGAGCAAGTCTGCGCGGCAGCGACATGTCCTGGATGGACTGCGACTTTCGAGGCTGCGGTTGCAGCTGAGGCGATCTGTTCGCGGGTGCCTGCCGCTGCGTCAGGCTCGGGGGGGCCATGACAGCGCGCATCGATCTCGGCGGCGACGGAGCCTTGGTTTTGGCTGCCACGGCGACTTCGACGGCCTCCACCGCCTGGGACCTCGGCTTGGGCTTTGGCATCGGCTTCACGGCGGGCTTCGGCTTCAGTGGAGGCGTCATCTCGCTCCGCAACGGCGACCCAGGCTCCCTCAGCGGCGAATCCCTCCCCTTAGGGCTGATCTCCCTCTCGGGCGTCATTGGCCTCCGATTTGGCCTGAGCCTGGGCTTGGCCCTCGCCGTTGGCGTAATTTCCTCCGTCAGAGGCGACCCGGGCTCACGCACCGGCGTTTGCCTCCCCTTGGGGCTGATCTCCCTCTCCGGGGTCATGGCCCTCAGCTGGGGGACGCCACGCATGGCGGCGCCCCTCCTGACGGGGCTCTTCTTCTTGACGGGCTCCAGGTCGTCGTCATCTTTTTGGTCATCCTCTCTCGTCTCGAACATGGAAATCAGGCTCGTGGTCGGGGCAATGGAGCTCGTGTCGGGCAGGTCGAGGCTGCTCGCGGTGCTGTGGCTCCCGAAGCTCGGCTTGCGGCGGGAGGGCGCTGCGGCGCGGGGGAGAGACGTGGACATGGGAGTGTTGGCGTTGGGGCTCGGAGAGGCGGAGCGCGAGGCAGCGAGGGTGGCAGCGATGTAGGAGGGATTCTTGGGGTCGAGGTTCGTGGGCTTGGAGGCGGAGGAGGGGGACAGGCGGGGCCATCGAGGGTGGTCTGGCGGGCCGCCGTCGGTGCCGCCGGTGGTCTGCCTGCTCTGGGGCGGCGCAGGGCTGCGGCTGCGGCTCCTCTCGCGGGTGGAGGCTGTTGCGGCGGAGAGGGCGCCGTTCGGGATGGGTTTGGCGGGGGGGATGGGTCGAGGGGTCGACGTCCGTGAGAAGGCGAGGCTGGCGCCTTTGAGGGCGGCGGCGGCGTTGGAGGCGGCCTGCGAGGGGGAAGAGGGGATAGGTCGGGCGGACGAGTGGTGGTTCATGGTTGCGGTGGTGGTTCAGTCTCGTGGGAGAAGAGGATGCGAGGTCATAGTGGACGTTGGAGCTGTCGGCGGGTGTAACAGCAAGTTTGTTCGGTGGATTGCTGTCGATGAATGTGTCGAGAGACGGCTGGTCGGGAGACGGATGATCGGGAGATGTTGTTCGGAGGAGGGTCGGCTAGGTAGGAAAAAGGAGAGTGCTGGCGATGGCGATGGAAAGACAGAAGAGGGCGAGAATGTCAGGTGGTGGTGATAGTGCAGGCTGTGCTATGGTCGCTGCATCCACAAGGCACAGTGGCAGACAGCAGATGACATGGTGTCTCGAGGCTGGCGGAAGACGAAAAGAGGAGGGAGCCAAGAGCGGGAGGCTGCTGCAAGGTCCCGAGGATCCGGAGGTGTTTGGCCCTGGTCTTGGAGGTGGAGGAGGTTGGATGGTTGGATGGAGTTACCAGGGGTCGTTGGTCAATCCAGGTCCGTCGACAGCTGCCCGTGGGAAAAGTCACCTGCCTCTGCCTGCCTGGTGGCCGGACCGCCGGGAGCTCCTGCTAAAGGCGTGACACAAAGAGCGGGGCCCCTTTCTCTTCAGCAGGCGCGACCGCCTGACTCGGGGCCCGGATACGAGCGCCGCCCTCGTATCGACCTCGCTGACTCGTTCTCGTGGTCTCCATCTCGCAAAGAACTCTAGATACCCAAGGTAGGAGGTACCTTAGGTAGGCAGACAAGGCAAGGTACACGATCGTGTCGACTTCGCATCAATGAACGTTCACCTCGTTTTCCATCACCTCCTCGATCACCTTGATCACCTCGATCACCTCGGGCAAAAATGATAGCAAATCTTGATTGCTACATCAGGTCAAACACAAAACGACATTCGTCCCGCCGGCTGAAGCCCGCCTTCCCTGGCCCCTGTTCCTTTCCAGTCCCAACGCCGTAGACCAAACTCCAGTGCAGCGCAGCTCAACTCCCATCGTCTCCCGTCGCTTCCCTTGCCCTCCTCCCCTTGATTACACAGACAGAAAGAAATAAAAGACCGAAGAAGGGAAAAGGAAAAAAAAGGGGGCGCGTGTAGCTGCCCCAGCTCTACCATGTATGTAGCCCTCGACCCCCGACGCCAACGGGCCACGGGCCCCTCGTACACTCTCAATATGAACGCAGAAGAGAAGCAGGCGGCGGCCAGGCCTCACCTGCGATGCCCCGAGATGCTCGTCATCGTCAAGCCATGTTCGTCATCACCAATGCACGCTCGCAGCCGACGCTTCAGTACGCGTCCTCGTCCGTCCACCCGCTGGCGTTCGAAACGATCCGCTCCCCGTCGTGGTCCATGTACGCATGCCCCGCGTGCTGCGGCGGGATCCCTCGCAGCCTCTTGGACTGGCTGGCGTTCGGCCGGTACGTCCCCGTCGCCTCCGGCTCCATCCGCTTGCCTCGCGCCGCCCGCACCTTGGCGTAGTACGTGTCCGACGCGTCCGCCTCCGGCTCGCTGTTGTCGTCGTACGTCTCCCAGTTCTCCGACCCCGTCACGTTGCTCGATCCGTTCGACGAGTTGGAGATCTGCCGCGGCGGCGGCGCCTGCGGGTACGCGGCCACCGCCGGCGCCCCGCGCATCGACCCGTGGTAGTCGTACTGCGACTGAGACTGGTGGGACTGGTGAGACTGGTGCGACTGGTGCGAGAGTGTCGAGTTGGACCGCGTCATGCGCTGTCCCTGCGTTTGCGCTGCCGGCTGGGGGTCTTCGTACACGTCTTCGAGCTCGGCCTGACGCACAATGCTGGAACCGAGACCCGCCGACTTGTACGGGTTGACTGGCGTCTGGAGCTCCGGCACGTGCACGAGCTCCCGCATCTTGGGCGGCGGCGCGCGCATCGGGGCGCCGTTGCGCATCGTGCCGCCATTCGGTCGACTCTCCGCCCGTGTCTCCGGTCGCGGGCGTTCGGGGGAGTTGTTGCCGTTCTTCAGGTTGGAGAGAGGAGCCCGTGCCGGTATCCTCGAGGGGCTGCCCTTGGGGTTCGTCGGTGGGGCGCGCTTGGCTACCGGGGCCGCCGCGGGAGCCGCCGTCGGTGTTTTCGCGCCAGCCCGGTTGCCTCCCGCCGCAGGCTTGACGGCGCTGTTAGCCCGGCTCAGAGCTCCTGGTCGGCCTGCACCCGCCCCCGCCCCCGCCTTGGTCGCCGAGGCCGGTGGTCCCGCCGGTGTCTTGGATCGTGGGCCCGGCGCTGGCGCCGATTTGGACTCGTCGGCATCGATAATGTCCAGGTATCTCTCGCCGTGCACGAGGAAGTCGCGGCCGTACTCGTCCTCCCACCTCTCCAGCTGCTTCCGCAGGTCGGCGGCAATCTTGGGCAGCTCTTTGGTGATCCTCTTGCGCAGCTTCTCCTCCCGCAGCAGTTTGCCGGGGTCACGCCTCTCGCCCTTTTGACCGCGCATCATGAGGCGGGAGGCATCCTGGCTGGAAGCAGCCAGCTCGTCGCGGTCGTGCGTCAGCGTCCTGTGCTTCTCCACCAGAGCCAGCATGGGTGCACGTTGCTCGCGAACGGCCTCCAGTCTCGAGATCTCCCGCTCGTGGGCCTCGAGCAGTGCGTCGCTGTACACGTCGGAGAAGGCCGGGGTGAACTCGAGCATCTCATCTTCGGACAGGTAGAGCGCATCCCACAGCTCCTGGAGCTTGTAGCGGGCATCCTCCACAAAGAGGTGGAGGTTCTGGCGCTTGAGCTCGTTCAGGCGCGCCAGCTCGTCCTCGAATTCGTTGATCTGGCGGAGGCCGCAGCCGCGGTTCGCGTTGAGGAAGGACTTGCGCTCGCCGGCATCGACGCCGAGCTTCTCCCAGAGGGCCTCGACCGACGCCCTCAGGTTGATGAGGTGCTTCTCGCGGTTCTTCTTCTCGTCGGCGAGCTTGTCGCGCTTCTGGCGCAGCCGGTTGACGTCCTCTTCGTGGAGACCGAGCTGCTCGGGTGAGTCGCGGTAGTACTTGACAATAGCGCCATCAGTCTGGGCCTGAGGCGTGCCGAGCTCGGCCCACAGCTGAATCATGTGTTCGCAGAGAGCCTTGACGTTGGCGACCCGGCGCGTGTACTCTTCGTAGACTCGGGTAAATTCGTTGTCGAGCTTATCGACATAGGTTGGTGAGAGGTCAAAGGAAGGAGGGACCGACTGGTTCGGGGCGGTGGGTGGAAGGGCGATCTTGACAAAGGTGGGTTCGAGGTGCGAAGAGTAGGATTCGAGGGCCTGTACGAGTTCTGCGGCTGGTCAGCACTGTCGTGAGTAGCTGGGAGGGGAGGAGGGCGCACTCTTGACCTGCTCGAAGCGCTCCTTGTGCAACCTGCCGATCTGGATGTGCCTTTCTTGCAGGTGCTGCAGGCAGCGAGTGAGCGGGTAGGTGATCTGCAAGTCTTCGTCATCGTGGTCTCGGCGGCGGGAGTCGTCGAGGGACGACTCCATCTGGCGGATGGTGGTGATCATCCGCTGTGCCTCGTTCAGCATGTCCTCCTTCTCCGCCGTGACCTGGCGGACCTGATCGTGGAGGGCTTTGGAGAGAGCCTCGAAAAGCTGGTGATGATGTTAGCCAAGGATGGGAAGAGGGGTTTCACGACACGCACCTCAGACTCTCTGGTTTCGCGGTCATGATTGGGAACGCCAATCTCGTCAAAGAGGCCGTGAAGCTGGCCGATAATGGTGCCAACCTGTTGGGACAGGTAGCTTGTGTCCATGGTGGAAACCCGGGGGTCGTCGACCTCGGAAACGTAGTTGGATGGAGCGATCAGTAGAAGGAACTCGGTCGTAGGGAAGGGAAATGATGGAAAAGAGGCTGGAAAGAGTGGCGGCGGTCTGGCGATGCGTTGAGGGTATTCACGCGGGGTGGGTGCACCGGGATGCGCTGGTCGAGCGGTTCACTCCCATGCAGCAGGTTGATGGTCACCGAGACGTCGGTCGGACGGTGTGCATGTCCTGCGACAGGCAACGGCGAAGGCTGTCGAGGGTTTGGAGGTTTCGAGGAAATGTCTGAGAGCGTGGTGGGCGTGTCGCGGTGGGTAAGATTGAAGGTGGAAGTGAAGGTGACTGGAATGCGAGATCGCCAGATGAAGGAGGAGCACGTTGAGTGCTGGGATTCGACATGTTTTGGCCGGAGCTGGAGCCTTCGCGTCTTGGGGGCTGCGTCGCCAGGGCAACCAGGCGAGCCAGTGATCGGCTGGATGCGCGCAGAACGGGCAGGATTTCCAGAGGGTGAGCCACTAAACGTCCGCTAAACGAGACGCTAGAACAGCAGCCCGCAGCGCCTGTTTCAGTGGGAGCTACCCCGCGATGCCGCCTCCGCCAATCACCCGCCGTGATTGCCTGCGTTTCATCCGGCTCCACCTCGCCCAAGCTCCTCCTTCCTTCCCTCTCTGCACCTCGCATCCTTGATCTTGTCCAGTCCTTGGTCCAAGGAAAACATGGAAACCTGGAAACCCTGGACAAACTGATTGTCGACACCCATCAGCTCAAACCATGCCCGCCCGTCCTTCATTCCATCTCGGCCAGGGAATATCCCGCCGCACGTGGGCATTCCATCACGGCTTCCTCACGGGCCAGAAGATGGATGTCCAAAAGAACTCCGATCCGGGATCATGGAAAGCTTTCCCTGACAACATCTTCTCTTCTATTCCTGGCCTGGCGACAACGGCGCACTAGCACTGCCACACGATGCATGTCTTATGTCTTGCATCCGTCTGTGGTGGGTGGGTGCCCGGATGTTCGTCTTGTACAACAGACCCATTCGTGGATCGGATGCAGGTCATCAGCCTCGGCCGCACCAGTGCCGCTTTTCATCTCGACTATGCACCCTCACGCACCCCCCTCGTATCACCCAAACAACTTTGGACATGGGAGGTATAGCGTGCCGTTGTCTCCCGTCGGACAAGAACGGACCAGATGCTTTCTTCAGCTGTTGTCACAGGGTGTCATCCGCCATGCGTTATGCTGACTGCAGATCTACAATAACATGCTGCCAGACAAGACGAGCTCCCGACGCTCACGAAGGAAAGGGAATCGTCACAGGGCTCTTGTACCCATTCTTCCCAACCGAACGCACCCCAAAGATAACATTGTCCTTCGACAGCTCGACGGTCACCGTCTCAACATTTCCCACGAACAACGCGTGCGTCCACAGTGGCGCATCCGTCGGCCGCCAGACAACCTCGTATCCAGCCAGACTCGTCGAGTTGACAGGATCCCAGAATAGGTGGCTGTCATTCGACAGCCACGTCCCGTTGACCTTGACGTTGTTCACCTTGGCCGGTGCGTTCGCCAGAGACCAGATGGCTGCCAGGTCCACCTTGGCCACGCGCGCAATGTACTCGTAGTCGAGGAATTCCGGCAGGTCACCGTACTGCACGCCGTCCTCCACCCGCGTGTCCTGGTGCTGGTGGTCAAAGTTCTCGTTCGGCTCCGTGAACCGCACGGCGGCATATCCGGCCTCGAGGAACGGTCGGTGGTCGCCTCCGCGAAGGAACCGGTCCAGGCGGTAAATCATGGCCACCCTCATGTCCGTGAACTTGTTGGCCGCCACCTCGGTGACGAACCGTCCCAGCTGGCGCGCTGGGGAATCATTCTCACCGCCGATGCTCAAGCGCGTCGAGGCTTGCGAGTCGGACTCGGTCAGAGGGGGGCCCTGGCAGAAGAGGCGAACCGTGTTGGGCTCCTTCTCGCCCCGGGATCCGACGGAGCTGCCGACGAGGTCGACGTTCAGCATGCCCTCAACATTAACGCTCGCGTTCTTGAACGTCTGCGCCATGAACTGCGCGCCCAGCAGGCCCTGCTCCTCACCCGCCACGGCAGCAAATACGATGGTCGCAGCCGGCTTTCTCTTTGCCAGAACTCGAGCCAGCTCCAATGCCACTAACACATTCGTCAGCTCAACTCGCGATTTCACTATTCAGAACAAGACCGCCAGACATACCCGCAACGCCGCTCGCATCGTCGTTCGCACCCGGCTGCTCCGCCTCATAATTCATCACGTCCGACACCCTCGTGTCATAGTGCCCGAGCGTCACGTATACCCGTTCAGGCTCCTCGCTGCCCTCCAGCGTCGCTTGCACATTGCTGATCAGCACCGGGAACGGCACCCGCCCGCCCGGCTGTTGCACGTATCCCGGCACCTCGACCGTCAACCTTCCCGCCGAAGCGTTGGCGTACCGGCCCAGCTCGGCGGCGATCCAGTCTCGGGCGGCACCGATGCCCCGCTTCGGGTCCGTCTGGGACGAGAGCGTGTGGCGAGTGCCGAAGGAGATGAGCTTCGCGATCGTGGCCTTGATACGCTCGGGCGACACCTCGGCGATGGCGGCCTGGAGGTCAGCGTCCGGCTGCTGGGGCTCGAGGACGGAGCCGACAGTGGAGGGGGGCCAGTTCGCGTTGGCGCAGGAGGTGTATATGTCTGCATTGGCGGCGAGAGGCGGGGGAAAGGCCGGGGTGGTGTCGTTGGGGCTGACTGACGCGGCAGCCGCGAGGGCTGCGGGGACCAGGAGAGAGAGGGGCTTCATGATGTGGGAGGAGGTGCTGGTACAGGAGTCACGATCCCACGGAAGCCCGTCGTGAGAGCTGTGTCGCTCTACTTGTACTTGGACGCACCCCTGACGTGGTGCTCCGGCTTGCGACCTCGGAGGCCAGAAACCCGCGTGAGATCATCACTTTGCTTCCATCCCACCCCTCCATCTCCGTCGATTGCAGATAAGTGCGGGCAGCAATTCCCTCGCGAAAGCGACGCTATCACGCTATACAACCCTGCCGAATCGCCAGTCGACAGGCTCGAGGGATCGGCGCCGTTGGAGGGTCTTGGCCGGACCGGCAGGGGGCGCTGCCCCGCGCCCGCCACCCCGAGGCCTTGCTCGACTAGGAAGGTCGGCAGTGCGGGAGCTGTGCGATGTCGTGGGCGGTGCCCCGGCTGCTGGGGATGGGGTGGGATCGATGACGAGGAAGGAGATTGTCGTCGTGGACAAGGAATATTGATGCCGCGTTTTTGGGGAATGCGGAATTCGGGGTGGTGTGTTTGCCGAGGGGGGTTGTGAGATACGGAGGAAGCAGTCTAAGGCTTGCTGGGCTCCAGAAGCACCATGTTGATAGCTCTTCACGTACTTTTCTAGCAACCACGTTTGAATGATGCCAATCATCTCAGTGCCAAGTCCTTTTGAGCCAGGTCATGTTCATCCGTCCATATCAATCGTATGCAGCAGCTCGCTCTTCTTGTTGCATTCCAACCGACTCACACGGAAGTGAAGAGCCGCTTAAAAAATGGATGCGCCCGTGTCCGAAGCGCCTCTACGTTTGATAACCAGGTTTACTTCAGACAAAACGATAGATACTGTCGGTTCCTTAGTCTTCGGCATTCGGGAACAAAATGCAAAAAGATTGCTCCGAGGCGGATTCGAACTGCCGTCAATGCAGTATTGTAGTAAGAACCACAATGCATCATCCTAACCAACTAGACGATCGAAGCTGGCTGACAAATTCCTTGATAGATGGGATGATAATCCACATGGCCACTCGCAATCGACAGAGATGGTGTGAGAATCAGCTTTCATGTCAACAGCAAAGGCGTCGGCCTCTTAATTGGTACAACGCTTGATCACTTTTCCTTGTGTTGAGACTATCGGCCTCCCCACCACCCACGGCGCTGGACTAATCGGGTGATCACCACTTGCAGCACTCGTTAGGCTCAACACAGTCCCAGCTCAGCCAAGTCGGCGTGAAGTGATGCATGATACGCACAACGAACAAATACTGTAAAGGTCACGTTGAAAGGGCATCATTTGTGGTTTTTGGTTCTTGAGCCACCCGCAGATGAACATCCCTTTTGTTGCGTTGGTGTTTTATCTCAGGTATCATGGTCACTGGCTCTCCGCTCAGGGCGTCAAGGTGAAACTGACGATGGCTCTGGCTGAGGTTGTCGGCGAACAAAGGCTGCTTGACTTCATAAAATATCTTGAACATGTCACCAAGCGAGTTTGGAACAAAGATACCAAAAAGGCCGCGACACTCGCCAGCAACAGCTTGTTGCGAAAGTGCGCTGGCAAGGCTGGGAGGTGCAGGGTCAGTACCGACAATATGAGCTCGACGACTTTCCCCGCCAGTTTGATGCCGGAGTACGCCTGAGCACTATTATAAATAAGTACACTGGGGTCAGGATCTCTGGACATCGCCATGGTATCTAAGAGACGCCGTTTTGTTCTTCATCGAGATATCACTCGACTAGAGGCGCCATGCTCGCTCGTTCATGTCGGACGACCTGACACGCTAGGACTTGGCCATGTCAATCCAAGCAGGACAGCTACAGCACGGACCACCAGAGCTTTCGAGAGCTCGACAGGCATGAGGAGATGTGCCAATGGCTTGGGAGCAGCATCAACATCTTGTCACAATTTCGACAAGCGTCGACTTGACCTGTTGTTCCCTACTTCAATGTTTTATCAGGTGGTGGCGGCCGCCTCGAGTGATGCTAGAGATTGATGCTCCGTGATAAGGTTCGGCGACAATCGAGATCGAGCTCCAGACCAGCCCACGACGTCATCGTGTCGCGTAACTGCCTGGGGCGGGCAACACGCCCCGGACCCGTCATCACTCATCATCAGTCCGGCCGTCGACTACAAACCTCTGTCATGACGAGCTAGCACCCGTCCCCCATCGCAACACCCATCGCAGTCGGACAAGACGAGAGATGCCTCTCTGCCACCACCTCTGACCCTCGACCTCAAACACCAGGCGCACGACCGCACGAGCAAGATGATGTCCTGGCTGGGATTCGGTGGCAAGTCGCGTGAGGATCGCGAGCGCGAGCCTCTTCTGCCGCGCTACAATGACGACGACACGGCCCTTCAGACTCGCCTCCACGAGAAGCTGCACTCGTATCAGATGCTGCGAGCCATCTCCAAGGGCTACATGCCGTCCAACGAGCAGCTGATCACCAATCTGCGCACTCTGCTGTCCGCCGATATCCTCAACCCAGAGACCCCGGACCTCAGCGATTCCGGCCGCGCTCTGGTCCTCCACGTTCGCCTCTGGCTCAAGCAGTTCATCGAAGTCCTGCTGCACAAGAACGACCACGACCAGATCCAGGACTTCCTCTGGTATCTGTCCAAGTCTCGCCTGTCCGTCGACACCTATGACATCAGCGAACGTGCCTCCCGCATCAAGGTCAAGGCCGATGCCACTGCTGGTAAGACCTACCACCCACTGCCTATGCGTCATTCTCCAGCTAACCAAGTGTAGCGTATAAAAGCTTACAGACTGTCGGCTCCCTGCTTCTCACCAACTCCGATTTCCGCATCTTCCTCTCCGACCTCGGCACCGTAGGCCGCGAGGTCTTCCGCGACACAGCCCTCACCCTGTCCGACGTATCGAAGCAGGTCGGCAAGCAAGTCGCCCCTTCCAAGGAGGACGAAGAAGCTCTCAAACATCCCAACGGCGACTCACACAAACCGCCTTCCAAGGACGAAATCCAGCACGAGGCCGTCGAGGTCTCCTCGGTCGTCGCCGACGGCGCTGCCAGAGTCGCCAACGAAGCGGGACAGAGCCTGACCGAGCACATCACCGGCGATGAACAGGAGACGCTGGTGAACCGCCTGAAAAATTCGGTTCTGAAGCTTCGAAAGACGAGGGACTACTCCGACTCGGTCTCGACCCTCTCCCTTCTCGTCCGCCGCTACCTTCTGGTCTACTCTCACGCTGTTGCCGACACGGCGCAAGCTGCCGAGGACGACATTGACAAGAACCCCGAGGCCGACAAGGCCCTCCATAACTTCTGGTTGTTCCTGTCGTCTCTCGGAGATCGCAAAGAATGGGACGAAGTAGAACGTACCTTCAACGACGTCGTTGAGCACGGCCGCAGCGACCCCGAATTCGACCAGCTCGTCCGCCAGATCGGCAACCTCATCCAGGACCTCCTGACCGACCCCGACTTCTTCGATCACGCTGAAGAGAGGTTCAAGGAGCTGCGGTCCAAGTCTCGCCAGCTGACATCCGAGTCGTCCATCCGTGATGCTCTGGATGCTTTTCTGGATCGACTGCACCGAGCCCTCCACTCGGTCTTCGAGGATGCTGATATCAAGAAGCTCCTCCATACCTCTCAGCGCATCGTCAAAATCCTGTCGCCAGCGCACCAGTATACCAACGGTGACCTGGTCACCGACTCGATCAACGTCTTCATCCCCCTTCTCGTTCAGGCCATCCAATACGTCCCCATCCCACGCCTCGAGGTCTCCACGCCTGCCGTCGATCTTCTCATCGAGAACCTCATTCTCGAGCCGGGACGTACTGTCAACTCGTCGTCCTTCCTGCCTTTCAAGCTCAATGTCTCGACCAAGAATGATGTCGAGATCCGAAAGGCCCGTTTCCGCACCACGTCCTCCGTGTCCACCGTCATGAGGATCACCATCTCCGGTCTTTCCATCGCAGCGGAGCAGCTCGGATACTGGCTCCGCCTCCACTCCGGCATTCTTCGCCTGGCAGATGCAGGCATTGCCGGTTTCCATCTCGACGAGCGTGGCATTGACGTTGCCATCGATGTCGAGATTGGCAAAGAACGTCTGGAAAAGGTCCTGGCACTTCGTGCCGTGCGCGTCCGCATTCACCACCTCGACTACGAGCTCTCGAAGAGCAAATTCTCGTTCCTCGCCTGGGTCCTGAAGCCGTTCGTTCGTCCCATTATCCGCGCCGCACTCGAAATTCAAATTGCCCAGTCTATCGCCGAGGCCTGCCACTTTGCCAACCGCGAGTTCCTCTTCGCCCGCGAACGTCTTCGCGCCACGCGCATTGCCGAGCCACAAGACCTATGGACCTTCGTCAAGGCCGTCATGTCCCGCCTCGTCCCCGCCGAGGACCCAGATCTCTACACGCGTGTGGGCGTGGCCCAGCCAGGCAAGGGAGTCTTTAAGGGCGTCTACGCGCCTGGCAGTCTCGTCAAGCTGTGGAACGAAGAGGCGAGCCTTGCTGGGGAGAGAGTGTATGAGTATGACCGCGGCGGCTGGCGCAACGACATATTTGATGTCACCACCACGACTATTTGATTTTGCTTGGGCATTACATGACAGACACGAACGGTACGGCCCGGTGCTTGGAGTTCTGGTGTCTTAAGCTCGGTATCTGCCTTTTGCTCTTCACAGGACGGTGCCCTCAAAACGCGTTTAATGCTATTCTATTCCCAAGTCTTCCTTCTCTCTTACAATGTCCACAACGGACTGCACCCTGCGACACGCGATCGCTCTCGTCTTCGACTCCAACTAGTCTTCGCAGTCACAACACCATCACCAGATCACTCCCATGGTGCCCCCTTCGTCGCACCCACCTACCTATCTCCTTTCGTATCCTTGCCCCCGACATCACCAAGCGTCGCCCACCAAAACCACCCCAGCCCCAAACCCACACCACACCAACAGAGATTGACTCGCTCGCAAATCCCTCACCCACCCTATTCCACCACCCCCAAAATCCGCACCGCCCGACGGTCTTTCCATCAGCGAGGTCGGTTAGCTCAGTTGGTTAGAGCGTGGTACTAATAATGCCAAGGTCATGAGTTCGACCCTCATACTGACCAGCGATTTCTTTTTTGGGCCAACGTCCAGGCCCACGATGGGCCTCACTTTCTGCGCCCCCCCCCCCCTTTTTTTTTTCCTCTCTCGAGCCCCCTCGTCCTCTGTCCACGGGCACTTGGCCCCGCCGGGCAATCCGCCAGACATCAATCAGCTGGTCGGTTAGCTCAGTTGGTTAGAGCGTGGTACTAATAATGCCAAGGTCATGAGTTCGACCCTCATACTGACCAGAGATTTCTCTTTTGCCGTGCCCGAGGCCCGCGGAACACGGCGAGCGATGTTTTTTTTCTTGTGGGTTTGCGTGTGGTTTGATGGGACGAGGGAAAGCCCGAGGCGAGGCGGCTGCAGTCAGGCGTGGGAAGTTTGTGCTTGGACGCCGTGTAACATGCTTCGTCGCCTCCGTAGATTGAACCTGGGATACAAAGTCTATCTTTCAATCAACAAGTTCAGAGCATCGGGTTGTCTACTTGGCTCGTTTGCTTGCCCTGCTACCTCTAGAATTTCTGTGCTTGCAGTTCGGGATGCTTGAAGCTGAACTCGCTCTCAATACCCAAGGTGGAATATCTCCTGGGCGCACACGGAGAAAAGTCAACTAGAAAACGAATGCCGTACGAGTTTGGAGCGATTACTTCATGAATGTTCCAGGGTTGCCCGACGTTGATAGGCGGGCAGACTAACAGCACCATCTTGCTTGGCGGCCTCATCATAGTCTTGGACCCAGTCTCACCATCTGGCAGAAGCGTCATCTGAAGTAGCCGGAGTAGAAGGATCGGATTCGACACATCAGAACATCAGAATGGGCTAAACGTGATCGTCATATTCGTTCCCAGCCGCTGTGATCTGCAACCGTGTACTGGCAGACCTACTCCACGTCCATGTCCAGTCCACCAAGATACCTCCAGCACTGGTCCAGATGCAAAGGGGTATTTCCTAGTTACCAAGCGAGCAACATTTTCCCGATCGGGTTCATCATACATCGCTGGGTGGTTAATGGTGGCGAACCCCCTAGGCCAGTCTTCCCTCGCTGAAATCATCGTCGTCCCTCATCAAACGCCTTGATCCTCAAAAGAAACCGACGCCGGTTTCCAATCACATCCAGAAACGCCTTGTTCTTTCTGCCTCCCGCTTCTGTTCAACCCACTTCTGGTACGTATTAGGCAGGCGCGGGTACTGAAGCTGCTCCCACTCCGTGTCCTGAGGGACCAGCGGAAACGAGTACTTCGCGCGCAACACGGCCTCGACCGTCTCGACCCCGTCGCCGTCATCTTCGTCGTCGGCAGGCGCCTCGCCACCGGTATCGGGCTCAGGCGGGTCGACCGCGATATGGGTCTGGAAGACCTCTTCCTGCAGGGCGGCAAGGACGGCATCCTTGACGACATGAATTGTGTAAAAGGCGTCGAGCTTCCCTGACGGCAGCGCCGACTCTCTTTCCTCCGTGTCCGGGACTCCTTCTCCACCAGTACCCGCCTGCTCAACCCCACGCAGCTCTCTGACTCTGGGTACTGGTGCTGACCCCTTGATTTCGGACACATTCATCTCTGTCGCCGAGATTGGGGCGACGGCTGCGTCAGGTGGCGGGGCCGCACGTGAAATGTCAATCGACGACGCCTTCTCAATGACGGCCAGTCGCTCCAGTATCTCTCCAAGTTTCTTCTTCACATCGTCCGTAAAGGGGCCTTCCACAGCCTTGGCCGCCTCCAATCCGAGTCTCGAGCTCGGTGCACCGACCAGCACCTTGACCGCATACTCCCACCGCTCCTGAAGCTTGAACATCTTGCCACGCAACCACTGGTAGGTCCAAATATTTTGTGGGCGGCCTGGGCGAGCCAAGAACTCGTGTTGCAGCTGAGAGTATGCCGTCAGTGCACCGGTTTTGTCTCTGCTCATTTCGTAAATGTGCGCAAGATAGCGGAGAATGTTGCGAATGCGCTTCTCATTTTCGGAAGACGTCGGGTCATTGCGAAGATCCACCACTGCGTCCCGCGCGATCTCTAGACACTTACGATATTCGTAGGAAGCCTCATCCAACTGATGAGAGCATCGTAGGCTGTGAGCAAGTTCCATGCGGGATCGAAGCGTCGTCTCAGGCGGTCTCCGATCGCTTGACTCCCGGGAACACATCTCGCGCAGGACCTCAATGGCGTCGTCCCACCGTCTCAAGGACTGAAGAGCGTTGGCATGGTCGGCCATGTTCCTAAGACTGGCAGCGCTGCACGGCCCGTACTTGAGCTTATGACCGTCCAGGATAGGCTGGAACCGCCGGCACATGCGAACAACCTTATCGTACTGCTCGAGGCGGAGGTAGGTCAAACGAGCGAGCTTGAGAGTCCATTCGCCATTGGCATAGTGGAGGAGGTCTGCTGCGAGATCCATCCGATCGAGCTCGGCTCCGGCTTGCTCGTGGAGACAGCGCTCAGAAAGACACATGACTATGTTGTAGTCAATGGCCGCCTTCTCTTCCGGCCCAAAAGCGGGTCTGAAGTCGTTCCATTTGCGCGCTATTCGGTATGCCACTTCGGCTTCCTCGTACTTGTCCTGGTTGACGAGCATGCTGGCCAGATCTCGTTGGGCCTCGATAGTCATGGGGTGGTGTGTGCCTCGCTTCCGCACAAGAGTAGGGACCAGGCTGCGCAGCAACTTCTCGCCTTCAGGCCAAGAGTGGGTGTAATAGTAGATCTCGCCGAGCTCCCTCATGGACAGGGTATGGAAGTCGAGAAAGCGTAGAGTGAAATACGCCCAGCTGATCTTCCACTGCTTTGGTTGTGCTCTCGCCTCGTCAAACAGACCTTCAGCAATCTCGGCGATGTTTTCAGCTTCCGACAGATCGCCCGCCTCGTTCCGCCGAACGAGAGAGTCGCCGAGGAGCAAAGCGGCGCGCAAGATATAGGGATCTGAATCACTGGATTTCGGGAGAGATCCGAGGCGGTCGTAGGCAGTGCGGAGGTGTGCAATGGCCGAGTTCCAGTCGGACGGAGTCTGATTGCGGAAGCAATGACCCAGAGCCAGGGCGACAAGACCCTCCATAAGAGGGGAGGAGGCGATTTTCGAGGCAACGTTGGTGAGAACTAGAGCGGTGACCCATTTGCTCCTCATCTTGAGCAGCTCAGCGGTGGCCAAAAGTGAGAGAACAGGAGGCGTTTCGACGCCGCGCCTGACGGCTTTCGACAACCTGGACGTAGGCATCACGAACCGCCGGTTTTCGACTCTGTGTGTGTGTGTGTGTGTACCTTGCGTCTGGATGATGCTGTGGTTGGCGGCGTAACTGAAGTCGCGTGAGTCAGTAACCAGCCAGCCTTAAGACAGCCGACATGTCAGAGACGGCAAGGTATCGATCAGGGTGGGGTCCGTCAGAGCTGCAAGATTGAAAGACAGCCTCCCACCAGGCGACTGGTCATTCGCAGGGTAATTTGCCGATGACTGAGATCGGGCCGGATGGTAGAGCCTTGGTCCAAGAAGGCTTGCTGCCTGGGTGCGTAGGTGACGGATGTCGCGGGACCCCGAACAGCTCAACAAAGGCAGCCTGGTTGGGAAGGGTGTGGCGACTGAAGGGTTGCGAGGCGGTACTGCTCTGACCCGCTCTCCCTGACCACACCAGCAGCTACAGTCGTATTTGAGATATGGATGATGTAGACGATTGGGATGAGAGGATGTTTGAAGGGCATCAGATGCCTTACGGTGCTGATGAAGGTTGAGGTTATATTGCTCTGAGTATGTACCTCGGAGAATGGGGAAGGCAGGAAGGAAGGGACGAGGGCGAGAGGAGGAGCATTTGGCCAATCGCTTCGCCAGCCTGACCGGCCCCAGCAACCCAGTTCAGCTCCTGCCTCAGGTCAGGCGGGATCCAAGACAGAAGCCGCTGCCAGGCAGACGGCTTTACTAGCGGTGTCCGGCTTGATGGTCCAGCCGTATCGATCATCCAACGGACACTCTCACGCACCTGGGGGCGTGCCGGAGACGATATGACAGAGAGCGGGGTGACTGAAGGGAGATCCAGAGCTGCTGGGAAGCTGCGTCTTGGGGCGCCTTCCCCAAACTTCGCTCCGGTGCAGGGTCCACCCGTGCAAGGAGCAGTTAGGGAGAAGTAGCAGCAGCGGCGGCGGATAGCTATCGCGCTGTAGGGGCCTGGGCCTACGGTGTGGGATAAGTGGGTCAGCCCTACAAGTACCGTTCCCTCCAAGTCGCTAATTAGCCCCGAAAGGTACTACTGCGTATCTAGGCACCGACACCTGACGATGGTTCCATTCCTTCGACTCCACACAAATCCTCATGAGCTTCTCCTCATCATCCTCCAAGCTATCTCCGCCTTCGTGTCGGCTTTAGCACCTCTGACATTATTAATCCATTGCTCTTGAATGTAGGCGCTGACATTTCTTGGACCAAGCAACCCAACAGCTGGATACAAAGGCACGAGAGTCGATCAAAACTTGAGTCGGGCTGTTCTTGTTGAGTTGCCTCGCACCTCATCAACACTCTTCTTCCAAGTCATAACATTGATGCACTTTGTTTTTCTGTCTTTCTAGAAATTGTATTCGATATTCAGCAACAAGCCTTAGCAATGTCCGTCCTCGTCCTCGGCGCCGGTGAACTCGGCACCGCCGTGCTCGACGCTCTTGCGGCGCATCGCCTTCGCAGTTCCACCTCCCTCACCGTCCTCCTCCGTCCTGCAGCAATCGCTTCATCTGATCCTAACAAGGTTAAGCTTATCGCGCACCTGAAGGCTCTTGGTGTTGCTGTCACTCCTGGCGACATCGCTGATGACTCTGTCGCCTCTCTCGCCGCCACCTTCAGCCAGTACCACACGGTCATCTCCTGCACCGGCTTCGCCCTTCCCTCGGGTACGCAACTCAAGATCACCGAAGCCATAATACAAGGCTCTGTCCCCCGCTACCTCCCTTGGCAGTTCGGTGTGGACTACGATGTCATCGGCAACGGCAGTGCTCAGGATCTCTTCGACGAACAACTTCGGGTTCGAGAGCTTCTTCGAGCACAGTCTGAAGTCGACTGGCTCATCCTGTCCACCGGCCTCTTCATCAGTTTCCTCTTCGAGCCTGCCTTTGGTGTCGTTGATCTCGCGTCACGCACCGTCCGCGCCCTCGGTAGCTGGGACACGGAGGTGACCCTCACGGCTGCCGAAGATATTGCCACGATGGTCGCGGAGGTTACTTTCGATCCCCAGGAGCTCAAGAGACAAGTTGTCTTCATCGCGGGCGACACGCTGTCGTACAGACGCGCTGCCGATCTGGTGGAGGCTCGGGTTGGCGGTACCTTCATGCGAGAGGAGTGGACCATGCCTCAATTGCAGGCTGAGCTGGAGCGGGATCCGGACAACGTCATGAAGAAGTACCGCCCCGTCTTCGGAGCGGGAAAGGGCGTATCGTGGCCTCTTGAGAAGACCTTGAACCATGAACGTGGCATCAAGCTTGTCGATGTCGAGACCTACCTGCGAAAAAATGAGCGCTTCGCTTGAAGCACACCGTGCGGCGGATCCTACTATTTCCTGACTACCCACGACGGGCTTCCTGCTAGGGATAGGTCAAGCCATGAGAGAAGATCAAAACACCAAAAGACATACAACACCAGGGATTCGCTGGTCGTCACCGACCCAACTACTAGTCCGGCCCTTGCTGGCTTGTCTATGGGAGAGCGGACGGGATCCCGAATTTTCCAACAGGTATGGTCGTATGTGGCAATGAAGCCATCGTGGCGGGATTATGTTGTCCATGTCATGAGACTTGCTGAGTAGACGCGCATACTAAGGCACTTTTAAGTGACAGAGAGGATTCAGTTTCCAATTAACTTCTGTTGTCAATGAAGAGACATGCGAATTGGTGGTCAAATGCTCAGTCAGTCGATCAGTCAACCCTGCGACGAACCATCCAGATTCTTCCACCTGGCTACAAACCAGTCTTCGATCAAATTATGCCAACGAGATGGCATGATGCTTGCATTTCAATATCAAGCATCAGCTAACCAGATCAGGGCGGATAGAACATCAAGAGAGGCTGCGACAGCAAAATGCCGGACACCATCTGGAAGCAAGAACTTATTTGCCGATGCACAAGGAGCATGATGTCCGATTAACTTGGCACTAACCACTTGGGCTGGCTGGGAGACACAACAGCAGATGATGAGTTCAATGTTAATGAAAAACAAAAAACGAACAAGTACAACACTGGATATCGTGGGATATCGGCAAAAGATTACGACGAGGGCAGGATTCGAACCTGCGCCACCGAAGTGAATAGATTTCTAGTCTATCGCATTAGACCACTCTGCCACCTCGCCTATTGATGCTTGGGGGCCAGAAAATGGGGTAGAATACCCCGCAGTCAGCTGTTGTGCTGCGGAGGTTGTGTCTCAGTTCGGGGTGGATCCTTGTCCATCGTCGGCTCTGCTTCCAACGACAACCGAAGCCGACCGCTGCGCTGAACATCATTTATGCCTTGAAACTTGAGCAATCATGAAAAGCTGGAGGGCGTGTCATACATACACTTCCCTTCTGACATCAAGAAGAACACTGTCTACAAGCACGATCAGAAGAATGGACTCCCCGCATCCGCCATGGCTGCAATCCATCGTGAACGACCAAGGACCGGCTCCGAAGCTATTCGCATGGACGCCCGCCAACATTGCCCCTCAAGGGCATTTCAAGCCAAACCAATTGGGTGATGGGCTCATGTCTCGAGGAAATACAGACAGTCTGAAGCGCCGTATCTACGTCCTCGGGATTGGCAACTTAGGGATACTCTTTGCCACATCCTTGGCCAAACTCAAGTCACACCCGCCCATCACCCTCGTCGTCCACAGAAAAGAACTCCTCCAGCAATGGGCTTCAAAGCCGGGGCTTGAGATCGAACGAAAGGGCTCGCTGGAATGTATCACCGACTTTGATATGGAGTGGTGGACAGACCAGGAGCCGGATCACGGTCCGTCAAAGCACGTCGCGAACGGCGCCGTTATCCAAAACCTCATCGTCACCACCAAGGCAACGGCCGCGTTGCCCGAGGTCGACCGTATCCGCCGGTATCTCGATGAGACGTCTGTCGTCGCCTTCGCGCAGAACGGCATGTGTAAGCTGTGGCCTCCGCATGGACGCACGTACAACGACCATCGTTACGCGTCACGACCGCCTCCGAGCTGGTTCGCCTGCGTAACCACGCACGGCGTCACCTCGAAAGGCCGCTTCAAAAGTGAGCATGCATCAGAGGCAGATCTCATGGTTGGGCCAGTTCTACCCAGTCCGCAGATTCCTACGCCGTCCAGCTACCTGGCGGACCAGTTGGCGCAAGCACCCTTCCTCCACGGCCAGAGGGTCGCTCGCCCAGACCTCTGGGTCTTGCAGCTGGAGAAGCTTGTAGTCAACTGCATCATCAATCCGTTGACGGCTCTTCTGCGCTGCAAGAACGGCTATCTCTTCGAGAAGGCGGAGGGTCCCATCATGCGCCTCATCGACGTCCTCCTCACCGAAGCGAGCGCCGTGTTGCAGCAGCTCATTAGGCATCAGAGCACCGATGCCATCTTGAAAGATGTGCAGGGCACTGGGCCGGGAAGCAACCGTAATTTACTTCTTGACCGCTTCAGCCAACCGCGACTTAAAGAAATGTTGCTCGTCGTCGGTCACAAAGTTCGCGACAATACTAGCTCGATGCTGCAGGACGTCGGTGCCGGCCGGCCGACGGAGATCAGAGACTTCAATGGTTGGCTTGTTGATATGGCTGCTTTTCTAGGCGGAAGCGTGGATACATCGAGCCACCAGGTCTTGATAGATCTTGTTGAGAAACAAGTCGGTGTAGAGGAGACGTCGATCGAGAGTCACTTCCCAGTGCTAAATGGCCACAGGAAGAACCAGGTTGCGTCTCAACCTCGGGTCTGAGACAGATTGAAGAAATACAGCTTCGTCTTTGCGGTGTGATGCCCCGAGTTGTTAGAACCCTCACGTTCCGCGTACCACCAGCCAACCCGCCCTCTCGTTGGCGTGCCCACATGATAAGCTTCGCCAGACTGGTACTGGCCACCTATCAGCCAGATCGTTTCCCCAGATCATCTTAACGCAAAGTACGTAAGGCACACTCGGATACGCCTTACAGTTGATGTCAGCCTCCAAAGCTACGGTTCCTCGGTCCTTCGAGATACTCAATCTCTGTACAAGACGCCATCTCAGTTCCCAAGGAGTATCAGGACTTCAGCAAGTAATGCAGGAAGCCGGGCGTCCCGAACTCCGTTGCACTTTTTGCTAGACCAGTACCACCCAAGACAGACCGCCTTTTGACGGATCTCGCGCGAGGTGGTGCTCGATCAGTATCCCAGTGGCGACCCGTGGCCATCGGCGGCGCTGCGCTTCAGAGAACACCGACTCCCTGGCACCTTCACAGCAAAGCCTTATACTTACCAGCATTCCATTCCATCTGCGAGATAACATAGTTCACCAACTTCGGTCACGAATGAAAGACGGCAGCGGACATCCGACTGCAACGCAATCATCCCTTTTCAGGGCCTCCTACCCACCACCGTCTCCTCCTTGACGAGATCCCCGTCTGTCATGACATGCAAGATTCGCTATTTCGACATGCGCGCGTATGCATAGTATCACGCTCCCTCGCCGTAGCCCTCCCTCGTCATGACGTCTAGCCCCACCTGGCAGAGCGAGCGTTCAACCCAACTCGAACACGATACCAGAGCCAAGCTGACAAGACGATGATCGCGCCATGGACCCGTACGCCCTTTCCCCTATGCCCCCCTTGCAGGCCCCACGCTGTACGCCTCTGTTCATAAACGGACACCAAGCTTCCATCTTCGAGGTGCCAGCTCGTCCTTCCCTCCCCTATCCAGGCCCTCTTAGCAACACCCCCCATATCGCCCCTAAACCAATATCGCAGACCTTATACCCCCATAACACAAGCTCCTATTGCAGGAATCAAGAAAAGTTTCCCTCCAGCGACTAGCCTCCCGGCGGGGGGGACGCATCCGGACATGGCGGCTGCCACGATCAGGGAAGGCATTGGCCGGGAGCCAGGCCGTCATGTCAGTCGAGAGACGTGGGATCCCTGCTGCTTCTCGCCCCTCACTGAGCGAACATGCTGTCCTTCGTTTCTCTTCTCCAAGACTTTCGCAAACTGTGCACCTCGCTATAGCCACTCCTCCCTCCCGGCGAGGTTCCCCGGTCTACGTGGATCACGGAGAGCCTCTCTCCATCACGCCAAGCCTGTCAGACTCTCGCCGTACGTGCGTGCTGGTCGCCTACTGCGGCTTGACATCGTGTAAGACTCATGCGGTGTGCCAGCTAGCTAGCCTCCCACGGATTCACCCTCGAAGTATCGAGTGCCCCTGTCTCTGTGGCCCCGTTGTCTCGCCCCCGTATAGCAGATACTCACCGGTCTCGGTTGTCAGATCATAATATATTGTTTCTAGCGATGCGATCTTGATCTGGTCCGTCGTTCTGGTGATGCGTCTTTTATGATATCCTCGCATCCGTGGTTGCTTCGCGATCCTCCGGCCTCGTCACACCCATGCAGGCACAAGAACACCATATGATGGCCCCTTACGGGCGGCAACCCGCCGGGAATGCAGTCAGACTCAACAAAACCACGTTTGAGAGACGCAAATACAGTCGCCAGCATGAATGCGAAAAGTGCCATCTCGCATGCGACTTCCCCTCTCATCTTGGTGCCCGAAAGCACGGCGCATACAGAGGACCATACATGCGCTTTGCATAACACAGGACAAGGTGCGGTAAGGAAGGGCAAGGAATGGAAGGCCGTCCAGCGCGGAACGGCTCACGACTGACCCCTGAAGACCATGCCTCGCCCAATCCAACCCACACCATGACACTGACAGGCCAACTGGCCTGCGCCAAGCACGTTTGGCAGACGTCAAACCATCGAATACCACAAGCAGAGGACAAGCCGTGGCAAACACGCAG
Source organism: Verticillium klebahnii (assembly GCA_002851715.1). Classification (NCBI taxonomy): domain Eukaryota; kingdom Fungi; phylum Ascomycota; class Sordariomycetes; order Glomerellales; family Plectosphaerellaceae; genus Verticillium; species Verticillium klebahnii. Next base: position 913,712 of record NMXL01000005.1, on the reverse strand, counting down.
TCAGCAGTTTCCCATGGTCTGTTTCAAAACCCGATCAGTCTTCACGATCAGGAGCCCGTCGCATCACGTCCCAGACACACCCCGAGCACCTAACCCACGTCCCCGGCCCAGGCGATCAAACCGCCAGGTCAGGCATGCCCCCGGCACCGCAAACCCCCGACGTCCCCGGCAGTTCGCCCGTTCGATCGCCCCCCCGGGGCACACCTGCCCCAATTTTGGTTTCGACCCCCTCCTCTCAGGGAGGGGTCACCATCATGCTGTCAGCGGGCCACCAGGCAGGCGGCCGCTCCATCACCCGCTCGCTCGCTCACTCGTGGGCGCTACAGGCATCAGACAAATCAAAGCAGAGCCACCTTATGGATGGGTCGACACGCAGGCGAGGTGAGGTGCCTACCGTTCGGTCCACGGGCTTATCCGCCGTCCGGGGTCAGTCAGGCCAAGGCGCTCGTCGGGCATTTTCATGCGAGGGCGCATGAGAAGGGAGGCAAGGGGGGGGGGCGGGGGGGGGCCTCCACTGGCACGGTAACTCAGTGTTGGCAGAACGACCCTGTCCGCCATACCAGGCACCGTCATGACCTTGCATCGGGCACATGCCCCCTGACGATGAGAGCTCCTTTTCAGATCAGGGCACGATGCCCTTTTCCTCGTGTTTGCCCGCCCTCGACAGCTCCGCCCGTTGATCTTCGCCCTCCGAGCCTGCCCTCCATCGCCACCCGTCAGGCGAAGCTTCACTATTTCCAGCAAGGTGGCGCGCCCGTTTCGTTTGGGTTACATGCGCTGTGGAGGCCGAGCTACCTGTTTGGTCAGTTGACGGCCGCGCGAAGCAAAAATGGCACGCTGGCATGGGAGCGTATTGGGAATGGGGGGATATAACAGAACCCACCCCCATATAGCATACACCGCAGCCGGGTCGACTCGACCAAGTAAACGGCCTCGCTCGTCGTCCGATGCTAACGCTCATCTCTCCGAGATTGTGGTGATCTGCGGATGTCGGCATGGCGAATGACTGGAGGCGCAATTCGCCCTCGCATGATGTCGTGGGCAGCGGACAGGCGCCCATGCCCACGCTCCATTTCTAAGTCTCAGGGGCGGTTACGATCTACTGGTCAACACAGTCAGCGACACAGACTTTGACGTCCCAGCCTTCGGATTGTGCCGTTTTGGCGTGCCTTCCCCGCCACATCAGAATGTGCGCGGCGCTGACAAACATTCTTCCCAATTTTCTTCTCGGAGTGAGGGATGCTCGATCGATTTGTCCGTACCAGTTCCCGACGCGTCAGTGAGAAGAATCATCAATGGAGGGAAACATGTAATTTGGCGATACTAAAGACGTATGGGTAAAGAGACGAAAGATATAGAAGGGAAGCAGGAAAAGAAAAATGGCAAGAAAATCATGCAGGCGTCTGTCTCCGTGAGGATGCCTCCTCCTGTGTATGCAATCCATCCCCCCTCTCCATCTGAAAAGAGAGCCCCGGTGGTGTCCGAGGCGCCAACGTCATTCCAGGATTCTCCCCATCAATGACTGGTTGAGCTTGGCCTCCGCCCTGTATGCTCCCGGCCAGTCCTGCGCCTCTAAAATTACAAGGCTTTGTTGACAATGAAAGAAATACAAGCATGGTTGGTCCTCTGATGCAAGCGCATTAGGAAGTAGATGCTCGCCTGTTGCTTCTCCTTGGCAGATGTTGAGGCTTTCGTGCTGCCGATGTCCGCGATAGGGATGCGGCCGGCAAGACGCGTGTCGTGAAACGTGATGGGGATATGAGATGCCAAAACACGGGGTCGTCAAGAGGCGGTTGCTGGTCCTAGTCTATGTCGTGGGTTCGTAGTACTTGAGGCAAATCGGACAAAGGAAAGAAGCTGTGAAAGTTGGGTATCGTCGGAGATTAAAACTCTGTATTCGAAAGGGTTCGTGTGTTTGGCTTATGGTAGATAATGAAGGGACTCGTATTCGTGTGCAACGGGTGAAAACTGGTCCAGGTGGGTGGCGAAATGGCACAGAGAAACAACCGACAATAAAATGTCAAGGAATCTCTGAAGAGAGCCAAATCAAGCTGCATAATGAAGATTCTCGCTCATAGCAAACTCCTCTTCATCACTGGAGTTGCTGCGTGTAGGTGGTGTCCCCAGCCTCAGGTGCGTGAGTTCTGGGAGGGGACACTGATTGCTATAAAGGACCTTCAAGGAGTTCTTGTGCGCGTTCTCGGCATGCGGCTGGTGTGAAGCCGGTTCCGACCTTATTCGCAACGATGCGCCACTTCTCGCTCTCGTAGTCTTGTAGGGCTGATTGTAGTTTTTGGTCCTGGAATTTTGGATTAGCCCTCTGCAGATTGTGGACGAGAGCCCTCTCTGTTCCAAGTTAGATGGGCGGAGGCGACGTACCGTTTCGTCAGTCCACTGCGTGGTTTTGGCCTTTAGCTTGGTGCAGTAACGGACTTGCAGGGTGCCTGAGGAGCGGCCCGGAAAGAAGTCGGCGATTTGCTTCCAGGTAAGGCTCTTGTTCTCCTTGAGGTCGATCAGAAGCTGGTCGTCCTCGGGAGTGAACTTGAGCTTCGGCCCCCGAGGCCGCATCGCTGGTGGCGGCATGCCAGCTTGTCCCACCACGCTCGGAGCCCCTCCCCCGCCCATGGGTTCTCCGTCCCTCCTCAGCAATTTGGACGGGGGGCCGGAGTCTGGCATTCGGTGATGATGATGCATCGGCGGCTGCATGGACCCGGACGCTTCGGCATAGGCCGCGCCCAGAGGCGTTTGCATGTCTAGTTCGCTCTGATCCAGGTCGCCGATGGGAGCCACTGAAAGATCGAGTTCCTCTGGTCGAGGTCGTTTGATAGAGGGATGCTGACCATGGACTTGAGAGGATGTTGCCATGGAAGGATAAAGCGGCGCGACAACCGGCCCGGGAGCACCAAAGTGGGAAGAGCCCATGTGCCGCGTATGGCCCATGTGCGATGGGTCCATCAGCACCTGGTGAGGGTTTTGAGGATGGTGTTGGGCCATGGCAGCGTGATGGTGATGGCCGGCCTGTGGCTCGGGCAGGCCATGGGAATGACCGCCTCCATGGTGAAGGGAGGCCCGGTGATGCTGATGAGACGAGGGGTCATAGCCATGTTGATGATGACCTTGCTCGACCTGATGGGATTCTTGTGCCGAATAATCGACATTGTAGTCCCCTACACGGTAGTGGCCCGCCAGCGTGCCTCCAATACATGGGTCCCGCCAGAGCGAACCGCTCTGGACGGTCGCCGGAACCTGGAGAGAAAGAATTGGCTGGGTGGAGGCCCTCTCGGGCTGCGTCGAGCGATCGTTGAGACTTTGTTGCTGCTGTTGCTGATGGTGAGACGTTGCGTAGGTGTGTGGCCAGCCGGGGTGGCCGAGATCGTGGTGGTAGAACGACGAAGTGCTGAGGTGCTGGAGGCGATCGTCCGGGAGTGGCTACCATTCGTGTTTCTGCTGTGCCTGGAAGTCTGCAATTTGCCGACTGCTGCAAGACGGGAGGGAGTAGACGAGGATTGTGTATCGGCGGTGGGGTGTTTGGTTCAGCGTTTTGGGTTGAAAAGTTGGCGAGGAGCTATTGGCAGGAGGCGGCAGGACAATGTTGGCGAATGGTACCTGCTGGGGTGAGGAAGTATTAATAAGACGGTGTAAAGGCCGAGTCAACCATGCTACCCTGAACGAAATGTAGCTTGCCACTGCGACTGTGGCTTTTTAGATCTTTTCTTGTTATAGATCCTTAGCTCCAGACGTGATGCGCAGTAATGGAAGACCGAATGGACGGGAGAGCTAGTCGTGGGCAAGGCCTGTGTGTTATATCGTCCAATGTCTCCAGGTGTGGACAAGTGTGGAGTGGAGGATAGCCGCCACGGGTACCTTGTCATGTCCTGCTTGGTCGTGGCGTGCCTTTCCTTGTCCGGCGGATGAAGCTGGGTTGGAGACCAGGAGAGCCTCCGCGCGTGCGAGACGCGGTCTGCCCGGAGCAGGCTGGGTTGCGGAGCCGGCCAACCTTGTCAAGCGATGACGGTGGCATAATTTGGGGATCTTATGCCATGGACGGCGCTCCCAAAGTGGAAACAGGCGTGCCCCTGTCAAAGGGCCAAGGTGCAGGCGGAGAGAGGGGTGTGCAGTAAGTAGGCCAGCATGGTATGCACGCGCTGGCGGGCAGGGAATCGAAGGACCGGACAATTTGGCGATTGCTGGAGACGCAGAGACCCTGGACGCACGCGAGGAGATGGAAAGGACCCGAGTGAGGGGGTCCGAACAAGGCTTGGGAGACCAGATACATCCTGGTAGCCAGGCCAGACATTTGACAGGGCGCGAGGGACAAGATGAAACGAGCCCTACAATGCACAGGCAACGGGAGGTGACAAAGGGCAGGGGCAGCTTCAAGCGCGCGAAAGCGCCCAGGCACTGGCACTGACGCTGGCTGCTTGCTTGCTTGCCCCCGCCCCCTCCTAGGTTCCAGTGGCAGAGGTGAGGAGAAAAAGCTGGTCCTGTGCCATGGCCATGGCGGCAGGTAGATTCCACCCGTTGAGAGGGAAATCCAGCACAACTTGGTGCGCGCCAGTCTTGGAGGGGTGGGCTATATGAGGACCGGGGGAGGGTATAACAGAACCGTGGGAGAAGACCGTTAAGCCACGCGATAGGGCGAGCAGGCTAGTGTCGAGATTGCCGAGGAAAGACACAAGGGCAACCCCGAAGAAAACGATAGAGCAGCAAAGACGACGGGCAGCTGTCGCGTTCCTTCGTCGCCAGGCCCCTGCCGTGGGCTGTGCGTGACGATTCCAGCCTGCGCTCAGACGTGAGCTACATCCGTGACCGGGTCGAGAGAGGTGCGGGTGGGCACGGGGGCGGTTGAGACCCTGGATGACACAGGGCAGAGGGCGCCAGGGGAGCGAGCAACGGAATTTGAAGCTGTACCGAGACGGCCGCAAGACGTTGACGATGAGGAAACGTCGGAACCCAGGACAGGACATGCATGCAATGCAACATGAAGGCCGTGTGGGACGTGGCGGGAAAAGGGAGGAGGAGGGAGCCTCTCTGCACAGTCGCCGCAGGATTGATGACAGCGATTCGGCAATGCAATGCAACGAGGGCGACAAATGATGGGTGGGTTGCGGGGGGAGAAACATGGACCGCAGGGACGGGACGCTGAGAGCCGTGGAGAGGGTTGTCATCGTGTCGCCCCATGCCATCCCTCGTCTTTGTTGCTGAAGCAATGATCAGACGACACACGGCCGGCGCGCGCTGGTCGTCGGAAGGCCGATGCCCCGGATGGAGCCTTGGGGTTCAGGGTCGTCGGCCGATCAGGTACGCTTTGCTCGAAAAGGCTTGGTAGCTCGCCTCGACGACCGTTGGAAGGGAGGGGACTTGGTATCGTCGTGCCCACCATACCTATCCAAGGCAAGGGTGCGGTGCCTGGGTAGCGTCAGTTCGGAAAGTGTTCTGTCGTTTCTTCAGCACAGCAAGGGACAACAAGGCAGACAGGACACCTGGACCAGACAAGAACCGGGATGTGCATTGAGACAAGGCAGAGATGGGTACGCATGCTCCTGGCAATAAAATGCGATGTTATGCGACCCCTTGGCCAAGGTGGATTGGAGGGGAGTCTTCCAGAAGGTGGGAAGGTCGTTCTAGCGTCTGATCGCCGGCGGGCCATGGGCATTGAGAGCCTCGGCGATTGCCGTGGCCAGGTTGGGAGGCTTGAGATGCGGCGGAGAGCTCTTGGTTGGACGACGAGGTTGAGAGGGTGGAGGGGAATACGGGGGACGGAGTAGAGAGATTGCGAATCTTGTGAGAATCTGCATTGGAATCGTTTTTGGCCCCTCCGCTTGACGGCAGGCAACAGGCGGCGGGTGGGCAAAAGGTACTCGAGGCGGGGGGACACATGCATGAGGAAATTGGGTTGGGCGAGCTGGAGGAGGAGGCAGGCAGGCGCACCTAACCTCACCTCACCTCAAGCAGGGCAGCACGCGTGTGGGCCAGAGGGAGGCATCGACGAAAGGGAAGGACGGGACCAGCTGCCCCCGACAGTAACTGCCTTCGATGTGCAGCTAACACACGCGCTGGGAAAGAATGTCCGGACGGGGTTTCCACTGTCATCTCCTGTGGAGCAAGACACCTGACCTGTCTCCAAGCAAGAGAGGGCGGGAGCAGTTCGCTCTGGTCAACGTGCCACAAGTTTTGGTGTTCGCCCGAACAAACCGGACATGTCGTCCTATGCCAATGCTGCCCGTTGCCGATTGTTTATTCACCGTTATGGGACCCGAGAACCCAGCGTCAGAGCTCGCCAGCCGACCAGATCTAACGCCGTTGAAAGCACTGAGCACCGAACATCGAGCGAGCACTGAGCACTGGGTACACAGTCGTGCCCGATCCCGCCCGTCAGCCTTTTCGCACACAGGGAGGACCCAGCCAGCGCCTCAGCAGCGTGTCTCAGAGCGAGCACCCACGATGCCCTCACCCCGTCTGATCAGGGACAGGGGTCCGTCGTTGGCCTTGGGACAACTGCGCTGAGGAGCCCTGGCCCGAACCGTGCTGTGCCCCGAGTCGAAGAAGCTCTCCTACTAGTGTCTGGGAAAGGCGATTGATTGCCTGACCAACTCTCACTTGGAGGGTCGCGCGAACGCCAGGTTCCCAGGTCCAGGGAAGGGCCTGTCATCTGCCGCCACAATCATTCGCAGTGTCGACGCGCTTCTGGAGTCCAATGGCCGGCCAGCTGCCATCCGACAGAGACCTGTTACGAACCCCACCCAGCTCGAACCCGCTACGGCGGTTGTCTGGTTCCCTGCCCTGTCCTGTCGACGACGACAACCGCGCTCTGGCCCTACGCACTCATGACACCGGCTGCGAAGATCAACGAGCCTGTTGCTTGGTCAACTTGGTGCTTCTGGCACGATCGCTCCAGGTCACGCTCACGAACTGCTTCACAATCATCGCCAAGACACCTCCTGACCGACTCGTCTGTCTCTCGGCCCCTCAGCCCCTCAGTCCTTTTCTGCCCCGCCCCCTTGGGCCCGGATACTTGCGAAAGCGGCGTTTGATCTCCCTCACCAGCTTTGCGCGCAATGCGACGCAAAACGAACACCTCCCACCCGTGGACCCGCCATGCTTTGGTCAGATCGGAGGGAGTGAGGAACGTGGGCCAGTCCTGTTGCCGTCACCATGACGCCACTGTAGACCGAGTTCCAAGTCGACCGACGGGCATGGTAACTGCTCGGCCTGGGCGACCTCTCTCTTGATCGACGCCCTCTGATGAGGCAATCACCTCCGCGCTTCTCCACCCTTCACGTGCGATTCAATAGTTTCTCGGACCCTCTGGCTCTCCATCCCCAGCCTACATGTCAGCCAGCCCGACTCAATGCTCGATGCGGCGCTCGATAGCCCCGGGCATCATCATTTCGGATCTTCCATGCGACCAGGTCAGTGGTTATTTTAAGCTGCGCCTTGCACGTACCTGCAGCTCTAGCGACCTCCACTATTCCCAAATAATAGGCTGGGCCGTCAATCAATCGTCCTCCCGCGGTGACATCCGTCCTGTCATCGTTGTGATCCCATGCTCCGACCCCCATCACTCGCATGGTGTGGCGTGTCAGGGGCCCAACTGCAGGAATCCAGTTCGTCAGCGCATGGTATCCCATCATACCGGCAGCTCGGAATCTCACAACCCTGTACAGCATTGGTTACCTCGCGGCTGCGGAATCCCCATTAAGAAAATCTTCCCCAACCTGCTCCCCGGTCAATATCATGGCACACCTGCCGAGCTATGGAAGTCCAGCACGTGCCCAGTCCAACCCAGGTAGGCGCATCAACGCATGAACCGCACCAATTTTGACACGCTTGACGCGCCGCCGCCCACCCTTCGCGGCGCTGAATCAGCACTTGCTAACTTCCATCACGACAGCCGTCCTCCGATTATAGACTCGCAATGTGCCAACATCTCGTCGCGGTTTCGCTAGATCACGAGGGGAGGATCGGACGGTGACCAATGCTCTCTTGTGTTTCGTACAACTCTGCTCGTCGCATAAATGCTAGCCGCCAATGATGCAAGGATCCGCCAACCGACACGGCCGGATTGGGATAGACTTCGATAGTTTCGACGACTTGGTAGCAGACGACCTCGTCTTTGTCTACTGGGGCGCATGCCACGAAGACATTGGGTGTGTGGCAATGAAATGGGTCACTTGGGCTTGTGCGATCATCAAGGAACTCGGTAGCGCAGGGTGTTTGGTGCTGTAGGAGACGACCGAGAGCCCACCAGACGCAGCAGGGACGCCGAAGAAAATAGGGAAACCAAGAGACCCGGAGACAATGAAGTCAAGGAAGGCAGGCGTAGCGACAGGCACGGAAGGCAGGCCCGGCCGCCGCAACTCGGGAACCAGGAAATTGATCCCACGGTCCATCTGAAATGTTTCGACCAGGAATGATACTCTTTTATGAGGTGATCAATATGATCCCCATGGCCGAAAAGACTGCTGCACGCGATGCTTACCACCGGGATTGATTCCACTGCCCCGACAAATGTTTCCGTTCGGATGAGGGACCGACCCGAAGTGCGGTTTGGTTTCATACACCGCTCCATCACACCAAGCATAGTGTCCCCATGAGACGATCATGTAGTCAAACCTAATGCAACATTCTTGGTGGTTACAATGCCATTACTGCTACAAGTACATCGCGGTCCGAGTCCGTCGCAAAACGCCGCTTACCGCAAATCACCAAGTCAAAATCCGCCCCAGAATCCTTCACTCCTTCCCCCTCGAGCCTCCTCCACGCGCCTCGCCCGGCGTGCCTACGTGCCGGCAGGCACATCATACAGAGTCCGCAAATCCCACGCCCGGCCTTGTACGTCGCAGGCTCAAACTTCTTCCACCCCCAATCTCCCCCTCCCACTTGGTTGTGCTCTGCATGCGCCAGACGCTTTATGCAAAGTTGTCCTGACGATCGACCCAGATGTCCTCCAGCTCGGCGAAACTGTGGAAGTGGATGGGCCGGTGCTGGTCGCTGTAGAACGGCAACGGCGTGTCGAGCTTGACGTGCACCGGCTTCTTCTCCATGCCCGCAAAGGCGCTGCCCATGAAGCTGTAGTTCCACTTGCCCGTCTCCGGCACGAGGAAGAAGCCGCGGAATCGCGGGCTGAGCAGCAGCTTCCGTTTGCTGCCCATGCTCGTCGTGAAGCCCTGCGGCTGGTCGCTGCCCGTGTCCTTGTTCTCGGCACCCCACTTGTAGCCCTGCGGCGTGAGGCCCCAGGCCGAGAGTGAGACGGAGCCGGGCGTGAACGCCACAGCGACCGTGATGGAATCGTTCTTATCCCAAGTGGAGTGGGTGTCGAGAAGCTTGGCGTGCTCGGTAACGTCCATGGCGGACATGTAGGGCAGCTCCGAGCCGGACATGGTGTGGATGACGCCAAGGGGCTCCATGTTCTCGAGGAACTCGTGCTGCGGGAGCTGCTGGGGCAGCTGTACGTTGCGGAGACCACCAATCTGGGGAATCATGACGATACACTTAATCTCCTTGACCTGATCGTTGTCAGGCACAGAAGTGCCGTAGAGGTAGCCTGCGACCTGGACGCGAAGATCTGCGATGGTGATGAACCGCTTCAGGATATTGTTGGGCATCACGTAGGTGATGTCATCTGAATCGTTGTCCACAGACGAGACGTAGATGTTGTTGGACTTGGTACGGAGGTTCGATGTGGCGATGGCACGTGTCCTCCATTCGGTCTTGGAGGCGAACGTCTGCTGCTCGAACTGGGAAGTCGTCGTCACGACGAGGTCTTCGCCGTGAACGTTCTGCGTCTTAGTCGTAACGGCAGTCAACTGCTGCTGCTCCTGTTGCTGCTTCTCAATCTCTGCAGCCTGCTGCCTCTGCATCGAGGGCGCCGAGATCTCCATGCCGAGAATGATGTCGCGGACCTCACTGCTCGTCAGACTGGACACGTTGACGTTGTTCTTCTTTCCGTAGTCGTTCAGGATGAGGTCACGCAGCTGCACCTCGACCTTGACCCAGTCTTCATCGGACAGAGTGGGCCAAATGTGGTGGTCTTGCGTGATGACCGTCTTGTCGGGACGAAGGATCAGCTTTGTCTTGTCGGGGTTTACGTGCAGAGCTCGGAGAATGAGAATCAGACGGGAGAATGCAGTGTAAGACGAAAGCGACTTCAGCCACTCATCATAGAGGTTGAACAGAACCATCTGGGGCTCGGTGGCACGAAGAATCATGTCACCCAGCTTTTCAACCTTCATCGCAGCCTGGAAGGGAAGCTGCAGCTCAGAAGCCCTGATGGAGATGTTGGGGAAATCCAGGAGATGAACTTCGAGAGGATCAAGAAGACCCTTGCGAGTGACGATCAACTGCTTCGGTTGCTCCTCTACAGGCAGGGAACGAATCAGGGCGGCGACTTCTTCAGCGGTCTTCCACTTCGCAAGCTGGCCAAGACGTTTTTGGCCTGCCCAGACACTGGTGTGAATGATCTTAAGGAATAGCTGGCCAGTGCGAGGGTTGAAGATGAAGATAGCACCGTTGATGGGTTTTGTCGTCAAGTTGCCCTCGAAGGTCTTGTGAATCGTCACTCTGTAAACGTTCGTGTCGTCAATGAACAGCTGCGTCTGGTTGCTGAAGAGTTCCGAGTAGTTCTGCGAGTTCAAGAACTCCTGGGTGTTCTCTGAGGCGTAGAGCTGCAGACCCTTCCTGATACGCTCACGCAGAACGTAAAGTGCAGGGTTTGCCTTCATGACCTTCGCCATGGCTTGCTGGATGAGGACCTTGAGACCGGGGAAGTACATGCCGTACGCAGAGTACAGGTTGTACGCCAGATCAATGCCAATCATGAGACCGGTGGCGGAGGGGTAGATACTGGCGCTGTCGGTCGTGTAGTCCAGGTACTTGGCTCGGGTGTAGCGCTCAATGTCGTGAGAGTCGTAGTCGCCGTAACGAAGCTGGACGTCAACCCAGAACTTGTTCGTGCTGGTCGGCTCAATAACATCCTTCGTGTCGAACAGCATGGATGGCCTGGTGACATTCCATTTGTGGCTTGCGAAGAGAAGGATATCGGCGCAAGAGCTGTTCATCTTGTAAGACTTTCGGGGATGAATTGTCTCCTTCTGGACCGTCTCGATACCGAGAGACTCCAGCTCCTGGTCGAAAACTTGGCACAGATCCATAACCACCGACTCGTGGATTTTCTGCCACAAATGGGCACGGAAGATCTGGATCAACGAAATTTTGAGGGTGGGAATCTTGCCGTGCAAGAAAATACCCGTCAAATCAAGCTGGACCTGGAAACCCACGTAGACGTTGGCTCGGTTGATGGTTGGTGACCACCAAAGTGTGAAGCGACGGTTAGGAATTTGGTTGAGACCGGATCGCTGAGCGTTTGTCAACTTCTTGAACTTCATTGATTCCTCAAAACCTGACGCCTTTTCCCAGAAGAGACCCTCCCAAGAAGGGAAACCGGTCGCCTTGAACAAGGTGTGCTCAAGAATAGTCTCAACACCACCCAGCGCTTGGATGACGTCCGTGCGGTAGGCGTTTAGGTTCCAGAGTTTACCGTCGTGGCGTTGACTGGTCCACCAGAAGGGGTTGTTCTTCATGAGCTGATAGATCTTGAACTCGGCGCGGGCTCGGAAACCCTTGTCGAAGCTGAGCGTGCTGCGGTCCTTCTGGAAAAGGGTGTTGATACGGGGCAGACCACGGTCCCAACTGTCCTCGAGATCCTCGAGCGTCAGACGACGGTTCTGCTGGTTGGCTTCCATGCGTTTCTGCGAGTACTCGGTCCAGACACGTTGCGAGTCGATGAATTCGGCCTCCCAAGGGATGATGTATCGGAAAATGTTGGGGATCAAGGTCTCCTCGTCATGGGTCATACCAGCGCGGTAGTGGGTAACACCAGTGTCCGTTTGCTTGGACCATCGCTTGTCACTGGCAGGGATGAGAATGTGAGAGCCCGAGATCATACCCAGGCCACCAAGTTCCTTGGGGGTGTAGAAGACAGCAGGTGGGAATCGAGAAGGCATCTTGGAGTTCAGTCCAATCTTGACACGAGTCTGAATCTTCGTCTCGCACTTGACGATAGTGTCCAGCAGCTCGATGGTGGAAACCGCAGCCTCACGGTAGTAGGTGAACAGGGCGATCAGGGCCGTGTTCCACTTGTTGGCAATCTTGGTGAAAGTGGTCGATCCAGACGACATGAGGATTTGCCGAATGCGATTGTTGAACTTTTGGATGTCGTCCTCAGTCACCTGAAGGAAGGCGTGAGCCGTTCGCTCCTTCGTCGTGTTGTCCACGAGCGACCAAACACTGTCCTTGACCGGGAACTCGTCGTTCTGGTTCCGAATCTTGGGCAGAATGCGAACCTCGAAGCCACACATCGAGAAGAGAAGGTTGGGGTTGTCACGACTGTAGACACTGGTAAAGCTGTCATCCCATTCGATGGTGGTGACAGACCGCGGCAGGCGGTTCTTGAGATCCCAGAAGACAGCTCTGCCGAGATTGACATCGTGTCTCATGAGCCGCATGCGAGAGTCTCTTGGCCAGCACTTCTTGCTCTTAAAGCCGATGACGTTCTCGAAGTTGGGATCGGGCTGCTCGGTAAGGAATCTCTGGATGAGGTCGCGAGAATCTTCAGCAGTAAACCGCAGGAAGACCCAGATCTTGTCCACGTAACGGGTGTAGAGACGGATGGGATGGCGGGTCTCGGTCTCCTTGTCGCGGAACTGCAGGAAATCATTGGGGCTTTGAGGAGGGCCTGCGATCTCGCTTGCTCTTTGGGGACCAAGCAGTAGTAGGTCCAGAACAAGACCGTAGTACTGGAAGACGAAGGCTGAGAACTGCAAGCCACGAATCATACCGTAGCTGTTGACGTGGTTCATGTCCTTGTACGTCAGCTGGACGTTGTTCTTTGCCGTGATGTAATCCGCGAGATTGTGGTCCATGATCAGCCGCAGCAGCGAGTTGAGTAGCGTCAGCTCCATCTTGTCGTACACCTTGGAAAGCTCTGTCTCGATCATGACATTGCACTCTCCGTTCTCGGTCTCCCAGACCTTGTCCAGGTTGTTGATGCCCTGGGCCCACTTGTACACCAGCAACGGAGGGACTTCGGAGTCCGAGGGCTTGATCCAAGCCGGGAACAGGTGACGTTGGTCAGCCTGGTACCACAGGTACTGGTCGAGATATGCGTCACTGATCTTCTCGATAGGCTCGATATCGTAAACTGGGTTGATAGTGCTGTAGTTATCGTTCATATCGATGCCGACCTCCTTGAAGGCACGCTGGGTAAGGAGGAATCGTTTGATGCGTTCGAGTGTCGTGCCAGGGCTATCGTAAGCTTGTTCGATCAAGGCAAGCTCCTCACGCTGACTCTGATTCAGGCGACCCTTAACAGAGTAGGCCTCGCGCAGTCGCTCCAGGGCAAGGATGAGAATCTTGGTGTCGTGCTTGTAGGACACACTGGGGAAGGGGATGGGAGAGAACTTGCGCGACTCGAGCCAGTGAACAGTGGTGGTGTAGATGGCAACGGCCTCCTCAGACGAGACGTAAGGGCCGTCCTTCATGTGGTTGTGCTGGCGTTCCTGCTCGGCCTTGAGCCACAGTCGGGTCAAACGGCCAACGTTCTTCTTTGCTACCGTCTTGTCAACGGTGGCGCCACGTCGAATGCGCTCTCGGTTGTAGTGAGCGACTGAGATCCACCAATCTGCCTTGGCCTTGACGTATCGCAGAATGATGTTCTCGATGGGTGCAGGCAAGCCGGGCACCTTCCAGGGAATGTTGCTCTTCCAGCACCTCCAGGCCTCGGAAAGATGCTGGAGTACAGTGTTGACCTTGTTCTGCTTGATGCCCTCCGGCATCATGTCCATCAGATCCGCCATGACAGATGCGCGGAGTTCGAGGTCAAAGTGGGACTCAACACGCTGCTTCGTAACCGTCTTGGCCACGCCCTTGCTGTGTCGACCCTCGAACTGACGGGAAAGGAGGTTCCCGAGCCACCTCTCCAGAAGTGGGATGATACCCCTCATGAAGAAGAGCCAGACTCGCCAGGCGGGAGCCCAGAAACCGCAGCCTGGGCCCTTACCGACGGGGGCAGAGTTAAACCGGTAGTAGATCAAATGCTTCAAATCCTTGCAGGAGCGGATCTGGTGCATCAGCTTGTACTTGTAGCGGTACATGCCTGTGAGCTGACCCACGTGGTTGAAAGCATAGAGGATACCATCAGCCAGCTGGAAAGGGTCGATATTGCCGAGGCGGTACTGGACTTGAGCGTCCACAATCAGCTTGGTCAGACGCAGAATCTCACGCATCAAGTGGAAAGCGTTTCCGAAGCGAGACTTCTTTCGCTCTTTGGTCGTGAGTGTCTTGACAGGCTTCAGGTTGAAGTTGTAGTCGAGATGGAGGTAGGTGAGGTTCTTGCGGTGGATCAGGAGGTTGAGCATGTTGAAGCCCTGTCGGCAGACCTGAAGACCCGCCTCGACCCAGTCGATTGTGGTCTGCTGGAAGAACTTGGTCTGCCTAAGACTCCTCATAAGATTTTGCTGCTGCTGCGACTTGGGCTTCTTCTTGTGCACTTCGTTGAGGACAAAGTTCTTCAACAGCTTCTGGTAAGACACCCGAACCTTGACGGGGGGCTTGTCTGTTGGCGCGTGCTCGAGATACCACTGTTTGATGAGGGGGACGTCCTGCGCTCGCACCATTCGTCCGGAGCGACGGTCGAAGGGAAAAGGCGCCCACCACAGCTCGATCGCCGCGGCGGTGTCCTCGTTAAAGAGCTCTTCCTCACCCAGGAAAGGCTCGACTTCTGCTGGGAGCTCAAAAGCATCCTCATCTTCCTCGTTATTACCCGGTCCGAAGAGCTCATCCTCGTGGCTAATGCTGAGGTTCTTCGGTGCTACCGCGCGGGATGAGATCGGGTTGATTCTGTGGTCGAAATGGAAGGCAGGCAAGTCCGGGTTATCAGACCGCTTGAAGACGATCTGCGGGTATGAGTGCCACGCCAGATGGACGCTCCGCGGGAGAGAGTTGTAGAGATACGGGTAGGCCACTCGGAACTCTGTCCTGACAGGGTTTCGGAAGATGATGCGATCGATCGCGTTGAACTCTCCGAAGTCCTCGTCATTAGGATCGATGTCCTTGTAGAGAGGCTCGAAGCGCGGTCCTCCTGGCAGCGCGACGTTCAGCGCCTTTCCAGTGAGGAAGCTCTTGCGGTCGAACAGATAGAAGTAGTTTTTGTCGACAACGTCGGAAATGAGGGGCCGACTCAGACGGAAAAGAGTGGCCATCTGAGGAAGGGTCAGGTTCCAAGACTTGTAGCTGTCGCCATTGACGTGGGGCGTGTCCAGGAGCGGCCTGTGGTCGTAAAACCACTCGTAGACTGCTGCATCTTCGTCCTCGTTTAGCTCCATCTGGATGGGCTCGGCGGGCTCGACGTCCTCGAGGTTCTCGGACCACGACAGTGGAGGTTCTTCGTCGTCGAATGGCGGGAAGCGCATGCGCTTGAACAGTCTTCGGTCCGCCTTCTCCTTCCGCATGAACGTCCACATCATGGCCCACTGCGCGAAGAAAACGGGCTCGATGACGCGAGGAATCTCATTGACGAGCGTCAAGCATCCGTTAACGTGATACAGAACCTTGACTTCTCTCGCCGACTCCCACGGCATGGGCATGTTTTCCAGCAGCTTCAAGACGGCATGGGGCATGAACTTGAGCGCTCCAAGATAACTGCGCTTGTCGCTGGTGTACTTCTTCTGCGACACATCGCCAATGTCCTTGACAATCTTGCGCAGATGCTCCGGGGGCATATCGGCCTTCTGCGTCTCGACGAAGCCACCCTTGCGCTTCTCGCCGAAGCGAGTGCGTTGATCCCGCAGCCATTCTTTCTTCTTCTGGGCAAACTTCGCGATCTGAGGGTCGGTCGGCGGGCGGTATCCAGGAGGTGGCGGCGCGGGCGCTGAAGGCGGAGGCGGCAGAGACGAGGAGGGAGGGGGCGGCGGCGGAGGAGGAGGGCCCCAGCCCGGAGGAGGGGGTGGTGGTGGTTGTGAAGACATGTCGGATGGGTGTTGGGTTGTCGTGATGCGAGGGTGGGAGGGAGCTCGTCGAGCTCGTCAAGGTCGCCGGCGCGACTCCCAAGACGCGTTCAACCACGTGAAGTCTGCGCGATGCAGCGAATAGCTCCGTGACAGAAGGGCTCGCTTCGAAGTGAATGAAAAGCCAGGCGATCAGTCACGCGATTGGAGGGGCGATGACTGTCGCAACGATGGTATCGTCACGTAGTTGATGATGAAGACGACTTGCCATCCGCACGCCTCGAGATTTTCCTGACTGGAACTCCAAGGCAGTTGCACGACACGCTAGTCCTGTTCTGGTAAGGCTCTGGGTCTCGCTGCTTTTAGCAACGTGGGGTTCCATCGGTCGCAACGAGCCAACCACCATCACTGAGTCACTCGCTGCCTTCCCACGCACAGAAAATTACTGATTTTCCCCTCCACCAGTCTGCATCAATTTTCACCCACTATCACCCCCCCCCCTCCCTCCCCCCTCACCTTGAGACCGTTCGGGCATCCCCATTTGAGCGACAGCAAAGCAACTGCCAAAATGTCCAGGTTCTTCCGCGGTGGTGACGACAGCTCCTCTGAGAGCTCTTCCGACGAGGAGGAGCTCTACTCCGAGGAGGAGGAGGAAGAGAAGAAGGTCCGCGACGACGACGACGATTCCGACGACTCCGAAGACGACGACTCCGAAGATGACTCGGATGATGATTCGAGCGACGGCGAGGGAGGAAAGACCGGCCTGAACCGTTTCCTCAAGGACGCCAGCTCCGAGAGCGAGGACAGCGACGATGAGCAGAGGCTCAAGGTCAGGAGCGCGAAGGACAAGCGCCACGAGGAGCTCGAGGCGACCATCAAGTTGATCGAGAACGGCGAGAAGAACGGCGACTGGGCTTCCATTTCGAGTGGTAAGAATGCATGCGTTCGGGGATGGAGGGAAGGAAACGTGCTGACCCCGCGCTAGAATTCGACAAGCTCAACCGACAGGTCACCAAGATCCAGGAGTCGAGGAAGACGCCCAAGTCCTACATCAAGACGATTGCCGAGCTCGAGGACTACATGAACGAGGCCGTCGCCAAGCAGAAGGTCACGCCGAAGAAGATGAACGCCATCGCCGCCCGTGGATTGAACGCCGTCAAGCAGAAGATCAAGAAGGTCAACAAGGACTACCAGACACAGATCGAGGCCTTCCGCGCGAACAACGATGCCTTCATGGACTCTGAGGAGGAGGAGGAGAAGACCTCCAAGCCCAAGAAGTCTGTCCGCATCGCCCAGCCCGACGATGTTGCTGAGCCGATTGGCGAGGACGACGATGGTTTCGCCACCGTCGGCAAGGGCGGCCGCACTCTCCAGTTCACCCCCGAGAGCATCTTCAAGCACCTTCGCGGAATTCTCGAGTCTCGCGGCAAGAAGAACACCGACCGTGCTGAGCAGATCAAGGTCATGGAGAAGCTCGGTGAAATCGCCAACACCCCCTACCAGAAGATCCGCGTCCTGCTTGCCCTCGTCTCCACGCGTTTCGACCTCAGCACCAGCGGTGCTTCTTCCATGCCCCTCGAGCACTGGAAGGCCGCCGAGAAGGAGCTCGCCACGCTGTTCGAGGTCCTCGAGGCCAACTCCGACTTCGTCGTCGTGGAGAACGCCGAGGAGTGGGAGGACGACGAGAAGCCGCCCGTGCTCGAGAAGGGTCAGAAGTACATCAAGGTCCCCGGCAGCATCGTCTCCTACATCGAGCGCCTTGACGACGAGCTTACCCGCTCGCTTCAAAACATCGACCCTCACACCTCCGAGTACATCGAGCGCCTCACCGACGAGGGTGCCCTGTACAACATCATCTTCCGTGGCCAGCTCTACTACGAGTACCTCCGCAAGGACGCCGACCTCGAGATTCCCCAGGAGAGCGTCAACCGTGTGGTCACGAGGAGACTGGAGCACGTCTACTTCAAGGTGAGTCATGCGACAGCACGCCAACCGCAGCCTATCAATACTGACACGTTTTTCAGCCCGCCCAAGTCATCAAGATTCTCGAGGAGAACGCGTGGAAGACTGCTTCTGCCAAGGCCGAGTCTGTCATCACCCCTCGTGCCGAGGACGCCGACGCCAGCAACCTCGTCAACGTCCTCTGCAACTACCTCTTCAGCAATGCTGAGGGTATCCTCCGGGCCCGTGCCATGCTGTGCCGCGTCTACTTCCTCGCTCTGCACAACGAGTACTACAACGCTCGTGACATGATGCTCATGTCTCACTTGCAGGAGAACATCCCCAACTTCGACGTCCTCTCCCAGATCCTCTACAACCGCACCCTCGTCCAGGTCGGTCTCTGCGCGTTCCGCAAGGGCCTGGTCTACGACGCGCAGAACACGCTCCAGGAGATCTGCGGCAGCGGCCGCCAGAAGGAGCTGTTGGCGCAGGGCGTCATGATCCAGAGGTACAACCAGGTGTCGCCTGAGCAGGAGAGGCTGGAGAAGCAGCGCCAGCTGCCCTTCCACATGCACATCAACCTCGAGCTGCTCGAGTGCGTGTACCTCACGTGCAGCATGCTCCTCGAGATCCCCGTCCTGGCGCAGACCGGCTCATCACCGGACATCAAGAAGCGCAACATCAGCAAGACGTACAGGCGCATGCTGGAGTACCACGAGCGCCAGATCTTCACGGGCCCCCCCGAGAACACGCGTGACCACGTCATGCAGGCGTCCAAGGCGCTCGCCGCGGGCGACTGGAAGAAGTCGATCCACTTCATCCACAGCATCAAGATCTGGGAGCTCATGCCCAACTCGGAGGACATCAAGACGATGCTCGCCAAGCAGATCCAGGAGGAGGGTCTGCGCACGTACCTGTTCACGTACGCCCCCTTCTACGACACGCTGGCCTCGGAGACGCTCAGCGGCATGTTCGAGATGGAGACGAGCAAGGTGCTCGCCGTGATCAGCAAGATGATCAGCCACGAGGAGCTGGCGGCGTCGCTCGACCAGGTCACGTCGACCGTCATCTTCCGCAAGGGCGTCGAGCTCAGCAGGCTGCAGAGCCTGGCGATCGCCATGTCGGACCGCGCGAGCTCGCTCATCGAGACCAACGAGCGGACGCTGGAGCAGCGCACGCAGGGGTCGGCCAACGCCTTTGAGAGGCAGGGCGGCCGCGGTCGCGGCGGAGGCCGTGGCCGTGGCGGCAGGGGAGGCGGTGGCGGCGGCCGCGGCGGCGGCCACACGCAACGGCAGGCGGGCGGCACGCAGTTCACCGGCGGCGCGCTGGGCGCCGCTGTGCGGGGTTGAGCGGGCAGTCGTGGGTTTCTGTTTGCTTGCTAATATCTGCGGTTCTGCATCAGGGTTTGGACGCTTGGTGAAAATTATCAGGCGCGCAGGGGCAGAGGACGGGGGACAGCCCCCACGTTAGGTATGACGTGTAGCTTCGCGGAATAGAGGCTATAGAATGCATTTCTCCCTTCACGACGGACGGAGTGTGGTGAATATCGCTGTATGTTTGGGGAGGCGGCAAGCCGGGCAGGCAGTCGAAGTATGTACTGGATGCCATAACCTCAATGATCTCGTCTGCACATGAAGCTCGTCTCTCGCAGTGGCATGCGAGGAACTTGACACGTGAACCATTTCCAAACCTTCCAGCTTGTCAGTGACGGTCAAGGCAGCCGTGTGTGGCGATAATGCTGGCAGAGTTCGGCTGTGTGATCGACAGCAGAAACGTGCAGATCGTGCCCAAGCCACTTCGCCTGTTTCGTCAAAAGACGCCTCGAAACGTGCCTGGAGAAGGGGGCCGGAAAATCATCCTCGGCTGCCTCGCCCAGACACACGAGTTGTTCGCGCGCGGGCTACTTCGTTCGGCGCCGGGTCAGCGCTGACCCCCGACGCGCGCGGCTGGACCCGTGTTGTGGGCATCGAGTGAAAAGTTCGCCGCGGCCAGAGGCTTACTCAGACCTAACAAATCCGCAGGGCATAACCACCGTGTGGGATCGGGGACTTCGAATGACAACATCTAATACATAATTGGATGGTTCCGCTGTGATTTTGTAGAGTCTTGAGACGAGACACCTGAACATAAACCTCATGCCTGCCGCTCAGTCGTTGAGACTTTTCAGGTCTGCGCGCTCATCGGGCACTTTTCACAAGTTGTCTACTGCTCCGAGGAATACTACCGTCGCCAGATCCCGACTATCGCCACCGGCTGTCCAGCAACTCACCACCACCGCACACCTCTCACCTCTCCTCTCACACAACCTGCGATTCAAAAGCAAAAGACAACAGTCGCGAACAGCGATTCAAGCCCTGAAAATGTCCACAGCCCACGAAGACCCGGCCCCGGTCGAGCCCTCACCGGCAGCGGCCGTCTCACCCGCCGCGGAGGCACCCGCCGAGCCCAAACTCCCGCCGCTCTCGCCCGCCGACTTTCGCACCTACAACGCTCTCGCCGTCAAGATGGACTACTTCGTAAGCTCTCCCCCCCCACCCCCCTGACTTGGCCTCGTTCATGCGACCTGACACCCGCGGCCAGCACAACCACTTCCGGCAGACCTGGACCATGCTCCACACGGCGGCCACGAACAACAAGCGGCCGCAGGGCATGTCGATCCGTCAGTTCCTCGGCGAGGGCCTCTCGTTTATCCAGCACCTCGAGGCCCACCACTCGATCGAGGAGAACTACTTCTTCCCGCAGCTGGCGCGCAAGATGCCCGAGTTCCGCGGCGGCAAGGCCGAGCTGCTGCGCCAGCACCGCGAGATCCACAAGGGCATGGACGGCCTGCAGACGTATCTCCGCGCGTGCAAGGCCGGCGAGACGGAGCTGCAGATGAGCGTGCTCCAGGGCAAGCTCGACAGCTGGGGGGACGTGCTGTGGACGCACCTCGACCAGGAGGTCAAGACGCTGGGGGCGGAGAACATGCGCAAGTACTGGACGCTGGCCGACATGAGGGGGTTCATGATGTGAGCTCACTTTTCCCCTTGGGATCGACGGTAAGGAGGCGACGCGGGAGGCAGCTTCACAAAAGGCAAGGTACGGCACGGCACGGCATGGCATGGCGTTGGGGGGGTTTTTGTTTGGTTTTGGGTGTTTGATTTTGGGTGTGAGTGTTGAAACATCTGATATCATAGCGAACCATTTCTATCGACCTCGTCTTTGCAGATCATATCTGCTGGCCATCCGGCATGTCAGTGCCGCGGCATGGTGATGAGGTATACAGCGACGTGCGACGTCGCGACCCTGCGGCTCTTCATTCAACCCCTCCCTCGCCCCGAAGCTTGAGGCATTCTCCCCAGGCTTAGGCACTCCCCCGAGCGTAGGCATCCCCCGAGCTTAGGCGTTCTCCTTCCACAGCTGCCTCATCTGCACGATGCCCGGCACGCACCCGATGGCCCACACGACCGTGTCGTTCAGGATGCCGTCGGCGGAGCTAAAGTGCACCGTCAGCGGTGCCCACGCCACGTTCCTCACAAAGTTCCTCTGCCACGCGGCCTTCCACTCCTTGTGCTCGGCGCTCGTGACGTCGCCCGCGCGGCCGCGGTGGCGCTCGATCAGCAGGCGGCCGATCTCGAGCCCGGTGAAGGCGGCCCACGACCGCGTGCTCCAGCGCGCGGCCGTGGCCTGCTGCGCGGGCGTCAGGCCGAGGACGCCCTTGGAGCTGAGGAAGTAGGCGTTCTCGAGCGACTGGAACAGCGCGATGGCGACGAACTGGGTCCAGGCGATGGTCTTGTCGAGGACCTCGGCGCTCGTGTCGGCCGGGGCGGCGGCCGTCGTCTTCTCGCCGGCGGGCTGCTGCTGCTGCTGCTTCTTCTGGAAGAGAGGCAGGACGAGGCGGCGGCCCCAGAAGTACAGGCCCAGCAGGGCCCAGGAGCGCATGAAGACGCGGCCCTCGCTCAGGAGCACGGACAGGGCGCGCAGGCGGGTGGCGAGACGGAGGGCGAGGGTCGCCAGCGGGGACGCCTGCGGGGCGGCGGAGAGGAGGAGGGTGGTGCTCTCGGGGAGGGAGAAGGCGAGGGTGATGAGCTTGTGGGCGGAGCGGTGGAGGGCGGAACGGCTGGCGGCGTCCAGGAGGTTGGAGGACAGGCGGGCGGTGTAGCCGACGAAGAGGAGGACCGTGTCGATGCCCGAGGGGGTCTGCATGCACCGGTGCAGCTGGGCGAGGAAGGCGTCGAGGTTGGAGGGCGTCGCGGCGAGGATGACGCTGAGGGGCAGCTTGGGGGGCGCCTGTGTCGGGGGCGGGGGGACGGGGTCGCCCGAGGGGAGGTCTGCGACGGCGTTCGGCTCGGCCATGGCTGCGATGAGTGTGGATGGTGTGTGATGTTTGATATCCCCTGGTTGTCGGTCTGTCGAGACGGTGAGAGCTCCGGGACGGCGATCAGATGGTGCGGGCGGCAGCAGATCGGAGGAGCGGTGGTGGCACGCGGAAGGCTAAGGAGCGCGAGACGGCTGGGTATAGACGAAGAAGGGCAGGTAGAGACAAGAAAGAGTCGTTACTCGTTGGCATGACTGGCCATCCTCATGCGACGTGTACACGGGAGAGGAGGACGGGACGGGAGTGAAGACGCGGCAGGCACAAAAGTTGGGGATAAAGGTTCGGCATAGAACTCGGCGAGCGAAAGTGCCGCGCCTTCTTCCCCAGCTCGTCCTCGAGCTTGGCTGGGGGCGGGCACCACCAGTGAGTGGGCAGTAGCGTCCTGTCTCGCACGAGGCGGGCGGTCGGCCTTCGGCCCCTGAGCGGAGGGGACCTCGGCAGAAAGCATTACAGGGGGCCTTCAGCGGCGTGCTTGTACATGTACAGGTACAGGTACAGGTACGGGGGGGCTTCCCCACAACGACACCAGCGCTGGCTGCCATGGAGCCCTGGGCCTGGCGTCAAGGCCAGTACCTTTTCCTGTGGACTCTCGTCTCTCTCCCGGGTCTCTCTCTCCGCCCTTGCCAAATCAATGCCGGGGACAATGCCGACGTCGAGCTGCTCAATATCAAGCTCCTCCTGACATCCCGCGCAAGCACCTCACCTTGCCTCTCAGTTGACGTGTCCCCCCTCACGTCCACCCGAGACCCGACAGCCCTGCCTCCCCAAGGCTCCATCCAACACAACACACCAGCGAGTGGTGGCCCAGAAGGCTACAGGATCAGATAAACAGCGCATCCACACCTGAGCCCTCTCCCACCCACAACGGACCCGCCCCCGTCACGATCTCGCTTCACCTCGGCCACCATGCGAGGACACCCTATCCATCCTGGCCTCTCATCCACGTAATCCCGCACCTTGGACCCTATCCGGGATGCAGCATCACAGCAACAGGCGAGATGGCAGAGTGGTCTAATGCGATAGACTAGAAATCTATTCACTTCGGTGGCGCAGGTTCAAATCCTGCTCTCGTCGTTATTCTTTTGCCAATTCTTTCTCTGATATATGTTCTTCTTCTTCTTCTTCTTCGTCGTCGTCGTCTGCTTTTTGCGGGGTTTCGCGATCTTTTTTTTTTTTTTTTTTCGCCCTCTCCCCTCCCCTCCCACTTCCTCGTCCACACAGAGCCCCTGCGTCTGCGCCATAATCTCTCCGGCCCTGCTTATCCACCATCAGCGGGCGAGATGGCAGAGTGGTCTAATGCGATAGACTAGAAATCTATTCACTTCGGTGGCGCAGGTTCAAATCCTGCTCTCGTCGTTCTACTTTTGCTGTTCGGTGGAATTATTGTTGGATTTTGTCCTCGTAACTGGAGAGCCATCCCTACACGCTTGCTCGGTCCTCCAGGGAGGGTATCTGCTGCACATGGCCGCTGCCATCTGGCGTCTCCTTGTGCGAATTTCCGTCTACTGAATATAGCTGAGAAGCTCTTGGCAGTAGTCGCGTGGAATTCTGCTCAGAGTGCTCCAATACTGGGGATACCATAATGCTGGACAACATTATATCGACATCAGGACGCGCATCGAGGTTCAGGGTGAAGTTCTCCCCAAGTGACTTACAACAAGGGAGAATCGGTACCAGCCGACTGGATGCTCGGTGTCGAGTCTTGGACTATGATTGGATGCAGAAGTCGAATGTGGCCCGTGCGCTTCTTTCCAACGTTCTCGCCTCGCGCTTGTCATGCGTCATGCCGTTCTCACGTCCGGATGACAAACTTAGGCAACATCGTGAATTTCACGGCCGGGCTAAATTTTTATGACCTTCTTTCCCCGGAAACCGTGAAGGGCAAGAAGTCCTTTGGGAAAGGGACAGCAGGCTTACTGGTGTCTTCAACCTTCTCATTGTATACGTGGGCGTTTTTGGTCGTCTCGTAAAAGTGGCAATACCCCCCAGCATTCTTTTTCCTTCACTCGTCCATCAGGTTGAGCAAGAGCATTTCCGTCCGATTCACACCTGCTCGACTGTCGAGCCAGGAGAACTTCCGTCTGGTTTCCATTTGCCGCATAATACCCCGTTCCGTCGCAACTTTCCCATCGTCTCATTTAATCATACAACACACGCACTCCCTTACTCCGGCAACCCCCACACATCCTCACCATGCCTTCGGAGGACACTATTGACGAGGAGGCCGCCCTCCGCAACCTCACCGCCGATGTCCGGGATCAGGAGGACCTCGAGAGAGACATCGGCCTCCAAGCCAACGCTGCCATCAAGGAGCAGCAGGACAAGAACGACCAGGCCAAGATTGAGAAGCTCGAAGCCAGCAAGGCCAGGCTCGAGGCGCAGAGGCTGAAGGAGCGCGAGAAGCTCGAAGCCAACCGCAACAACGTCTTCCAGTCACGCAATATTCAGAAATCTCTCGACCGGCTCGACACGGAGATCAAGCAGATCGACGGCGACGTTGCCGACTTCAAGGCCCGTCTCGAGCGCCGCCGCGAGGAGGTCGCTGCCGCCGAGCAGGAGGTCACGCAGGGCAAGTCCCAAAAGCTACCTAACGAGAGCCGCCGCGACTACCTCGTGCGCACCGGAAAGATCACACCCTTCGCTTCTATTGGAGGCCCTCGTCCCGAAGGCTTTGACGGCGATTTCGCCGATACTCTGCTGGAGGCCGAAGACGAGGCAAAGGAGGAGGCGCTGGCTGTCAACGACAAAGAGCCCGCCTCGCATCAGATCCTGCGCCGTCCCGGATTTGCCGCCGCCGAGCCTACTCCCGCTGCAGAGACCGAGTTCAGCCTGCGCCCTCGCAAGAAGAGGAGGGTGAAGCAGTCTGATTCTGACGACGACTTTGACCCCACATCGGCTGCCGCCTCAGACGTGGCCTCACCCGAGTCTGCCGTGGCTTACACCTCCGACGAAGGAGACAGCTCGCGTAATCGCAAGCGTACGGCAAAGTCCAAGGGCAAAAAGACCGCTGCTGCTGTGGAGAAGGTTGACCTGAGCAGCATCGACGATGGTAACGAGGGGTCCTACCAAGCGCGACTGACGGACTGGGTCCAGAGACGAAGCGAAGCTCGCAAGCAACGCAAGGCGGAGGCTGGTGACACCACGGACGAGCCCAGTGGAAAGGAGTGGTTCAAGCCGTCCCCTGACGAGGAGGACTACGTGATCAACGATGATCTCAGACTCCCCGGTGACATTCACCCCTCCCTCTTCTCATACCAGAAGACTGGTGTTCAGTGGCTTGCAGAGCTTTACTCGCAAAATGTCGGCGGCATCATTGGTGACGAGATGGGCTTGGGAAAAACTGGTAAGCATGCCCTCTGAAAGGTCTGGCACGCAACACGTACTCATCAGCCAAACAGTCCAAGCCATTGCCTTCATCGCGGCCCTCCACTACAGCAAGAAGTTGACGAAACCCGTCATCGTTGTTGCGCCTGCCACGGTTCTACGGCAATGGGTCAACGAATTTCATCGCTGGTGGCCCGCTTTGCGAGTCTCTATCCTGCACTCGTCAGGAAGTGGCATGATAAACCTTCACGAAGATGATACAGATGAAGAGACCACCACCGGAAGACGCGACAAGTCCGTCCGTAAAATTGTTGACAGAGTGGTCAAGCATGGCCACGTCCTGGTGACCACCTACAACGGTCTTCAGACATACCAAGACGAGCTCCTACACGTCGAATGGGACTACGCGGTTCTCGACGAGGGCCACAAGATTCGCAATCCCAACGCTGAGATCACGGTTCTCTGTAAGGAGCTTCGAACCCCTCACCGCATCATTCTTTCAGGCACCCCCGTACAGAACAACCTCTCGGAGCTTTGGTCGCTCTTCGATTTCATCTACCCCATGCGACTCGGCACACTCGTCACATTTCGCACCCAGTTCGAGGTTCCCATCAAACAGGGCGGCTATGCTGGTGCGACGAACCTCCAAATCTTGACGGCCGAGAAGTGCGCCGAAACTCTCAAGGAGGCCATCAGCCAGTATCTCCTCCAGCGTCTCAAGGTCGACGTTGCCGCCGATCTTCCCTCCAAGACCGAGCGTGTCCTGTTCTGCAAGATGACCGAAAGGCAGCTTGAAGCCTACCAACAGTTCCTCAACTCGGATGCCGTCAACCAGATTTTGAGCGCGCGACGCAAGTCACTTTACGGTATCGACATCCTGCGCAAGATCTGCAATCACCCCGACCTTATCGACCCTCACCTCCAGAACAAGGCCGGATACGATTGGGGTAGTCCCGAGAAGTCGGGTAAAATGCTCGTCGTGCAGAACCTCATCCACCTCTGGAAGAAACTCGGTCACAAAACGCTGCTCTTTTCGCAGAGCAAGGTGATGCTCAACGTCATTGAGAAATTCCTCGGCAGTCTCGGAAACGTCAAGCATGTTCGCATGGACGGCGACACTTCCATCGAAAAGAGGCAGACACTCATCGATAAATTCAACACCGACCCCGAGATTGACGTTTTCCTTCTCACCACCCGTACCGGTGGCCTCGGCGTCAACCTGACGGGTGCCAACCGCATCATCATTTTCGACCCCGACTGGAACCCGTCGACCGACATGCAGGCTCGTGAGAGAGCCTGGCGTCTCGGACAGACCCGATCTGTTGAAATTTATCGACTTATGACCGCTGGAACCATTGAGGAGAAAATATATCACCGCCAGATCTTCAAGCAGTTCATGACAAATAAGGTCCTGAAAGACCCCAAGCAGCGGGCTGCTTTCGACTTGTCTGATCTCTATGATCTCTTCACGTTCGGCAATCCGAAAGATAACAAGGGCAACATCGATCGAAGCAGCATTCTCAAGGATGCGCAGGTCAAATTTGATGGGCCTGCTGCACCCAAAGAAAGCACTCCCGCCAGCCTCGTGCCCATCTCCTCCGTTAGCAACGGAGAGCAGAAGCAGAGCGGCACCGACGAGTCACGCGAAGTCCAGAACATTAATGGCGTTGCAGGCATGGAGGAAACCAGCGACCCGCAAGAGATAGAAGACGAGAAGCGCATGGTCGAGGGCATCTTCGCCCGCAACGTTGAGAGTGCCTACGAGCACGACAAGGTCATGAACGGAAAGAAAAAGGTCCAGGCCGATCGTGGCATGATCACGCATGAAGCCAACGCCGTTGCAGCCACCGCTGCCGCCAGCCTTCGCCGCGCCCACGCCCAGGCGCGCACCCTAGCCCCGGGCACCGTCACCTGGACCGGCGAGGTGGGCGAGGCAGGCCGCCCCGGCGCTCACAACCGTCGCCGCGCCGCCCCCAGCTCCACGGGCATCATGAGTGGACTTGCTGATCGGCAGGGTTTGGGCGCCTCGCCGTCGCCTGGCGGTCAGAAGCTGCAGGGCGTAGACTTTGGGCCCAAGATCATCGAGTTTATCAAACGGCACAACGGCACGGTGCCCACCAAGTCCATCGTCGACCACTTCAATCACGAAGTGAAGGGCAAAGCGCAAGTGAAGGAACGCTTCATGGAGGCTCTCGAGACGGTGGCCAAGATCAACAAGTCAGGGGGCGCGGGTCGGAGCACCTGGTCGCTGCGGCCTGCGTACCGGTGAAGGTGATGCCGTGAACTTACGGCAGATGGATATAGCAGATACAGAAGGTCGGGCCGAGGCGTTCTAGCGATCATTATGAGGATATCCCAGCGAGGTAGACCGCGGTCATACCAAATAGATTTGCTTTGCTCAAACATGGTGCTCACACATGGTCGACAGCGATGTAGTGATGGCTCTTCAGATAAAAAGACATTCACGACAGCAACGTGCGGCCGAGAATTGAGGTTTCACCAGACAGGCCGCCTGTCGAGTTTAGCACTTTCACGAGGATCGACGACGGGGTGGGCACAAGTATGATGTATCAGGAGCTGCTCTTCAGTTCAGGGCCGTACGGCGCATTTCTATTCTGTCTACTTTTCAGCTACAGCCGGCCGAAAAGACGCGACGCAGCGCGTAGAACATGGAGACCAGGCAAAAAGTGCCGTTCCCCTCGTTTTTGACGATGCCACCCAAGATACCAAATCGCAGAGCACACTCCTGACCATTGCTTCCCATCCGCGGCTCCGGCGCCAGACACGTTTTTCGCATGTCTGTCGCTCAGAGACGACGACCACGGCGACCACCCTTGCGACGGGTAGAGTCGGAGGGGGTGGGGGTGACGTCCTCAATGCGGCCGATCTTCATGCCGGAACGGGCGAGGGCACGGAGGGCAGACTGGGCACCGGGGCCGGGGGTCTTGGTGCCGTTACCTGGGAGGATATCGTCAGCATGGCCGTCTGGGGCTTCAAGGACAGCGTTGGGGACTTACCGCCAGTGGCACGGATCTTGATGTGGAGGGCAGTGATGCCGAGCTCCTTGCAGCGGACGGCGACGTCCTGAGCGGCCAACATGGCGGCGTAGGGGGAGGACTCGTCACGGTCGGCCTTGACCTTCATGCCACCAGTGACACGGCAGATGGTCTCACGGCCACTGGAATCACCCAGGTTAGCCTCTGAACCACGGACGTGTGAAGGGGGTGTTTTTGTTTTAAGCAAGCTGAAGCCTTCGCGGCACCCGTCGCGGGGTACAGCTCGGGCCCCGCGCCGCTCTCAGGGGGAGACGAACGTGAGATCGGTGACGTGGACGAAGGTGTCGTTGAAGGAGGCGAAGATGCGGGCAACGCCGAAGACAAGCTCGCCTGAGGAACCGCAGAGTTAGCCATGTGCATCTGGATGGTGCGGAGGGGCAGCTGCGACGAGCGCTCGCGTGCCGCCGACGAGAAGCTTACCATCGCGGACCTGGGGTCCGAGGGAGATGTTCTCCTGGGGAGCGCGGGGAGCCTTGTTCTTGGGGGCCATCTTGTCGGTTTGGTGACTCTGTCGAAGAGGGATGAGGGCGTCGGAGGTGAGGAGTTGGCGATGGGCGGTTTCGAGGTTTCGCTGGTAAGGTAGAACAAACCCAAGCAAGAGCACTGACCGCCGTTCCGAAAATGGGGCTCAACCCTACCTGCCAAAAAAATCCACCCACCAGCCAGCCTCTTAGCGATTTTTTTTTTCTGCAGGAAAAAAGCGCCCCACTATTTCCCTTGACCGCCCTAGGGTCCCCCATCCCCATCTCTTCACTTTTCTTGACGGCTTTCTTCTCCTCCTTCGTCCCTCTCCCATCCGACTCCGACCATCGACAATCACCCTCGACACCCTCGACCGACAATCGCAATGGCTGGCACGTATGTCTACCGTTCTCCCTGAACCCCTCCCTCGACGCCTGGACGGCGATGAATGCAGATTGTCGTGGTCTTCTCAACTGGATTCCGTGCAACACCATGTGGTGAAGCTCGGCTACCAGCTCGATCTTTCCTGAGCGTCTCCCTCCTTCTTGCAGGCTTGGAACACAGCTTGCGGATTGAGAGACGATGTCTCGGGGTGTTGGGGATGAAGTGTACTCTTCGCCCCTAAATCTATTGCTGTCTGGTGGCTCTCGTCGACGCCGAAAGGTTCTTCGGACCAGCCACATCACAGACATGCATAACTCCTCAGCTCCGTGCCGAGACGTTGTTGGATGAGCATCAGCTCGAAGTGGTTCCCTCTGCCTAGCCAGAGTCTTACCCTCGACAGCAGCTCACCGATCAAATCTATCAACTCGAGTTAGCCAAGGCGAGAATGTCGCGCACAGCTGCAATTCTCGCACCGGCGCTCTGCTCCATACTGCGGTATGCCGGACTACGTACTGATCTGATCTTCTAGTACCGTCCCCACCCAGGAGCAGATCCTGGTCCCTGAGACCCTTCTCAAGAAGCGCAAGTCTCAGGAGAAGGCCCGCGCCGAGCGCAACGCCGCCAACGACCAGAAGAAGACCGTAAGTGACACTTCCCACCACCTTCCCCCCTTGGTTTTCATGATGCATAAAACACCCAATTCGACTAGACACTTTGTGTCGCTGCTGTTGTCTTAAATTACATCTTCTTTCGGGTCTGAGATTTACCGGACACTGTCACTTCTTCACTGCTCTCGCCTTTGGCCAGCTCTGAGGCTAACAATGTCATACAGAACAACAAGGAGAAGCGTGAGGTCATCTTCAAGCGTGCCGAGAAGTACGTCCAGGAGTACCGCGAGGCGGAGCGCGAGAAGGTCCGCCTTGCTCGTGTCGCCCGTGAGAGCGACTCTGCCTACGTCCCCGCCGAGGCCAACCTGATCTTCCTCATCCGCATCAAGGGTATCAACAAGATCGCCCCCAAGCCCCGCAAGATCCTCCAGCTTCTCCGTCTCCTCCAGATCAACAACGGTGTCTTCATCCGCGTCACCAAGGCCACCACCGAGATGATCAAGGTCATCGAGCCCTGGGTTGCCTACGGTTACCCCAACCTGAAGTCCATCAAGGAGCTCGTCTACAAGCGCGGATACGGCAAGGTCAACAAGCAGCGCATTGCCCTCACCGACAACTCCATCATTGAGGAGAACCTCGGCAAGTACGGCATCATCTGCATGGAGGATCTCATCCACGAGATCTACACCGTCGGCCCCAACTTCAAGCAGGCCGCCAACTTCCTGTGGCCCTTCAAGCTCTCCAACCCCACCGGTGGCTTCCGCCCCCGCAAGTTCAAGCACTTCATCGAGGGTGGTGACCTCGGCAACCGCGAGGAGAAGATCAACGCCCTCATCCGCCAGATGAACTAAGCGTTGGTCGACGCGGACCGGGTTGGCTGTCGCTGTTGATAGGTTGAGAAAATACCAAGGGCTTTATGATTCATGGTCGCACGGCGTTACGATCACAAAAGGGGATTTGTGAAATTGAGTTTTTCAATCACTTGATATTGACCGGGTCCACCCTCTTGTGCGTGCTGTATGGTAGTCTCAACAATCTGAAGTGACTCGTCATCCAAAACGTTCTGCTGTTCGTCATTGATGCTACAACTGTGCTACATTTTGATGTCGAAACTCGTGCCGCATCCGCAGCTACTCGTCGCCAGCGGGTTGTCCGCAATCTTGAACTGCGAGCCAATCAACTCCATCGTGAAGTCGACCTTGCTCCCCTTGAGCAGGTCCAGCGACGGCTGGTCGAGCACAATCTTCGGCGCCCCTGCCGTTGGTGTCGCCGCCTTGTACTCGTCTCCCTCGGCGTATTCGAACACGCTGTCGTCCTCCCCCACCGCGGTAGACAAGCTGCCGTCGCCGCCCTCCGCTGGTGGGAGCGTGACCAAGCTCATGATGTACTGGAAGCCGTGGCAGCCGCCGCTCTCGACCTGGATGCGCAGCGCGAGGTTCGGGTTGTTGTCCTTCTTCATGATCTGGGAGAGGCGCTGCGATTTGTCAGCTCGCTGGGAAGCGGCACGCATCGGAGCAGCGATGTTCATACCTTTCCGGCGCGGTCTGTGATTTCGAGGTGCATCTCCTTTCCATCCTCGTCCATCTGCAGGTTGTGTACGCAGGCCGTTGCTCTTCGAAGTGGCGTGTGGAAGAATGTTCTCCTTTGCGCGGGGGTTTTCAGGGTTCGGCTACGAGGATCGATTGACGGAGACGTGATCGATCGCGTCTTCGAGAAGACACGAGGTGTCGCAGTGCTGTAGGCACAGGCGGCTTCGAAGCGAGCAGTCTGTCGACTCCATCGCGGAGCTAGGACGTCGAGGACAGGAGGGGCGGCGGAAGTTGTTGTGCGTTTGGCGAGCTGGATGAACATTCTTGCGCTTGAAGAGGGGTTCGTGCAGCGTAGAGAAGCCATGATGATATAGGCAGGCGTAGGTGGAAGGGCGGTAGGCCTGTGGTTTGTCATGAAGCCATCGACAAATTCTACCCACCCAAGGATGATGTAAAGATTCCGGTCCCCGGTGGCGGCTCGGGTCGGTTCGCTCGGTGCAGAGATGAGTCAGCCGGGGGGATGGGATGACATGAGCCAATCACCAGACCGCTATTTCAACGTTATGGATTTCCTTCCAATACAATTCCAGCAGAACTCCCCTGCGTATTGAAGTTCCCTGTGAATATCGTTGTCTTTTGAACAATAATATCTCTGTCAACATCCGTCATGCGCGAAAATCTTGTCCGTATCTCTCGGCTTGAGGATGGGGATCCAGCTCAGCTCGTGTCAACGCTGGTGGCTGATCCGAATTCCCCAGATCAGCATAGTCCGAAAACCCCAACACCAATAGCATGATCCTCATCTCGTTGTTCACTGGTCGAACACCGCCCAATAGGTCACAAGAACCGGGTTGGGTACCCTGTCAGCTCGAGGCTACCAGCTTTTTTCAGTGAAGATTGAGCTGTGAAATGTATATGCCGTAGCCGTAGGGCTCCTGGCTAGATGCGGCGCAGGCTTCTCAGCCGTCCAAGGCGCAATCGTCAAGCCTCGCCACCCTACGACAAGGCTTTGGGGATCATGAAGCTGACGCAACATGGACGAGCCCGAAATGCTCACATAATTTGAAAGGACGGCTCGTCATTCACTTGAATGAAGTTATCGCTTGACCGCCGCGAGCCTCCCCTACACACCATATCTCAAACTACCGCCACGGATCCGGTGCCTGGCCTGGCTACACTGTCCGCTTCAATACCCGAAAGGTCAGACTCCTTACCGGTGTCCTTTGGTTCCCGACTTCAGGAAACACCGCACTTTGCAACCGTCCAAATGCCGGAAACTTCGACGGCAACGTCGCCATCCCATGCGGCCTCAGCAGGTCCTTCGCAGCCAACCCAGCATGTTCAACAGATGCCGTTCCAGGCATCACCACCAACCCAGGAGGCTCCAACCGACACCAGTCCTTCTTTTGGTCTACGAGCGGCGAGATGGCTTTTGCATCATAAATTGGCCAGCTGTGTCACTATCATCGGTCTAGTAGTCGCCATCGTTGCCCTGGTCCCGAGCTTCAGAAGCCAGGTCTTGTCGGAGGAAGCACTGGAACTGTCGCGCTGGACAGCCTACAAGGATTACATACAGCTCTGCAAAGAATCTATGGTACGTAAACTAGAACAGTATGGATCACGAAGCTGACGAGGCGGTCATGCAGGAAGCCGGCACGGCGACTCCAGAATGCGAAGAAGCAGCGCATGCGTCACTCCCACCACCTCCTCAACTTCATGAACATGACTTCAGTAATTATGGCCATTTTCGACGACGTTGGACCCATCCTCTATATAACATCTGGAACTCATCAAGCGTTTTTTCACTCATAGCGCAAGACTTGAAGAACACAGACTCCAGACCCTCAGCCTCCGTCGTCCTCACCTTCACGGGGGCAATAGGGTATTTCCTGATCGTGTACAAGATCATCCACCTCATGATCAAGCTTCGACGGCTCAAACAAGCGAAGTACTGTTCGAATTTCTCGGATACCGACTCGAATCGTGTACAAGAAGCCACAGACCCCACTCGAGTGGCACAGTCAGACGAAGCGGGAATCCGGACGGGTTACTCTCACCGAATCATTACCTCACGATACATCAGAAGAAGTTATCAACCGGAAACGGCGTAGATCACACCGAACCAGTTGAGGTCCGATGAAATTGGCACGACCTGGAAACACTGGGTAGTTTGACGGAATCCGAGCTCTGTAGGGTGGAGAAGGCAGCTGACAGTTGTCCGTGTTTCGTCAGACTGCATGATGGAAAGTCTGTTTATTCGGCTGCACTAGTACATAAGACAACAAGGAACACTGATACACCTTGAATGGCTTGTGATCATCTCCCATTTCGTCAAGTATTGCGAAAAAGCGTGACATGGTTTCAGAGAAGCCAACTGGTGGTCTCTCTGACCTTGGTATCCTCGGTGAGCTTTCGCTGAGCTCTCAGGGTTTGAGGCTACTGGCTTCAGCCATCCTAGGACTGGTCAGGAAGCGGAAGCCTTGGGACGAATTCGTGTCTGAAGGAGCCAAGCGCACCAGGTAAGCTCTCGGATCGAAAGGTATAAAGACAAGTCGATCAGTAGGCAGCCTCCACCCGTAGTACTGCGCATGGGAGCAGCGATGGGAGTATGCGTCTCCTTCTTGAAATCAAGCTTTCTCCTACCACCACCTGCCTGTCACAAACTTTAAGAAGGCAGGTAATACCCGTAGAGCAGAGCCAACTAGACTGTCAAGGTGAAACCCCATGCCCAAAGGATTTAAGTGTGTTACCAACGTATAAGATGGGGATTAAAGCGGTTGGGATCTGAAGTGATACCTGACCATCGTCAACTGTCCTACAACCTGAAATACACCTCAATCCGATACCTAACAGGACAACTCACGCTCTCCGTCGACCTGAAGACATTGCTGGTGTGACCTACGAACCATAAGTCTTTACTGCAGGGCATACCCGTCATCACCGTCTTTCGAAGCACACAACGGGCAGGCAACATTGCTTTGAACACTGCTTGGCCCATCTAGCGGTTCCACAGCCCAACATGACCAACAATACACGCGGGATCGACCGGAGCAAATTTGAGATACTGCTTCTGGCAGTCAGTCTTTTGATTCTCGTCAGCATTTTAGGCATAGTCCTCTTGTTCGGCGTCGGGATTCGGGCCAGCCGAGCCCGAGCTGACTCCGAGAGTCACGAATCACTCCGCGACAACATGCGCTGGGAGGAAGAAGATGTATCCGAGTTCAATGGAACCGAGAGAGACGAGGGCTTCGCCGAAAGTGTCCGCCGCCGGAGCATGTCCCTGGCCGGCGGCGTTCAACGGGAGCTCGGCGATTTCACGAGGAAGATGTCGACCGGCTCCACAAATAGTATGCACAGTACCATCAAGGACCTTGAAGGCACCTGCTCCCGAGGATTGCGCAGGCTCAGTAACGACTTTTCCGCATTACTCAAGCCTGCAACGGACAGGCATTACGATATCGAACTCCTGATCGATGTTCCCGAGGTGAGCTGCGCGAGCGCGCGGAAGACCGAGTCACTAGGCGCCCGGAGAAGATCGAGCCGGGTAACGGTCGTGGATGCATCGGCGGACGCCAGTTCGGAGACGTAAGAGTCTACATGCGTAGCAACCGACAGAAACACAGTCGGTGGTTGTTGAGAGGATTCGTGGCACGTCGTGAACCCGGACTCGTGTACATAGTGAATCTATTCCACTTCTCTCGCTCCCACACCTAACCTATGCTTGAACTGCCATTCGTTCGGACCGTCCCGGCCGATGCGAAGATATCCGGAAGTCATAGCTCCACCACGTCCCTGTCGCTACCGCTCGTGTCGTTTTGTACAAGGCGTTTCCCGCGTCGCTCCGCAGTCTCTCGGTGGTCTCGTGCTTGCCCTCGTCTTCGGTCTATTGCTTATGCCTGCTTCTTCAGGTCCCTCGCCGCCTGCCTCAGGTTGAAGTTGCACTCCTCGTACGCCCGTCCGGCACCGAAGCCAGCCCCAACGAAGGCGGGCCACGCCCTGCGCTTGAACAGGAGAACTGAGAAAACGACGCCGAAGCCGAGGCCGAGGGAGGATTTGACGAGGAGGTTCGACAGGCAGCGGTCCCACTGGTTTGCATTAGCTCTCAATTCGCCTTTGTCGATGGATCGGCTGCTCTCGCGAAGCTATCGTACCTTCTCGTTGAGAAGTGCCTCACTGACGGGTCGCGCGACGGCGCTCGGGGGAGGAGGGATGGCGGTGTCAGACATGTTTGCGGAGCTGGAAGGCGATCAGTTGGTGCCAATTGGGTGAATGGTGATGGCGAGGAAATGCGACGTACACGTGCAGCACGATGGGCAAAAGGTGGTGTGGTGAGGATCTCGAACTGACGTCGGAAGCAAGCTAGGGCGGTTCCGTCATGTTATTTTCGAGGTCGGGAGAACCAACCTAGAATACCCGAAGGCGGTGAGTTGTCGGTGAACTCGGTGAAGAGAGTGGGGCGGCAGTATATTCTCCGGGCAAATAATTTTGGGCGGGGAGCTGCCTCGACAATCCGATTTGAAGCATTCGACCGTAACCTGTAAACTGTCGTCTACGGCTGTCATACCGGGTATATTCTCGCCATGGATGTGACAATGGTCAATGGTCACACTGATGGGCCTTCCGAGACAAACGTAGGTCGTTCCCAGCACGCTGCACTGTGACAATCGCATCTAACACACAGACTTTAGGCCCACGGAAGAGACCTCGTCAAGACCGTACGGTCGCTCGACCAAACCGGACCCGGAGAAAATGGCGAAAATATCGTACGCGCATGGACGCTGCTTACTTCAGTCAGCTCCAGTCATTTCTACGCTGCCGAAGAAACCGTACTACGATGGCTCCTCAAGTCCATGAAAACAAACCACGACGCTGCCGAAACACTACGACGATTTCCCTTGACATGGCGGATCCTGGGCTGCACATTCCAGAGGATACCTCTTTTCTCTCTCGCCAAATCTCTAGCCGACCGCAAGTTCATGGCGATCCTGCAGCAGACCCTCAAGGGCATCGCGAAGCCCAGCGCCGAGAAGGATGTTCCCCAGACCAAGCAATCGAAGAAGAGGAAAAGGGCGGATAAAGCTACATTCAACCTCGAGTCATTAAGGACACAAGACGGCTGCATAGAAACGGGCGATGCTGTTCTCAGCGCACTCCGGATCCTCTTGGCTCGTGTAGAGAAGACCTTGAACCAATCCCAGAACGAGCGCATGGGGGCAGAGCACATCAAGGGTCTTTTCTCCCAACCAGCCAGTGATGCGGTCACCTATCTGGCACCCATCTTGTCACTATGCGACTACTCACTCGCGAGTGAACTGGACTGCGCCGACACCCAGGAGACTTGGATCCACACCATGTCCGCGATCTGGAACCTGCGTCTCCAGGGGCAGGCCGATGCCTTGGAAGTCGCCCTCTACCTTTCAAGACCTGGCTTCAGCCTTTTGGGAAAGCTGAGTGGACTGGCTGAAGAGGTCGAGGTATCACTCGAAGACCGCGTCAAGTCTGCTTGGGTACATCAGCTCGAGAGCTTCATGCACCGCAACCTCGTTCTCCCCGCCAAATCGGCATTCCTGAATAGACGGGACCTCGAAGCACCAATCCGAGCTGTCGATATTTCCAAACCCATTGCGGCAATTTCGGCTCCCGTGTTCTTTCACTTGACGACGACAGCGCCCCGGATTCTCACTGGCCCGAGCGCGTCAACTTCTGAAGAGGATTGGACCAAAGAGACGTTCAAGTTGGCACGCAACAGCTTAGGCAAGCTCAGTCAGGAGAAGCAGGCTTCTGTTCTGAAGACGATGCTTCGTGAAGCGATCACCACCAGATCGCAGATCGACTTGGGCGACCTTCGTGCGGCCTGCAAAGACTATGCTCTCGGCACTGATTCTACGGACTGGCAGATCTTGTCACTCGTAGCGCAATGCGACCCGGATGTCTTTCTTTTGACGGACGAGGGAGCTCTGCTTCTTGATACGATCGCAGACCGACTTCTGAAACCACAATCTGACATTGGCGATCAAGCGGACCGCGAAGCTGTATATCAGTTCCTTGACTGCATCATCGGTGGTTATGAAAAGGCGCGCGATCTCACTTCCTTCTTGAAAAGGTGGTTTGAGCAGCTTGCGAAATGCGATGGCGCCTCGCTTTCCGATCAGGAGAGCCGGCCGGCCTGGTATTCCTCGGCAGTCCACCGCAACTCGCGCTTGACGACAGCCATTGAAAAGTCCTTGACTCCGAAACAGCTTATGAGCGTGTTGGAGTGGGTTGAAGGGCAGGAAGCCGTCCCTCCAGCGGCAACACTGGTTTTCCTCGATACTATCGCAGCATCTCTGAGGAGTGACGACTTCGTGGATGTCGTGCAGCTCAAGGTCTTCGAACTCGTCCAGAAGGCCTGGCTGTCGGACAATCTACCTTCGGATATCTTGTCTCTCCGCTGGCCAATTATTGCGAGCACTGTCTCCTGGGTCGACAACGAAGAGGCGGCCAAGGTCCGCTCGGCGGTTCAGTCTGAAATGAAGAAGTCCCTTACCAAGGGCAAGTTGGAGAATCCCGATACTTTCCAGGCCTTCCGTTGCGCCACTCAGCTTTGGCTGTCAGCATTCCCCGATGCTGAAGATGAAGCAAGCCTGGCTGAATTGCTCCGGTCGTTCGCCGACAGACTCTCAAAACAGCTTCGAAAGCTGAAGCACGGGTCCCTCGAAACCCCATGGGATCCATACACCGTCCAGGCAAACGCAGCAACCACCGGCATTGACGCTTCCCCTATCACGACGACTTCGTATGTGAACTTTGCCCTGGGAGCAGCGTCTCGATTCCTGCCTCTGATAGGTGGTAAATCCGACACGCTGCCGGAGTTCCTGCAGCGCATTCTCGCGTTTCCTGACGACAAGGAGGTCTCTGAACAAGACGCCCAACAGCTGACGAGTGCCCTGAACGCCATCCTGTCAAACGAGGATGTCTTCCATGAAACAAAACTCACAGCCCAGGTTGTTGACCACGCCATTGAGACCCTCACCAGTGGATCGAAGTCGTCCCCGTGGGAGGATGCGCGGACAAATGCTGCTCTGAAGGCTCTGTCCACCACGCCCGACGAGTTGTTATCGCGACCGCAGCGAGAGCGAATCATGGAGACACTGATGTCGCAGCGCCGCAAGATGAAGAGCAAGACGGACAAGGTCTCTGCCTCGACCTGGAACCTTGTGTTTGGTTTGATGGTTAAGATCATGCGAAGGTCGACCTTCTACGAAGGCATGGCCTTTTCTGATCTCACAGCGCTCGCCACCAGTGCATCTCCAGCCGTCTCTGACATGGACCCGATGGCCGCTTTGGGCACGTCTCGTTTAGTCTATGAGTTGGCAATATTGACCATTCGCCAGATCAACGACCACTACGAGGAATGGGGTGCCAAGTACTTCAAGAAGGCGGGTCGTCACATGGACAAGAGCGAAGAAGAGTCTGCGGACGAGACACTGAAGCTGGCAGTCTTGAAGGCGCTGGCCAAGGTCTTGTCGGCTTCGAGCAATTTCACTGGCGATGGTGCTCCACTCGACATTTCGGATGTCCACGAGCGACTAAGCAGTACTATCAAGGGCACCCTGGACGAGTATGCCCGCGACTGGCGCTCCTCCAACGACAGACTCACCATCAACAAACTACTCCTCGCGATTGATGCCGCCCAAGGTCTTCCGGAAGATGTACTGAAAGGACTGAAGATCGACATCAATGTCCTGGAGGAAGCCAGCTCGCACGCAGTCTCCAAGGGTTACCTTCGTGGCTGGCACCTGAGGACCTTCCTGATCGCAAACTTTCCAGCACAGCTCGCTCAGCCCCAGCCGACAGACTTCAGCCTGTTGTTCCAGTCCAGCGACGTTGATGAGGGTGCCGGCAGCGTTCCAGACGTTGTGTCAGCAAGCAACTCCCGGGACACCACCAATGCCTGCGTTGACGCCATCGTGAGCCACCTGGACCGCAACGACAAGCTGAAGTATCTCGAGAACTTGATCTGCGAGCTGGATGGAGTGCAGATTGTGGATGGCCAGCTACTCGCTATCCATCAGGTTGTGGTCCGTTTGACAGGTACGTCTCGTCAACCTGATGTACATTGACGTGCAGACCGATGACGACTAACCATGCTGCAGATGCTCAAGGTTCTTCCGAAAAGTCAAAGTCCTTCGACCTGGCCACCGCTCACAGCAACCTCACCGCGCGACTGATCAACGCCCGATCAGCGCGCGAGTTCTGCAGGACCGCCGACGTCGTCCGCCTCCTGCTGGACCAGAGGGCAACCTCCATGACGCAGTGGAACATCGAGACCACTCTGGGGGCCGTGTCCGTCGTCGCGGCGGGCAAGGGCAGCGTGGCGATGGCATCCTCGCCCAGCATCTACGAGAGCCTCTGCAGCCTGGTCAGCGTCGTCATCAGGCGGCACCGGCTCCGGCTCGAGGACCACTACCACATCCTGCTGTCGACGCTGGAGTGCCTGCTCCGCGCCCTCGCGCACAACGCCAGCAAGGGCGCGGCGACGCTCAGGGCCAAGCACGCGACGCTCTTCTCCCGCCTCGTGACGCTCGTGACGGAGCCGTCGGTGGCGTCCGTGTCGCGGGCGCAGTACGTCGGCGCCCTCGACTCGGCGACGGACGCGGCGAAGAAGACGGCCGGCCGGCACGTGTACCTGGTGCTGATGCTGTACGTCAAGCTGCAGCTCGAGGTGGACGTGCCGCACGACGTGCGGGAGGCGCTGGAGCCGGGGATGAACTCGATATTCGACGTGACGCCGCCGGAGGTGCGGAAGATCCTGAACGACGCGATGGACGCGAGCGGCCGGGCGATCCTGCGGGAGATGTTCAAGAGGTACACGCAGTTTGGCAAGTGGAGCGGCGTGTAGGCGGGCCCAGGTCGGGAAGGGAAGCCGGCCGGGATGGCTGGCGCATCGATGATACCCTCTTGTCTCGTACCAATAATGTCACCCTTGTACATCATGATGAACTGTCTCGGCTCACACGTGCTTGGCGGTCGGGCACACATTTGCGCAACGTAGAGAGCCTGCCGTCCGCGGTAAGGCGAGGCAACAAATTTACGCATGTCAATGGCAGGGTATCTCTTATATTCAAACTAGCTGCCGCCATCAGGGGGCGACCTTGCTGTAGGTCCTCGGGTGATCGTGGGTCTTGCCGTACTTCCTCACCTTGCCCATAATGTCGGGCAGCATGACGACCCAGACGAGGGGCGTCACGAACATGATGGTCAGGGTGTCGACGAGCCAGTTGTTGCGGATGGAGCCGCCGAGGGCACTGCAGCGCATGAGGAAGCCGAGCCAGGCGACGGTGACGAAGTAGTGGCCGCTCTCGAGGCCGCGGAGGGCGGCCTCGGCGCACTGGTCGGGAGACTGGACGGGGTCGAGCTCCTCGATTTGGTGGGTGATCTCGGGCTTGGTGAGGTTCTCGCGCACGTTGCCGGGGCTGGTGATGGTGCCGGGATATACGACTTGCAGGCTGACGGGGTTGTCGGGGTAGAGGAGCAGCTCCTGAGAGAGGGCGTCGGCGAGGCCACGCAGTGCGACCTTGGAGGGGACGTAGGGGGAGTAGCCGGCGGCGGGGAAGAAGGCGGCGACGGAGCTGGTGAAGATGAGGAACTTCTTGTGGCGGGGGCGGGGGGCGTCCGGGGCGAGCCAGACGCGGAGGACGGCGTGGGCGAGCTCGGCGGTGCCGTAGAAGTTAACGTCGATGTTGCGGCGCAGTTCGGAGAAGGGTGTCTCGGCGAAGAGGCCGGTCGTGGCCATGCCGGCGACGCACCAGACGACGTCCGGGGCGGAGTTGTCGTTCCAGGCGGTGGCCTTGGCGAGGAGGGGCTCGGCGAAGTCGGGGAGCGCAATGTCGGCGGTCAGGTAGGTGAAGCGCTGGGTGTCGGGGTTCTTGGCGGCGGCCTGGAGCTCGGGGAGGAGGTCCTCGAGGCGGGCGGCGTTGCGGGCGACGGCGATGACGTTGGCGCCGCGGGCGGCCAGCATAATGGCGGCGCTGCGGCCCATGCCCTCGGAGGCGCCGGTCAGGAGGACCGTCTGTGCCAGCTCGGTCAGTCAAGGGGTTCGTTGGTGGGGGAGGAAGCATCACGTACCTTGCCCTCGACGGGCATCTGGTTCGTGCGATTGAAGAGGCCCATGGTGTAGGCGAGGAGCACAGCAAGCAGGGCAGAACCGCTGATCCAGGCAATACTGCCGGAATCTGTCATGGCGTGCGGGCAGGTCGATGTGGAAGTTTGTGTCAGGGTCCAGGCCGGCGAGGTTGAGGATGAGCTAGGTAAGCTTTCTTTGGTTTGGCAGGGCATGTGTCACCAAAGTGCCGGGTGGGTTTTGGCGAGGGATTGCTGAGTGGCTGCTGAGTGGCGGCCCCCACCGTGCTGCACGCTGTACGAGGCACCCAGGGGTCCCCTAATTTTGCCCTGTCTTGGAGCCTTTGCTCTCGCGTCTGGACATTATGCACGGGCCACCAGACTGCGGCTCAGACTGGGGTGCCCTGTGCGCTTGAAAAGGGGAAGCTGATAAGTTAATCCCCTGCGGGGTCCTCTATCATATCTGAAGTAGGTAGGTATAAAGGGTATCAGGCAAGACATGTTGCCTCCCGGCCATTTGCATGTCTTGCATGTTTGCACAAAGAGCACATGCCCTAGAGCCTTTACCAAGTATTTCGAGGAGTCAATGTGGATGAAATATAACAGGGCGTCTGAGTGGGGATTATGGTGAAGCTTGAGCAAGACCTACGAGGGCGGCGGGCCTCAAACTTATACTTACTTCTCCGTACCGCTTGAACTCCCTCTCATTCTCCATTTTCCACTCATAGCATGACAAAGCCCTTTCCCCCTGCTGCCAAGTTCCCAGAAACTCGTCCTCCTTTAGGATTCGTGCAAGGGCATGGCTTCTTAGTAAGTCACCCTCCTTGGTCTGCCCCGGCAAGCAATGCTTCATGCCATGCTTCCTTGATCCGCAGTTCATCCGTGTGGAAAACACCTGCTCAGTCCTATCCCCCGATATTATGGAGTGTTGGTATGACCTTACATCCCAGGAAGCTATCTCCTCACGAATATCTGCGCAAGTCTGCCTAACGTCTGTGACGTGACAAGCCATGTCGTCATATAATAGACATAGATTGAATCATCACTAAATAGAGTTAACACATTTAATTAAACTATAACAGACTGAAACCATCTTAACCTCCAGTTTTGACAGGAGTCCTTTAGGCACCAAAACGCCATCCATGCTCAATTACAACACAGAGCGTTTCCCTAAGCCGCACTTCTCGAGACACTTCTCTACACTAAGGGCAATGCTGACTGGACAGCACCTCGGACGCGCTCAGTATCCTCGCCGGCAATAGACCGAGGGGTTACGCTGATACAAGCAGCTGCTTTTGGCACGTATCACATACTCTAGTGCTGCAGGCAGTGCTGAAACCCTGCCAGATATATACTGTATACGTAGCGGGAGCCTGATCGTCCTGCAAGGCTCCTTAGGAATCGACCGCGGAGAGCAGAGTCCTTCTTCGGACCGGCTTCGGCACAACCCCAGAGTCGAGAACGGGACTGTCTGCGCCCGTCGTCCCGCCAACCTCATACCGCCTGTGCAGCCCTTTCGTGTCGAGGGTTGGAGCCCGCCGGATGGTGTTCCCAGCACTTAGGTTGGACCATAGAGCCAAAGAGGCGAGAGCTGAGATGACAGCCAGCCAGCTGAGGACGTACACGACATGTCCGGCCTTTCTGGAGTCCGTCCGCATGTCGGGCTCACCTGCCCGTTGGATGAGTTGTCCGAAGGTGAACTGTGCCGCCGCTGCGGTCATGAGGACGGAAGCAAATGAAATCTGATAGTTGAGGAGCAAGTCAACATTGGGGTGCAGAAAGATTTGGGTCCGTTTGCCGCTGGCTTACCGAAGAGGCGAATACGGTCGTCGCACTGACGTGACTGGTGGACATGGTTCGGTGTCCTATCACGATGGTAGCCATCGACAGCACAGCAGCGACGATGTACGCAATGTA
Organism: Verticillium klebahnii; assembly: GCA_002851715.1. Taxonomy (NCBI): domain Eukaryota; kingdom Fungi; phylum Ascomycota; class Sordariomycetes; order Glomerellales; family Plectosphaerellaceae; genus Verticillium; species Verticillium klebahnii. The sequence goes on along the minus strand of NMXL01000005.1, from coordinate 870,029 downwards.
GAGGCCTTCAGGACCGTGCTCGAGCCAGTAGAAGCGCGTGCCTTCACTGTGAACCTGGGAACCCCAGACGGACCAGTATCGGTAGAGGTTGTAAAGGGACTTGGTGCCCGGTGATGCGCAGAAGTCAATCTTGTAGCCGCCGCTGTCAGAGATACGACCGCTGCAGTAGGTCCAGAGGTAGAGAGCATAGAAGTCTTTGGGCTTGGAAAAGTCATTCGCGTCGGGCAGGCCACGGAAGGACTGGCGTTGGACCGTGGTCTCGACGTTGGAGCAATCAATCTAGGTGTATATATCAGCTGCCAGCTTCGTCACGGCGCGTATTGAAGAAACCTTACGACAGCGAAGCTCAACCAACCCACATCGCCATGAGACGATCCGACTCCGGACATGAGAACAATGAGAAGACATAGCAAGGAAAGGCCGGTCGATACGAGAGCGATGATGACTCGAGGCTTTCTGCCGGCTAGACGAGGACCCGTGTGGCTGGGAAAAGACATTGTGAAGTTGCTCAAGTTGTGGAGGGCTAAAATCAAAAGACCAAGGTCATGGGGACGATGAGGAGTTGATATCTCCTTCTCGACTCTCCCAGCCGTATTGTAGTAAGGTTGGGCCGCGATCAGACTCCACACATCACACGCAGGACTGGGCTGAATCGGCATGGGTTGCTTAGCCTGCGGCTGATACTCTGATCAAAGGTTAAGCTTTTAGGGCTGAAAGCGCTGGAAGCTAACAAATGGCGGTTTTGACATGGAAAGTGGCATATAGCGCTTGTTGACCGATTAAAAGCTTAAGCTCGGGGTTCGTTGGTTGATGTCTCACCACATGGGCTTGCGGCTGAAGGGGCTGATAAGCTACCATAGCCACCATGCCTTACAAGAGCACATCGCCACGACGGACCGTCTTACGACATGAAGAGCGCCGTCGTTCTGTCTCCGAGAAAGTACTTGAACCAGAGCAAGTGTCCTAAAAAGGGGCCAGAAGACTTTGTGGCACAGGGAAAGTCGTCTCCACATACTTACTTCCTCAGGGTCACAATGACTTTCCGACGAGCTCTGACGACAACTTTATTTGTCCAGGTCTTCTTGTTTGCCCATTCGGCCGGGTCAGCCGAGTTCATCTGCAAAGATGGTTCGGCCCTTACGTGCCGCGACGGCAGCATTCCCGTCCTCCGCGAAGACCCCTATGGCCGGGAAGACCTCCGGGTTGGCTCACTCTGTCCAGTGAGCTGCAACATCTACAAGAACACCTGCGACCCCACCACCGCACCGACTTGCATCTATCCGGACCCGAGCGTGCGCAAGCCCCGAGCCGCGTGCGCGTGCCGGCCCGGCTACAAAGCAAGCAACGCCCCCAACGGCGACACGAAGAAGCACTGGCGGCTTCCGGTCGTGGGCCAGGAACACCGCGTGTGGGTCGCCGAGGGCGTCAAGTGCGATGCGCTGTGCGGCGGGTACGGAGCGCAGAGCTGCACGGAGGTGACGATGCTGGGGCGCGACTGCGTTGGTGACGGAGCGTCTGCCGGGCCCGGCGGCGGAAGTGGGTCCGGCGTCGGTGACGGTATCCACTATCCTCCGGGTGGCGGATCGAACGGTACCATCCCGAAGCCATACCGACTGAACGCGTCTTCCACAGACGCATACCACCGGACGACACGCGTTGCACCCGACGACGTGCCGGTGGAGTCGTCGTCGTCGTCCGCACCATATGGGGAAGCTCAATCTTCGAGTGTGGATGCGTACGGCCCAGACTCCTCGGGAGATGCCTCCTCTCCGTGGGACATTCCCGACCACTTCGCATCCGCTCTGCCGTCGTCGAGCGAAAAATCTCCCGGCCAAGGCGGAAACATGCCCCGACCGTTTGAGGCCCCCAGCGACAACGACCAGCCGCAGAGGCGGGACGACACGGCCGCGACCTGGAAATTGGAAGCTCAGAGACAGGCCTGGACCATTTTCCAGGACGACTGGACGTGGCTTATGGACAAGCTGACGGGGAGGCGCGACGAGTTCCCCATGAAAGAAAGGCCGGAACTCTGCCAAGACATTGTTACTTGGGTTGTCCGGGGCTGCACGAGGGGCATCGAGATGCAGAATTCGAACTGCAAGCTCGACCAAGGGGCGGACCCGCGATGCCAGACCTACAGCCTCGACACGCAGTGCTGCGAAGGGTACAAGAGGGAGAATCGATACGGCTGGTGTAACGGAGACTGGTCGAACCTGGCCTCGCAGCAGCGGAGGAGCCAGCTGCAGGAAACGTGCGCCATCGTCACCCCGGGGGGCAGGTCGGCGGTCGACGTGTACGTCTCGCTGGGGATGGTCGAGCAGCTCCTGCAAGTCATGAAGGAAGGCGAGCAGGAACCCGCATTCGTCGCCGAGGTGACCGTGGTCGAGGGCAAATGGGGAGGCTGGGCCAGGGGCCTAGGGCAGCTGGCCGACGGCCGAGTGGACGAGGCGCTGGCTGCTCTGGCCGATATCACGCCCAAGGTATCCAACCACGGCCAAGACCGCGTAGCCTGGAGTCAAGCCCTGGAACCGTTCATCGCGGACGAGATCGACGACTTCATGTCCAAGGCCATTCACACCGCGTACGACGTTTACGTCATCATGCGGGAGAGGGAGCTCATGATCTCGCTTCTCAAAGGCCAGCAGGTTGGCAAGAGTTTGGACTCGATCAAGAGCGTGAGTGAAAAGTATGCGATAGAGTCTGTCCAACCCTTCTTGCCCCATGTCTTTGCAGGGTTTGAGAAGGTCCGAGACCAAGCCTCCATGGACGCAGCCTTGAAGGACTACAAGGCCTCTATCGGGGTCTCTCAGATGCTGAATGTGGCGAGGAGCTGGGCCTTGGTCGTCAGAGTGAATCGGGTGCTTGCTGGATGACACGCTTCCTGTTCATGTCCACCATCAGCACATTCGGGTTAGGTGTTTGGTCATTCTGTATTTGTTCGGGACTTGACTGCAGGTTTCAGCTCCGTTAGGCCAGGAAGTGTATTTCCGCATCTTTATTAACGTCTTTGGCCTGTTAGGTGGCCGAGTCCGTCATCTTGAGTACAACGTGAGGTAGGCTGAGGACGCGGAGGTGTTGCGTTGGGCTTTAGGGCACGCTTCGAACACGTGTGGCTGAGCCCGTGTTTGAGAGGCCATAAAAGTCACATCAGGGTCGCTAAAAGCAGGCTGGCTACGAAACCTATGAGGTTCCATTCGTCACCTCAAAAGCCAAGACTACCACTGCACAGCTCAACCAACATGGAGCGCCAAGAACGGGCCTCACGAAGTGTACTTAACTTGAAAAAGCTACATTCCGGAAACTCCTGTGTTTCAGCATCACCAACGGCCAGATTGTGACGGTGACGAATCCTCTTAACCCACCAACCTCACGCAGCCGTAGACGCCAGCGGGTCACTAGGTATTGACCATGCTTGCACCAACCTCTGCTGTTTATTGGAGGCCGGCGCGGGGCGCGTCCCCAAACGACATGTCACCCACGAGGCAGGCAACGGCACTTACAATACTTCCCTTCGTCAGTCTCATGGCGAGTATATCAACTCTCCGTTCCCCCAAGCGAAAAGGGGGACGGGCGTGCTATGGTGCAAGAGGTCCTTCATTCACCTGACTGCTCGTCTATAGCCTCCCAAACCGCTGTGTGCACTCTGGCGAATACAGAAAATTGACCAGACACAATCAAGAAGAACGAACGTCTCAAGTCAGGCATTATGACCAGCTCGCAGGATGCAAAACGAGCCGTGTCGGCCATTGCAGAGAAGTATGGATTCGTCGGCGACGACGTGATGCAACAGATTGGGCAGTGGAACCCAAGTATCAGGCGGACCATCGAGGAGAGCATGCTCGCCAAGGACAGGCTGGCAGCGCACTCGATCAAAACGTAAGGACGACGGCGGCGGCGCAGCCTTCTTCACTTGGCGGCGGCCCTTGTTGACCTCGAACCATAGCCTCGCCAAAAACATTTACGGTAGCGACGCACGCTTCGTCTTCGAGTTGCTCCAAAACGCTGACGACAATCGCTTCACCCACGCCAGGGCCAACGGCGACCTTCCCTCCATCTCGTTCCACGTCTACCCACGCCGCATTGTAGTCGAATGTAACGAAGACGGCTTCACCGAGCACGATCTGCGCGCCATCTGCTCCGTCGGCGAGAGCACCAAGACAGCGTCTCGTGGCTACATCGGCGCCAAGGGCATCGGCTTCAAATCCGTCTTCATCGCCGCCTGGAAAGTTGAGATTCAATCCGGTCACTTCTCCTTCTACTTCAAACATGAGAGGGGTGATCTCGGTCTAGGCATGGTCCTGCCCGTGTGGTCGAACCAGGCCGCCGTGCTGCCTGGGCCACTGACCCGTATGACGCTTCACCTCCACGAGCGAGGTGAAGCGCGGGAGCTGGACCACCTCCGACAGACCATCTTCAGGCAGTTGAGCGAGCTGCAACAGACCTCGTTGCTGTTTCTGCGCAACCTCCGGCAGATCAGCGTCGCCTTCTATACGGAGGATGGTGGGCTGAGGAGCTCTAAGAACTTTCACGTAGGCGATGAGCACGACCATATAGTCCTTCTCGAGACAATCTCAACGGGTAACGCGTTTGGGTCTAACGGCCAAGCCTCAAGGGAGACCAGGCGCTACCATGTTACACGTCACATGGCCACGAACCTCCCCAAAAGCGAAAACCGTGATACGCCCAATAACGCAGAAGCCGAGATCGTGCTCGCGTTTCCCCTGACAAGTGAGTCGCGGCCGCTCATTGAGCAACAAGAGATATTTGCATTCCTGCCCATCAGGGAGTCAAATTTCAAGGTATGTCACAAGTCTCTTGCTCCGAAATTTTCGGGGTCGGTGATCTCCCGGTATCTGACCTGATTCTTCTGGTAGTTTCTGATTCACTCCGATTTCGACACGAGCGCCAGTCGACAAGACATCGTTGCCACTTCCTTGAGAAACTGGAGCCTCGTCGATGACATCGCCGTAGCGTTCATAAAAGCCATCTTGCAATTCTGCGAGCATCCGAGCCTATGCTATACATGGCCATATTTTCTCCCATCTACGACCGATGAGTCAAGCGCTTTCTGGTCGGGCTTATCGCAGCGGATCAAGAACCTCGTGTCTCAGACACCCCTTCTCAAGTCGCGACACAGAAGACATCTTCGGATGATCAGAGATGTCACCATCATCGCTAGCAGCGCCAGCGACCGCACCGGGGCCTCGCTCTTTGATGACTCTGTACTGGACCCCTTTGTCTCCACGGCATATGACCAGGCTTCGACCAACGCGCTGCAACCATACGGGCTACGTGTATGCGATTCTTCCATCATCTGTGATCTTCTTGAAGCCGATCTCGCCAACCCTCAGTCAAGGATGAAGTCGCCCTCGACGAGCCAGGACTGGCACTCGGCAGTTGCACGGCTCTTGACCATCTTTTTCACCGAGCGCTCCTTCAAGAGCACCATTTCTAGGCTCAGAACCACTGACATGCTTCCTTTGAGGGACGGTCTGTGGGTCTCTGCCAACGACGGAGTGATCTATCTGCCAACAACTGCCGGAATCTCCATCCCACCGGGCGTGAGCCTGAAGGTCCTAGACCCCGCGTCCGTTGCCAATGAGGATCGCAGAGCCCTTTTCAAGCATATGGGGGCTATAGAAGCATCTGTCTCAGAGGTACGCGGGTTCGTCCTGGAGGCTCTGCACAGCCCGTCTTCGCCCACCTATATCGACGTCGAGACGTCCAGGGCTCAGCTCCATTTCCTGTACCTCTCTCACCACTACAGTCAAGACCATGAGATGCTTGGGGATATGTTTCTCTACAAAGAAAACAACGCCACTGGGAAGACAGGAGAAGAAGACTTCTACCTGCACAGCAATGACCCTTATGGGCCGGAGGCTCTCCTGGGGCCAACCGCCGCTTGGCCAGGCCTTGAAGTCACATTCCTGCATCCGGCATACCTTGACGATTCACCTAGTCCTCCGGCTGCAGGGCATCCGTCGTGGAAGAGCTGGCTCTATGATTCCATCGGCGTCCGTAGGAGGTTGAGACTGATCTCTCGGCGACGAAACGGCATTTCGCAACAGTTTACCTCAGTCCTGGACCACCGCCCGGACAAATGGCTAGGCTTGTTGGAGTACCTCTGGCGGTACCAAGAGTCACTGTTCAGAGACAGGAAAGCCCTCAAAGACAGCTTGAGCGAGCTCGAGGCATCTAAACTTTGCAGCCCCAACTTGGAGACGTCCTGTGTTTTAAAGGACTCGTATTTGCCGCTGCCACACCTCCAGCAACAGTGCCGGCGCTTCATGGGAAATGACTCGGTACATTTCCCATTTCTCAGTCTCGAAGAACCTGAGAATGAAGAGGTATTTCTCACAAAGTGGCTGTTCCTCCACACCAAATTCCATGTCCGCAAAGACGACGACACGCGGTTTCTCCTGGACATACTCTTTCGGATGTCGCGTGCCCACTCCACGACTGTGCCAGCCGACAAATTGCAGCCGGTACTAGATTTATATGTCGCCATTGAAGCAAAAGTTCAGGCTGCCACGGATCGAAAGGCCGCCCAGGACGCAGTTGAGTACGTAACTCCAACTCTCACGAGTTTGTCTTGATAATTGACGGTCCTGCTTTTTGTAGGAAGTTATTCTGGAAGATTGAAGATGATGTCATCCTCATTCCGGCACAAGGAACATGCGAGGCGACCTGGAGTTATGCCTCGGGTTGCCGCTGGAAGGCACCGCCAGACATGATATCGTACTTCTCACTCGAGCACCTCTATTCACAAGTGGCCAGCGAGGACCAAATAAGGATTCTTTCACGATTCTTTTCAAAAACACTGAAGATCGATTCAGTGTCCTGGAGGGACCTGTGTAGTGAGCTGTCAGAACTAAGGGATGAGGGTTACGATGACCTCGATCGCATCCGCGGCGTCTACTCGTACCTCGCGAACTTGAACATCGTCGCTTTCCAGGATGACCTAAGGCAAGTTCTCGAGTCGCATACCCGGAACAACCCTCTTTAATGCACAAGTGCTAATTTGGATGCAAACTTCTAGACGAGCATTCGAGGACAGCGCACTTATATTCGTCGTGAGGGACGGCCAGGGCGGCTGGTACAAGACGTCCGACTGCCTGTGGTCCAGCACGACAGATATCAGGGGCAAGGTCACGCTGAACGACGACTACGAAGGCCTGAGAGAGCTGTTCGTGGACAGGCTCGGCGTGAAGACACTGACGCTCCAGATGGTATATGATGAGCTGCTGCAGACAAGCTCGCATGCGCCGATTGACGACGTCAAGGCCACACTCTGGTCGCTGAATGCGCTCTTGACGACCGAGCGGGAGCTCCCTGACCCTGAGCCGCTCCTTAGAACGCCCGTTCTCCCCGTGCAGTATGCGAATGGCGAGACGGTCCTGAGGAACATCGAAACGGATTTTGCAGTCGTCGACAACGAGTTATTGGCGGATAAATTCAGGGGCCGGATTAAGATTCTCGACTTCAGCAGAGAAGAGGTTCTACGTCTGAAGCCTTTGCTCGAATGGGCCAGGCTCGCGAATCGATATCTGTCGGCCGCCGTGAGGGAGAGCACGTCGGTTGCCGAAGCCGACTCGAGGCCCATCTCTAATCCAAACCACGATATCAAGCGGAAAGCACATGCAATCTCTCGGTGAGTGTCCACTCCACTGGTCTGGCTTGGGATCATGGGTAACAGCGTCGCTGACTCGTCCACGTACTCGTCCAGTATCGCGGCTCATTTCAACAGCCCTAAATACAAAGCTGGACCCAACGAGCTGTACCAGCTGCTCCGGAGCGCTGTGACCATTGAAACCAACGGCATTTCGTCCGTGCTACGAATATCCCAGGATGGGCGGTCTACGGAGCTGGAGACGGCCATCGGTGACATGCACATCGATGACGGCTCGTCACATCTCTCCTTCTTCGTGCCGAGGAACAAAAAAGCAAGAGAAATCTGCTACTGGGACCCTCTACCCACAAACTTGGCGGCTTGGCTGATGCGGGATCCGGTGACCCAGATCCCCGATAGGGTTGAGGAGTTCACGGTCAGAGCGCTTGTCATGATTTTGGGCGTTCATGTAGCTTCGGTCGGTTCACTTCTTGAGCGCCTGGGCATCATCAACATTTCTATCCCGAACGAGGAGGTGAACGTGACCGAGGACGAGGAGGACGAAGCCTCCGTTGCCGGCATGGGCGACGATGCTGAATCTTCGGTGCAGCTCATGACACCGGACACTTCAGCGAGCGAGCGAGGACCGGCTGCGGCGACTGAAGTTCGACTGACACCTCTTCCTGGGACGAACCCGGACTTGTCGAGTGACGACGCCGAGGTCACCCACACAGTCTCTCGACATAGCCATATGGCATACCATCGAGTCGCCCAGCCGCACTCTACCCGCCCAGCAGTAGATGCCACGAATCTTCAAGAGTCAGCGAGCGAAGATGTGATGTACCTCCGGCTGCTGACGAAGGTCGTCGACGCAGCGAGGCAAGCCACGTTCCCGTCGCAAGGCACCTTCGACATGAGCAACCTCCGCAACGCACTCCCAGAACGTTCCATCAACGCCTGGGAAGGCGGTTTTGACGGCCTCGACGTCGAGAACCGGTTCCGCTCCACGAGCCAACTCGAGCGTGACAGAAAGATCGGCGCCGCCGGCGAGCTATACGTGAGTTGCCCCTACATCCACAGTCAAAAGTCCCCGGGCCCAACGAGAGGAGAAGAATCTGACATAATGCTCCCGGTTCATTAGAGGTCTTCGAGCTGCTGTCCCGGCTGGATCCCGGCCTCCACGGCTGGAGTCGCGATAACTGGCAAAGCACGATCCGGCGGTACGTCACAATCCACCCGGGTTATCAAGACATGCCGCCCTGGCATGGGCGCGAGACGGCCGACTTGACGTACCAAGACGTGCGTGGCGAGCTCACAGACTGGCTCGTGGACCGTGGCTATCTCGACGGAGAGGGGCGGCCGGATCCCCCGCCGAAGTACTACATCGAAGTCAAGACGACTACGGGGCCGCACAACACGCCCTTTTATATGAGCAAGGCTCAATACCAACGGGTACGTGACGCCGCCCACTTTTCTGGCGGTGCCCTTGGGGCTGCTGTTGGATTGTTGCTGACTGACCGCTTGCAGATGAGAGACATTCACAATGCGCCGGGGCATGCTGAGGTGTACATGATCCTTCGCGTTTTTAATATCGAGCACGGCGGGATCGGGATGTGCGTGTATATGGACCCGGAGAGGATGAGGGTGGATGGGCTTCTGCAGTTCACCGGGGAGACGTGGTCTGTTGTTCCTTCGGCGGAGGCGCGACGAACGTGAAGTCAAAGTTGTATTGTCTTGGCTGAGCTTGGACTGTGCCGAGCCGGAGCAATAGCATCGAGATGTGACGCGAACCAGAACCAAATACATGATGCACGCCTCGCAACCTACAGCTTCCGCGCCCTGACCAGCCCCGTCGTGATGCCCGTCTTCTCTCCGCCGTATCCGCCCTGCGGCTCGCCGCCCTTGAAGGTCGGCATCATGCTGCGCAGCTTCTTCTGCTTGGCCTCGTACTGCAGCTTCTTCTTGACACGCGGGTTCCTGTTCTCCTTCTTCCGCCGCGGCGCCAGGCCCTTGTTCTTCTCGATGGTGTAGTTGATGCTCCGCTTGCCGTCCGGGCCGACCACCTCCTGCTCCACCACGCGGTCCGCCGCGCCGGCCGCCGCCAGCGCCGCCTGCCGCGCCGCCTTGTCCGACTTCTTCTGGCCCGACCGGGCCGCCACCATGTCGTAGTACTCGTCGTCCTCGCCCTGGCGCACCGCCGTCGCCGTCGCCGCGTCCTCGTCGTTGCTCTCGTCGCCCGAGCCCAGGTCCGCGCCGTACTTGGAGCCCTTCTGGCCGCGCCGCTCGGCCTCGGCGTTGAGCCGCGCCTGCCGGTCGCGGAGACGCTCGCGGTGGGGGATGTCCATGTCGCCGCCGGCGTCGCGGCCCGCGTCCGCGCGCCGGTTGGCCTTCTGCACGATCTGCGACGTGTAGAACCGCAGGCTCTTCTTGCGCGCCGCCTTGTCGGCCGCCGTGCGCGCGTCGAGCGTCTCCTCCTCGCCAAAGTCCGAGTCGTCCTCGTCGGCGGCGCGCTTGGCGGCGCCCGCCGACCTGCGGGACGGCTTCTTCTGCGTCGCGAGCAGGCCGTCCAGGTCGGCCAGGGACGCCTCGACGGCCAGGGCGTTCTTGGCCTTGTCCTTCTTGACCTTCTCCTTGGCTTTCCTGGCCTTCTTGTCCGCCTTGGACGGGCGCACAAAGTCCTCGGCGGGGATCGAGGCCAGCGCGTCCTCGTCCGCCGAGTCGACGTCCATGGACTCGTCGGCCGCCGCGACGGCCCGCACGCCGTCCAGCTTCTGCCAGGCCTCGCGGCACGTGACCAGGGTCTCCATGACCTCGTGGTCGCGCAGCTCGGAGGGGCCGAGGATGGTCTGGGTCGCCGAGCCGTCGCGGGCGGGCGACGTCAGGATGGCGAAGTAGCTCGCCAGGGCGGCGACGTAGCAGCCGAGGATCCAGTAGCGGACGGCCTCGAGCGACTTGCCCGACTTGCCGTGCGCCTCCTTCTGCAGGAGCACGAGCTTGGGCTGCAGCTCCTGGAACTCGTTGACGAGGTGCTCGAACTCGGGGTAGCGGGTCTGGAGCAGCTTGGACCGCTCCTCGGGCGTCATGTCGTCGGTGACCTGGACGTCCTGCAGCACCTCGGTGACGACGTCCTCGTCGGCGTCGTCGTCGGGCTTGGCCGCCAGCCAGTCGCCCTCGTCGAAGAGGAAGTCCTCCTCGGCCATCTTGGACAGCTTCTTCTGCTGCAGCCTCTTGGCCTCGGCCTCCTCCTCGAGGGCGTCGGCCTCGGTCTCGATCTGGTCGGCGTCGTAGTAGTCCGTCTTGGAGTCGCCCCACCAGCCGCTGTCGCCCTCGTCCTCTTCGCCCTGCTGTCGCTGCTCCTCTTCATCGTCTGAGGCGGCAGCGGCGGCACGCTTGGCGGCGGCGCCCTTTCGAGGTCGCGGTGCCTCCTCCTCTTCCTCCTCCTCATCCGAGTCGTCCCCGTCGTCCATGATCTCCTCGTCCGACTGCTGCAGGAACTTGTCCTCCTCCTCCACGCGGCGGGCGCGCTTCGACTTGGGGCCCTCGTCGAACATGATCTTGTCGCGGTTGATGAAGTACTCCTCCTCGGAATCGGCGACATCTTCGTAGGTGGTGATGGGGCCGAGACGGGCATCGGCGGCGTCGAGCTCCTTGGGGCCGGTCGGCTGCGCGTTGCGCGATGAGGCCTTTCTCTTCTTGCCCATTTTTGCGGTCGGTGGTCGAGGCTATGTGGTGGGTGGAGGTTGCTGATGCAGAGGGTCGGAACGTCTCGAAGTCGGATCGACTTGACGTTGGTTGGGGGTCGTTCCTGGAAAAATCCACCGACGAGAACTTTTTAGTGGGGCGACATGCAATTCGGGGGGTAGATAAGATAAGAGGTCCAGCGGGGCAGAGTGTGGTGAGGGACAGCTGGTGACAGGCTGCCACAGCTGGTGCTTCTCTGGCCATCTGTTGCCTACTGTACATACCTACCTACCTACCTTAACTACCTACCTTACCTAGATACACCACCTACCGAGGGAGCTTCACGAGAGAGCTTCGACCAACGCCTGTCAACGACGACATCCCAAGGCAGCTCGACACGTTACGACGAACACAGTCTTTCCCGATCCACACCTCCCATCAATGCTCCTGTCATAGGCCGAAAAGCCCATCTCCACGGCCATCATGGCTTCCACCACCCCCGATGTCACCAAACTCACCTCCTCCGACGACGTCTTCGCCTCCAACCACACCCTCCCCCAGATCCGCGCCATCCACCGCGCCCTCCATGTGCAGATCGACGACAAGGCCTCGCGCCTGCGCACCCAGGTCGGCTCCTCCTACCGCGGCCTCCTCGGCACCGCCGACTCGATCGTGCAGATGCGCGCCGACAACGACGCCGTCCAGGCCCTCCTCGGACGCATGGGCGCCCGCTGCGGCCGCGCCGTCGTCGGCCGCAAGGTCAAGGGCCTGGGCGAGTTCGCCCCCGAGGCCGAAGACAGCGACATGGGCGTCGTCGCGCGGGCGCGGCTGCTCGAGGGCTGCGCGCTCGTCGTGGGGCGCCTCCTCAAGGGCGGCGCGGGCATCACCACCGGGGACGCGAGGCTCGGGCCGGGCGACAGGCTCCTGCTCGCCAGCAAGGTGCTCGTGCTGAGCCGGCTGCTGCTGAAGGGGTTCGCACAGCAGCAGCAGCGGGAGGAGCTGCAGCAGCTGCCAGACCCCGACGTCGCTTTCGCGGTCGACACGGCGAGGAAGAGCCTCGAGGGCCTGCGACGCCGCCTGCTGCGCAGCATCGAAAAGTTCCTCGAGAAGAGCGTCGAGAGCCAGGGCCAGGAGCACGTCCTCAAGGCCATGTGCGCCTACAGCCTGGCGACGAGCTCGGGCGCCCGCGACGTCCTCAAGCACTTCCTCGGCGTCCGCAGCAAGGCCATGTCCGCGGCCTTCCACGGCGGCGGCGACGACGGCGACAGCGGGCGGCAGCACCAGCAGCAGCACCAGCAGGCGGCGGCCAGCAACGTCCTGAGGAGCCAGACGCTGTACACGAGGACGCTCCTCGACGTGCAGGCGCTGGTGCCCTTCAAGCTCGCCGACGCCCTGGCCGGGCTCAAGAAGCACGCCCTCCTGGCCGACGACGCGCTCAGGAAGGTCGAGGGCTTGCGGCTCGACGTTTACGAGAGGTGGTGCGGCGACGACATCCAGACCTTCACGCCGTTCATCCGCCACGACGACCTGGACGGCGCGCAGGCGCGCGGCATGCTGGCCGACTGGGCGGAGCGGGGCGGCGCCGTGCTGGTGGCGGGCCTCGCGTCGACGATGGAGCGCATGACCGAGTTCAAGGCCATCATCGAGCTGCGCACCAGCGTGCTGCGGCTCTGGATCCGCGACGGCGGCCGGGCGCGCGGCTTCGACCCCTCGGAGATGCTGGACGCGCTGCGCGGCGCCCTCAACAGGCACATGCTGCAGGTGCTGGAGGCCAAGGTCGGCAAGCTCCACCTCGTGGCGTCCGAGGTGTCGGCCACGCTGGACGCGTGGAAGGACGGCGTCACGGACCGGCCCGAGCACCTCTGGGCGCGGGCGGGCGACGACGTGGACGCCGCGGCGGCCGGCGGCGCCGAGGGCTTCCTCCAGGGCCTCATGGCGCAGCTGCACGGCCGCAACGACGCCGTGTCCAAGGCCGTCAGCTGCTTCCACTCGTGGCGCCACATCATCGACGAGGTCGAGGGCGTGGTCGAGCAGCTGCGGAAGCAGCGGTGGGAGAACGACGACGACGAGATCGAGGACGAGGAGACCATCGACGCGCGCCACGACCTGCTCAGCCGCGACGACCCCGAGGCCCTGCGCGACACGCTCGACACGTCGCTGGCCCGCGCCTTCGCCGACCTGGAGCAGCAGCTGGCCGGCCTGTGGCGGGCGCGCGCCGGCGCCGTCAACGCCGGCAAGATCGCCATGTACATGATCCGCGTGCTGCGTGACGTGCGGGCCGGGCTGCCACAGCTGCGGTCCGCGTCGATCCAGGGCTTCGGCCTCGACATGGTGCCGTCGCTCCACGAGAAGCTGGCGCTCTCCGTGTCGGCCGCGCCGGTCGAGGTGTTCGCCTCGCGGGGCCTGACGCAGAAGGCCGTCGTGGGCCGCCCGCTCTGGGAGGGCCAGCCCGAGCTGCCGGCGCAGCCGTCGCCGAGGGCCTTCCGGTTCCTCCGAGACGTGTCCGTGGCCATGAGCGACGCGGGCGTGGACCTGTGGAGCGCCACGGCGGTCCGGGTCATCAAGAAGACGTTGCGGGAGCAGGTGTGCGAGGCCTGGCTCGAGGCGCTCGAGGTGCGGCTGGACGGCAGCAGGGACGAGGGCGCCGACGCGGACCCGTCAGCAGGCAAGGCGGGGGAGAAGGAGGACAATGCGGAAGAGGAAGAGGAAGAGGTCACAGACGGCGAGAGCAAGGACACAGACGGCGAGAGCAAAGAGACAGACGGCGAGAGCAAGGACACAGACGACGAGTCGAAGGAGCAGGCGGCGGAAGGAGACGGCCAAGGCAAGCAGGCGGAGGCACAGCAGCAGAAGCGGGACCTCTTCATCCAGTGGCTGTTTGACATTAGCCTGCTGGAGCGCGCGTTCGGAGACGACGAGGACAGCTCCGCAGGCGAGTTCACGAGCCTCAGCGACAAGGTGTTCGGCCACACGGGCCTCGACGACGGCGCGGAGGCGCGGAAGCGGATCGCCACATCATCGCAGGAGCACTGGAGGAAGACGAGCCTGCTCTTCGGCCTGTTGTCTTGAGACGAAAGCGGCCGGCTGGCTCTATCATGGACTCGTATCATTCATACATGTGTAGACGTACTGCATCGAGCGAGCGAGCGAGCATCTAGACCAAAACAGATATGCCCCCTTGAAAAAATAGTCGAACAAACGTGACAGATCTATGCATCATCACACGACGGCCCCTACAGCTTGTGCCTCTTCTGGCCGGTGGCGATCTTCATAAACTCCTGCTGGGGCACGCCCTTGACGAAGCGCTCGAGGCCGGCAAAGACCTCCTTGGCGTTCTGCCTCTCGAGGATCTCCATCTCGGGGGCGCGGATCAGCTTCTTGATGCCGGTCAGGCTCTCGCCGATGAGGTGCTCGCCGAGCCTGTCGTCGACCTCGGCGAGGACCTGGTCGCGGAAGGCGTCGCTGTCGCCCTTGGCGACGTCGAAGGACTTGTTGGCGAAGCCGGTGGCGAGGAGCTCGTCGGCGGGGATGCGCTTGCTCATGATGAGGGCCTCGTTGGCCTTGGCGGGGCCGAGGCGCTGGACGAGGGCGCGGCTGGCGCCGCCCTCGGCGACGAGGCCGAGGGAGGAGAAGGGGGTCAGGAGGAAGGTCTGCGGGGTGATGTAGATGAAGTCGGCAAAGGCGACGAGGGCGGCGGAGAGGCCGATGACGGGGCCGTTGAGGGCGGCGACGAGGATCTTGGGGTGGGTGAAGAAGGCGTCGGTGGCGTTGAGGTTGTAGGCGACGAAGGAGCTGAGCCAGTGCTTGTGGGTGGCGGCGGCGTCGGTGGAGGGCGGCGCGGAGGCGGCGAGGGAGACGTCGGCGCCGCTGGCCGGGTTAGCTGGGGTCTGTCTGCCCGGGTGTTGCGACGGGAGGGCAGGGGGGGGGGGCAGGAGGCCAGGGGAGACGTACGCAGAGAAGTAGCGGCCCTTGCCGATCAGGACGGTGATGAAGACCTCGTCGTGGGTGGCGATCTCGCGGAGCTTCTGGGCGAGGTCGTAGTAGTTGTCCTGGTTCAGGGCGTTGAGCTTGGCGTCGTTGTCGATGGTGAGCAGGGCGACGCGGCCGCGGTACTCGAGCGAGATGACGTTGGACATGGCGTCAGGTATCTGGTGTTGTGGTGTTGGTGTTGGTGTTGGTTGGTGTTCGGTGTTGAAGCTGGTGTTTGCTATCTGTCTCTCGGCTCTGGTCTGTCCTTTAAATATAGTTCCGCAGGCTGGAACACGACGATGCTGCAGGATCGAAGAAGAGGATGCCGCACAATGCCCGTCTACAAAACACAATCAATGGAGGGAAATGAAGGTGATGGTTGATCTGACGTGAGCTGGGTGATGGATCCTGGGAACCGTACCTTACCTAGGCAAGGCACGTCGGGGGCAGCTTACCCCAGACGCCTTCCCCCCCTCCCCCACACTGCCGAGATGCCTCGGCAAGTCCGTCGCTTGCAGTGACACCGCAGGCCTGCAATCAGTGGCGTATAGGCCTGTAGCCTGTGGCGTGGCTGTAAATATAGCCTGTAGTCAGCGGCGGCAGCGGGGTCAGACCGCGCTACTGATTCAGCGCCGGGCACCCCAACCCCGGCCGGTGCATTGTGTTTAGTGTGTTTAGTGAACATGCATTGTATCTCGGCACCATAGCTTGGGTGTCCCGCTGTTGGGGTGAGAAACACAGGAGCAGCATCAGCAGCATCAGCAGCATCAGCAGCATCAGCAGCGTCAAAATCCACTTCTTGGTATTGCTCGTTCTGTCGAGCCCAGAAGCAAGCAAAGTAAGGTAAGCTGAGGCTAAGCTAAGCCAAACGACCGCCCGACGGCCCATCACCTCATCGCCGCATCGGCGCGCCGCGGCTCATCTTGGGGAACACCAGCGGCATCGCCAGCTTGGCCACCGGCTGCGCCTTGGCCTCGCCCGGCAGCTTCTTCTGGCCGATCCTGGCGCCGATCTCCTGGAAGTACTGGTTCATCGTCTTGGAGTCCAGGCGCAGGTCCTCCCGCAGGTCGCGCGGCTCCGTCTCAAAGTTGTCGATGATGCACGACAGGGCCGCGCAGTGCGTCATGATCAGGTCCATGTGGAACTTGCGGATCTCCCCGGCCTCCGAGAACTTGCGCCGGATGCTGTCGATGACCGACTGCGGCGCCGGCGACAGGTTCTTGGCCAGCTGGTCCTTGGGCGGCACCCGCTTGGTGCCCCGCTGCCGGCCCTCCTTGGCCGTGACGTAGAAGAGGATGAGGAAGTAGAGGTACCGCAGGATCCGCAGCTTCTCCTGCGGCTTCTCCTGCTTGCCCACCCGCGCGATCCGCCGCGCCACGTACCGCGACGCCAGGTCGATGTTCTCGTTCTTCTCCACCGCCTCCTGCCAGTCCCGCACCGGCACCGCCTTGAGCACCTCGGCCCCGATCACCACCCGCGGGTCGTACACGTCCGCCACCTCGTCCGCCTCCAGGTTCGCCCGCGGCACCGGCTTCGAGTCGTCGATCGCCGCCTGCAGCTGCTCCCGCGACGCCATCGTCGACGTGATCTGCCCGATCTGCGACAGCGTCGCCTTCTCCGCCCGGTCCAGCGGGACCACGTTGCCGTCCGCGTCCTTGGCCGCGCCCTGCGGGCCGATGGCGTTGATGCGGTTCGACTCGATGATCTTCTGCGCCTTCCTCGTGCCGAACGTCTGGCCGAGGTCCACCTTGCGGTCCTGGTACGTCTGCGTCTGCCAGTCAGTGATGCCGTCCCGCTCTCCCCAGCGTGCCGTGTGCCGCGTGCCGCCCCCGCCGTGTCTCACCTTGATGTCGGCCGGCGCGATCATGGCGTCCTCGTCCGCCTGCTTCGCCCGGACCGTGCCGCGCACCACCATCTTCTTGGCCGCGATGACCTCGAGCCCGCCCGTCTTGGGGTCGTACAGGGCCACGTACTCCTGCTGGTACGGCTCGCCCTTGGTGTCGACCTCCTCCTCCCGCGCCGTGAAGTCGACCGTCCGGTGCTTGGTCGAGTGCAGGGCGATCTCCTGCTCCGAGGCGTGTCGCCTGCTGGACTTGCGGCCCGAGGCCGTCTGCCTCTTCTGGTAGGTGCGGAAGGTGACGTCCTCGTCGAGGCGCACGCCGGGCGCGGAAACTGTAGTGCTCGTCAGCCACACGGTTCACGGGGCGCCTGCCGCCGGCGCGACGGTTTCGTACCTATGACGGGCGGGCAGAGCTTGGCCTTCTTGACCGACTTGACCCGGATCGGCGTGCCGGGCACCTCAGGGACGTCGGCGTCGATGGCGGCCTTCTTCTTGGGCTTCGTCTTGCCCTCGCCGTCCCTCTTCCTTTTCCTGCCGTTGACGTCGGACATGCTGGGCTTCGTCGATTGTGGCGCTGGCATCCGGTGCGGCTGGTCGTCGTTCAGGTGCGGCTGCTGCTCGTCACCTTGGACTTGGGAGGCTGGTGCTGGTGCTGATGCTGCTGGTGCTGATGCTCCTGCCGTTAGAGGTGGGATGGATTGGCTTCCAGAAATAATTTTCTCCCTTATCGGCAACCGCATATCTGCCGGATAGGTGCACGGGCCATCTCTTTCTGGATAGTCGCATGCCTCCATTGGCTCCATCCTGCGATTGAAGAATATCTGCTTTACCTGACGGCTACCACGACGGATGAGACTGGGCAATTGAGTGCTCGTGAAGCTGTCTTCTCACATTTGCCAGCTTTATATCTTCGCATGACGAACTCCTCTTTCATGCGGGCTTGACTTCTCTGCGCTGCCGTACGGTGTCATGATGTTTGTCTCGGCTTCCCTTGTGCAGCGACCCCACATCTCAAGACCATCGACATCAACCACCTCTTCCATGCCTCCATCTTGAGGCACGCACATCCCGACCGAGATGAGGGCAGTCTTTGTGCGATGTCGTAGGCAGATGCCTGGCGGCACGCGATCATCCATTCAGTCCAGGCTCTACTCCACGCAACCCGCATCTCCAGAACCCCCGATCAGAGACATCCTCAACAAGCCGAAGCTGGTGCCTGACCACCTCTCCCCGACCAACTCCCGCCTCCTGACCCTCTCGCTTTCAGACTACCTCCCCGCAGAGTGTCTGCAGCCTCTCGAGTCGCTCCCGTCGTCGTCAGAGAATGTCCCTCACGCCCTTCCTCAGGGCCACCACCTCGTCTACTTCCCCATCCAGGCGCGCCCCTCGGAGCTTCACCCCGACGGCACAGATGCCGACCACTGGCCCGGACCGCCCTTCACGCGCCGCATGTGGGCCGGAGGCGAGGTGACCTTCCGGCCCGGCTGGGAGAGGGACCTCCCGTTGGACGGGCGCCCCGTCGTCTGCACGGAGGCGGTGGAGGACGTCCGCGTCTCCGGGGGCGGCGACAAGGCCAAAGCGTTCGTCGACGTCTGGCGGCGCTACCAGCTCGCGGACCGGCCTGCGGCCATCGAGGAGAGGAGGACCCTCGTCTTCATGCCGGACGCGAAGCCGGGCGACGCCAGCGGCGCTTCGGCTCAGAAGACCAGCCCGCCGCCGCGGATCGTCAAATGTGAGTCCCCCCCCAGCCTGGTGATCCGTGAGAGAGAGAGAGAGAGAGAGCACGAGAAACGGAAGAACGCGCGGTCTGACGCCTCGCAGCCCCGCACGCCCCGGACTACGCCTTCGCGCTGACGCCGAACCGCGCGCTGCTCGCCAACTTTAGCGCCCTCACGTACAACGCCCACTCGATCCACCTCGACCGCTCGCTCACCCTGGCCGAGGGCCACCGCGAGCTGCTGGTCCACGGCCCGCTGACGCTGACGCTCCTGTTCGCGGCGCTGAGGGGCACGCTGGGCGCCCGGGGGGAGGGCGTGCGGTGGCTGGGCTACAGGAACGTGGGGCCTCTGTACTGCGGGGAGGAGCTGAGGGTGTGCGTCCGGGAGAAGAGGGATCCCCGACGGGACCGCGTCGGGGCCGAGAGGAAGTGGGACGTGTGGGTCGAGGGCCCGGGAGGGGGCATGGCCGTCAAGGGGACGGCGACCACGGGGCCTCTGTCTGCGTAGGTCTGCGTGGTGGAGCACTTTTTAAACCAATACCCGCACTTCTTCGGCCTACGGGATGCATCAGGAGCGCGGACGTGAGCATCCCATCACGGTGGTTGGTTTCTGTCGAGAAGAGAGGCGGCATGGGAGACGGGTTCGGTCTGTCCGTACTCGCCGAGGGCGTCGTAGGGGAACCCCACAGTTCCGTTCGTGTTGTCTTGGTCCGCGACTTCCGATTTGACATGTTGGACAACACACCAGCATCAAGATGCAAGGCATCGGGCTGTTCGGGCTGCGAAGGAGTCTCGGTGTCCGCGACGTCCCGACATGCCATGCCAGCCGTTGCATCCGATTGTCCAGAGCTGAGTGCAGCTAGCTCATGCACCTGAGCTCTCCCGCTTACGTGAGTAAACACGCGAGAGCACACGGAGTGATAGGTGCAGTGAAGGAATGATCAGTCACAAGTTGCTTTGACCGACTACAGGGCATGAACTGTACTCGGCCGCCAGGTATTCTAATAAGATCATATTGGCCTGACTTTTTTATCACGCAACCCGCGATTCATAGCTCTTGCTCAACGGCCATGCCAGCGACAAGACCAGCTAACCCGCCTCGTTCTCGCTCTGCCATGCTCAACCTCGCAGCCTCCATTCCCCTTCACACAAGAGAATCAAAGTCACTAATCGACGTTCAAATGGCCGTAGCTTTCCACCAGACCTGTCAGAATGTGGGAATCCATGTCCTCCTTTCTCTTGACGACGCTCACGGGCCAGTGGCTCCGCACAGCCAGCACCATTTCCCGCTTCTCCTCCGTGTCCTCGTCCCCGGCGCTCACCGTCTCCCGGAGCAGGGCGACCTCCTGAGGCCGCATGCGCCCCCGGATGACGCGGTACAGCGCCTCGGCGAGATGGTGGTTCCGTCGCTGGTCGTACAGCCCCTTCGCCATCAGGAGGAGCGTCGACCGGAACACCTCGAGCTGAGACGCGGGTGTCTTGTCGTCGATGGCCTCGACGCACGTGGACGCGGTGAGCATGAGCGGGATGACGATGAAGAGGTCCATGGCCTCGAACCCGTGGCGTAGGTAGTAGAGCCGGACGAGAGTCTGCATGCGCTTGCTGGATTCCGCTACGATCTGCTCCGGGTGCGCGTCCGGTTGCGCGTCCGGGTCCGTCTGCACGCCGAGCAATGGCTCGTAGATGGCCAGGAGGAGATGGTGGTAGTACATGCTGTCGCCGTAAAGGGTGAGCATCATCGGATATACAAGAGATGGGGGGATCTGAAGCCCACAGGCTTCGAGGGGGTGCCCTACTGGAGTTGCATGTGCCCAGGCAGCACGATGGCTCTCGGCTGCAAAGGCGCTGGCAAGTCGTCATACCACCGCCGCAGCTTCGAACGAAGGTCGTTCGCCTTGTCAAGCGTGACCTCCGAGCCTTGCGAGTAAGCCACTCGGCAAAACTCGTTCATGACGACCCTGAACTCGGACCTCGCCCTCAACACATGGCCAAAGTACAATGGCGAGAGGGCACGGTTCAACGGATACTTTACCCATACCTCCCCGTACCACTGCGCACCGTGTGCCGGGTCCGGCAGGGGCCAGCTCGGAGGCTTCCCGAGCAGCGGAGGGAACATGAAGGAGAAGGCGGTGAGCCTGGCAGAGTGAGCAGGCGACCAGGCCACGCGATGTCAGCACACTCACGTTTCCCAGTTGTAGAGAGCCCAGGCGGTGAATGCCCTGCCGTGCAAGATCCTGTTGCTCTGATGATGCACCGTGTCATCGAAGAGGCGCAGCTGGTGCGCCAGGGCGATGGCCTGGATCCTGTACGCCTGCCCGATCTCGTCCAAGCCGCTGAGGTTATAGTAGACGCTGAAGAGCATCCCGGCCTGTATGGTGGTGATCCGCGGTCGGGTGGCTTCCAGCTCCCAGATCCGTTTTGCTTCCGCAAAGAAGCGATAGGTGAGCGTGTGGGGGTTCCAATACTCGGCGCGGTCCTTGAAACCCGGGTAGCAAACCTGGAATACGGTCAGCGGGACCAGCTCAGGGGCACACGGATACGTCGTACGCAAGAGTAGGCGAGAACCATGTTGACGAGCAGCGAGGAGCAGAAATCGGACCTCTGCGCGGCCAAGTCTTCCAGGAACAAGTCTGTCTGGAAGGCCGCGGTGAACTGGTACTCGCAACGCAGGAAGACTTCGAGCAGGTCCCGCATGAGCTTGTCGTCGTCGCAGACGGTGGTCCATGACGATGGCTTGGCGTCGATGAGGCGGGAATCGACGACCTGTGCAGCATGGAACGGCTTCAAGTAGAGGCTGCGGTGCTCGTGGGAGCCCAGACCTTCGGTAGGCTCTGCTTCGGCATGCTCCAGAGAAGTCGGGCATCGGCCTGCAGAGTACAAGGACGCGGCCTCGTAGACCAGCGACTTGAGGTAGGGACTGTCTGGGTCGTAGTCTTCGAGCATTCCTGAGCGATAGGGAAACTCGTATCGAAATCGAGTCTCGGGGGACACGGCCATCTGAAGTAGAATGTTACCCGTGGCCACGTGGCTGAGAATGGTGGCAACGTCCGTTCCGGATCGGAGTTTCTGCAAGACGAGCTGGGCTTCTGAATCCTCCAGACCTCTCAAGAGCTCTATGAGATCGTCGTGATGGGATGCTCGGCTCTGAAGGGCGGAGTACTTTTGGCGGAGATCATGCAGTGCCGTCTCTCCCCGCCGTGCCCCATACCGGCATTGGATTTTCCGCTGGACGCAGCGGCTACACACCGGCTTCTGGCCAGAGCACTGCCGATGGAGTCAGCGTCCGTTCTAGTTCTGGCATCTCTCGAGACGAGATACCTTGGCCTTGGCCTGGCGACATGGCACGCAGGCTGTCCGCACGACCTCGCGGGTCCGCCTCGAGCTCGTCTCGGCTGCTGGCAGCGAAGAAGACGACGCTGCGCCTGGGGGCAAGAGGTGGCGCAGTGGCCAGGTTTGAGAGCGGGTTCCGGTCTTGGGGGTCTGCTCCGACATGCTCTATGCGTTGGACGTACGTTCCGCAGTTGTTGCAGAGCTGAGGTGGGCCATCTCACTGCTCAGGAAGGTGAACGTATGGAGGGACGATGGGCCAGGACTTTGATGGCATGAGTGGCGTGGATTCGATGCTTCGTGCAGACCCCGCAGTCGGAGGAGAAGGCAAGATCGGGTCTTGTCACACATTCGATGGGCATCTTGAGTGGCTGAAAGGGACGCTGGAAGCTCAGTTGACACTTGACAGCTTGACAGCTCAGAGCACGCGGTACTGGTGTTTCCGGTGGCGGGAGTGTACCTTGATCGCCATGTATACATCTGTCCTATAGGCTCACAGACGTGCCCAGTGATGGGAGCACGATGAGATGAGCTGCCGCGTAGGATGGATGCGGCGATTGGCTCGAGGGAGATGGGCCGTGGAAAGCGATGCTATTGCCATGATGCCGGCTGGTGAGCCATCATCGGGTAGGCAGGTACTGATCGGAACTATCAGAGGCACTGATCGGAACCATCAGAGGCACTGATCGGAACCATCAGAGGCACTGATCGGAACCATCAGAGGCACTGATCGGAACCATCAGAGGCACTGATCGGAACCATCAGAGGTACTGATCACAACCATCAGAGGTACTGATCGGTACCATCAGTTGGTACTGGTCAGTACCATCATCACCTAGATGCTGACTGATTGCCGTTTACTACCACTCGCCCGCTCATGTCGTCAAATGCACGTGCCACACGTCAATGTGCCCGCGGCACGTCAAAATCTGGGCACAGATCGGCCTCAGTAGAGCCATAGCCGTGCCCCCTGTACGGCCCCACTAGATAGCGTTCTACAGGGGCGCCAACCACCCTCGATAGCCAGGCGAATAGGGGCTCGAGGTCCAGTTTCCGGGCAGTGCTCAGGGGGTGATTTGGGGCGGGGCCGGGGGGGGGGGAGGAGAAGGTTCGTAATTGGGGGGCCCTGAGGGGGGGCTGCCAGTGGCCCAGGCTCCCCCCCAGGCCCCAAATCTAGGGACTCCAGCCCCCTGGCCCCAGTCCCAGGCACATGCAGCAGCTTTGCTGCGACGCACCGACGCACCGCACTAAAACGCACCAGGGTGCACAGCACTTGCCATTTCGTTGAGTTCGAGTCGAGGCGGTCAAAACTGGAGCTAGGACAAGGAACAAGAACGAAGACCTCCCCCCCCCCCCCCCCCCCTTCCGTGTCCTCTTCTTCGTTTCTCCACGAAACAACCTCTCCCTGTGCACATTTTTGCCATCGAGGGACCTCCTGGGCAGCATCACCACACCCGCCGCCCGTTTTGCATCGCCAATTGAGGCCCTGAACCCCCTCAGACGGCTCGCCCATCATGTCGAAACCCACCGGCGTCGAGAGCTTCGACTTTGTCCAGACGCCGCCCGCCCCCCTGCCCACCTTTGAGAAGGAGGAAGAGTGCGGTGTCCGCACCACCAAGGTGAGCCCTCCCGTCCTGACCTCGCTCTGCTCTCACACGCCGCTGACCCGAGCGCCCAGTCTCCCGCCATCAAGAATGCCCCCCTCCCCGCCGACGGCCCCGGCTCGGACAGCTTCTCCAACTGGTTCATGATCGGGGCCATGGTCGGCGTGCCCTACTACGGCGCCTGGAAGATCGGCTACGGCTTCAAGACGGCCCTCTTCTTCGCCCTCTTCACCACGGTGCCCATCCTGACGGGCTACTGGTACGTCGCCTCGCGCATCGGGCCCCGCAAGAACGAGAAGGCCCGCCTGCCCGGCCGCCCCGTCGAGCACTACATCACCTTCAAGAACGAGGAGGACAAGCTCAAGTACCGCGGCAAGAACAAGATCCCCATGGAGACCTTCCAGGAGAAGTACTTTGACGGCGACGTCGAGTTCAACGGCGACGCCCTCGAGGTCCTCGAGTACCGCCACGACTGGGCCGCCTTCCACTTCACCATCAGCCTGTTCAAGTTTGTCCTGTTCCAGTTCGCCCCCGAGGTCATCATGCACTCGCGCTCCCAGGGTATGTTCCTCTCTCTCTCCCTCTCTCTCCCTCTCTCTCCTTCACCCCCCCTCGCCCCTCTCTCTCTACCTCGACCCCCCTGACACAGGACCTCCCCTGCTGACACCCGCGGACGACAGACGAGGAGCAGGTCCGCGACCACTACGACCGCGGCGACGACTTCTACGGCTGGTTCCTCGGCCCGCGCATGATCTACACCTCGGGCATCATCTCCGACATTGACCGCGAGGAGACGCTCGAGGAGATGCAGGACAACAAGCTGGCCATCGTCTGCGAGAAGATCGGCCTCCAGCCCGGCGACACCCTCCTCGACATGGGCTGCGGCTGGGGCACCCTCGCCCGCTTCGCCAGCGAGTTCTACGGCGCCAAGGCCACGGGCGTGACCCTCGGCCGCAACCAGACGGCCTGGGGCAACAACGCCATGCGCAAGGCCGGCATCCCCGAGGAGCAGAGCAACATCGTCTGCTGCGACTACCGCGACACCCCCACCGTCCCCGGCGGCTACAAGAAGATCACCTGCCTCGAGATGGGCGAGCACGTCGGCGTCCGCCACTTCCCCGCCTTCCTCAAGCAGATGCACGACCTCCTCGACGACGACGGCGTCTGCTACTTCCAGCTCGCCGGCCTCCGCAAGTACTGGCAGTACGAGGACCTCATCTGGGGCCTGTTCATGAACAAGTACGTCTTCCCCGGCGCCGACGCCTCCACGCCCCTCGGCTTCTACATCGACCGCTTCGAGGGCGCCGGCTTCGAGGTCCGCAACATCGACACCATCGGCGTCCACTACTCCGGCACCCTCTGGCGCTGGTACCGGAACTGGCTCGCCAACAAGGACAAGGTCGAGGCCAAGTACGGCAAGCGGTGGTTCCGCGTACGTTTCTCCCCTTCTCCCCTCTCTCACACCCTCTCTCTGTTCTTCTCCCCCCTCTCTCCCTCTGTCCCTCTCTCTACCCCCCGTGGACGAACGCTCGGCTGACAGTTGCAGATCTGGGAGTACTTCCTCGCCTCCTCCACCATCATCTCCCGCCAGGGCAGCGCCACGTGCTACCAGATGGTGCTCGTCAAGAACATCAACTCGACCCACCGCGTCGAGGCCATCCCCAGGCAGTTCAACCTCTCGGGCGCCCTCGCCAGCAGCAAGGCCAACATTGCCGACTGGGCCAAGAGGAACAACGTCAGCTCCTCGACCGCCTTCACCGACTAAGGTGCTCGCCCGGCAGGCGGCGCGGCGGCGCGTCCGGCGTTGTTCGGATGTTCCGTCTCGCATGGGTAGGGGGAATCTCATGATCGGAATCTGCCCGGCCGGGTGGGCGCTTCGGCGCCGACCTGACGGGCAGATGACACGTTATTTATGAAGTCGCGTCAGCGTTGCGGGTCTGTTCCGGCACAGGGACGGGAAACGCGACGTGACGCGGAGTAGAGAGGGAGAAAAAAGGATCATGTCCAGATAGGTGCTAGACATAGATGATGCGTTCCGCGAGATAGTCTAATGATGCCCGCCCGGCACAGCCGCGGCTTGCGGCTCCTATCCTGTTTCAGTTGCTTCCGTCTCGTCTACTGGCCGTGATGTCGTGAGAATTTTCACCCTGGCAGGCAGCCTCTCACGTCTGAGAAAACCCCCTTTTTCAGCACGCGTTTTCTCTCCGTTACAAAACACGTCCTGGCCCTCGACAATTTTTTGTGGCAGCCACTCACACGATGCAGCATCCCTCATGATGCAAGCGATACGTCAAGTCGCCGGGCAAACATTATGTGCATTTGATATCATCTATATACAAGCGGTTACAAGCGTCACAAGCATCACGAGCGTCGCGGCTACTTCTGCAGGTACAGCCTGCCCTCCCAGGGGCGCAGCACCCTCTGCCCGGTGGCGGCGTCGGCGTGGTCCCGCGCGGCGGCGTCGTGGTAGTTGCCGACCTCGACGGCGAGGCCCTTGACGTCGGCGGGCAGGGTGAGGGGCCGGTCCTCGCTGGTGAAGTTGAGGGCGACGACGGCGGAGCGGCCGTGGCGGGTCTTGCGGAAGACAAAGGTGTGCTCGTCGTCGGGGTCGACGACGGAGAAGGCGCCGTGGACGAGGAGGTCGCGCTCGGCCTTGCGCAGGCGCAGCATGGCGCGCCAGAAGGCGAGCACGGAGGCCGGGTCGGCTTGCTGGCGGGCGACGTTGATCTCGGGGTAGAGGTCGTGGACGCGCATCCAGGGCCCGGCCGGCCGGTCGGTGAAGCCGGCGTGCGGCGTGGCGTCCCACTGCATCGGGGTGCGGGCGTTGTCGCGGCCGAGGCGGTTGATGCTGTCCATGGCGTAGCGGAGGGCGTCGGCGTCGGCGCCGCGGGCCTCGAGGGCGCGGTAGTAGTTGAGGGCCTCGATGTCCTGGTAGTCGTCGATGGGCCAGTCCCGGGGCACGTTGATCATGCCGATCTCCTGGCCCTGGTAGACGAAGAGGGTGCCGGTGAGGGCGCACATGAAGAGGGCCAGCATCTTGGCCGAGAGGTCGCGCCAGGCCGGGTCGTCGCTGCCGAAGCGCGAGACGCTGCGGCCCTGGTCGTGGTTCTCGCAGAAGGCCGTCGTCCAGGCGTCGGTGCCGTCGATGAAGGTCTGCCAGCGGGCGACGACCTCCTTGAGCGCGGGCAGCTTCCAGCCCTGCCAGGCGTACTTCTGGGTGGCGCCCTGGCCGAGGTCGACAATGTCGAACTGGAAGACCATGTTGAGCTGGCGGTCGCCGGAGCCGACGTAGCGGCGGACGTGGGCCGGGTCCGGGGTGTGCGGCAGCTCGCCGACGGTCATGGCGTCGTACTTGTCGAGCACGTCGGTGTTCATGGCGCGCAGGAACTCGTGCATGCGGGGCCCGTTGGCGTACATGGACCAGGCCGGCTGCTCGTAGTTGTCCGGGTCGACGACGGGGGCGTCGCGCAGGTCGACGCCTTTGCTGTACATGTTGACCGTGTCGACGCGGAAGCCGTCGACGCCGCGGCGCAGCCAGAAGTGCATGGCGCTCTCGTGGAGGGCGGCGCGGACCTCGTCGTTCTCCCAGTTGAGGTCGGGCTGCTCGGTGGCGAAGAGGTGGAGGTAGTACTCCTGGGTGGTCTCGTCCCACTGCCAGGCGCTGCCGTTGAAGTAGCTGCGCCAGTTGGTGGGCGGGCGGCGCGTGCCGTCGGCGTCGTAGCGGGCGGGACGCCAGATGTACCAGTCGCGCTTGGGGCTGTCCTTGGAGGCGCGCGACTCCCGGAACCAGGCGTGCTGGTCCGAGGTGTGGTTGATGACGAGGTCGAGGATGAGCTTCATGCCGCGGGCGTGGCAGGCGGCGATCAGGTCCTCCATGTCCTTGACGGTGCCGTAGGGGGCGTGGACGGCCTCGTAGTCGGAGATGTCGTAGCCCATGTCGATCTGGGGGCTGGCGTACATGGGCGAGACCCAGACCACGTCGACGCCGAGGTCGGCGAGGTAGTCGACCTTGCTGAGGATGCCGGGGATGTCGCCGAGGCCGTCGCCGTTGGCGTCCTTGAAGCTGGCGGGGTAGATCTGGTAGACCGTGGCGTCCTTCCACCAGGGCGCGTCGGGCGTCGCCATCGAGCCCATTGTGTGTGTGTGTGTGTGTGTGGATGGAAGAGGGTGAAGGAGAGAGGTGGAAAGAAGAGGTGGAAAGAAGAGGTGGAAAGAAGAGGTGGAAAGAAGAGGTGGTAAGAAGAGGTAGAAAGAGACGAGGCGGAGAGGCGAGAAGAGGCGCGCCAGGTAACGTGGTAATGTGTGAAGGCTGCGCAACGGCTGCTCGAAGTGACGGGTGTGGTGTTGTCGTCCTCGTCGAACCCTCTCTCCATCAACAGTCGAGATGGTCTTTATACGTCCCGGCGTAACACACTCCCACACCTCTGACGAAGCAGGGACCCTCGTGACGAAGTAAAAGGCGGGAGAATCCTCGGCGCAATGACAGGACTTCCCCTCACCTGCATCTGGCTCGCCGTGAGCCGCCTCCACGGGGAAAGCCCACCAAGAGGGCGGGACGCACGCCCGGCCCCAGGCACCATCGCAGCCTGGCCAATTGCTTCCCCGCGACGCCGCCAATTCTCGCTGCAATCGCCCAGCCGCCGCGCGGGGGACCGGCCAAACTCTCGCTCAAACCGACGCCCCCCCGCCCCGCCGATCTCCGCCTCTCGCCGCCCAGCGACCCGGTGTGCGGAGTAGCTCCGCCGCTGTCGAGGACCGTGAGCTTGTGCCCGGGGTTGCTGGTGACGATGATGGTGATGGTGATGGTGGTGATGGTGATGTTGGTGATGATGCCGATGATGGCGATTATGCTGATGATGCTGATGGTGATGATGGCGATGATGGTGACGATGGTGACAATGGCGATGAATCACGGCGACCACCGCGACTGACGGCAACAATCCTATTCATCCTCTGCCAGCTGTCTGCTGCTGTCTGCTGCTGTCTGCTGCTGTCTGCTGCTGCTTCTCATTCTGACCCCCGTAACCTGGAACGACCATTTTGGGAACGCCTTGCCCCCCTTTCCTGGATCTAATATGCATACACGGGAAACACCTCTTCCCAGCCGCCCGACGACGGCCTACTCCGAGTCGTCCTCTGCGTCGGCCATGCTCGTGTCAGCCTTGGCCGGTGCCGCCTCCTCCGCCGACGCCGAAGGGCCCTCGGATCCCGCCTTCGCCGCCGGTGCCGCCTCGTCCTCCTCGTCCTCCTCGTCGCTGTCGACGACCCGCCCGCGTCGGCCGCGCTTGCTCTGCTGTCGCCGCGTGAACTCGGCCTCGTCGTCGTCGTCGTCATCCCCGCCGCCCCGGCCGTCGTCCACGTCCATCCGGTCGTCGCCGTCGTCGCGCCCGCCGGAGCCGTCCGAGCCGCGCGAGCCGCCCCGGGCCAGCGACCTCTCGGCCCGCTCGAGGGGGTCCTCCTCGTCGTACTCGTCGCGCTCTTCTTCTTCCTCGTCGCTGTCGACGATGATCTCCGCCGACTTGAACTTGCCCGGCTTCTCCGCCTCCTTCTTCGCCAGCCGCCGCTTCTTGGGCTTCGGCCGCTCCTCCTCCGACTCGTCCTCCCCGTCCGAGTCGGCCTTCTTCTTGCGCGCCCCCCGCTTCGCCTTGCCC
This sequence comes from Verticillium klebahnii, assembly GCA_002851715.1. NCBI lineage: Eukaryota > Fungi > Ascomycota > Sordariomycetes > Glomerellales > Plectosphaerellaceae > Verticillium > Verticillium klebahnii. Next base: position 840,631 of record NMXL01000005.1, on the reverse strand, counting down.
TCGCCCGCCGCCGCCTTGGGCGCCGCCTTGCGCTTCCGCTTGACCCGCTCCCCCGTCTCGCTGTCCGTCGTCATCTCCGCCTCCGCCCGCGCCTTCTCCTCCTCCGCCCGCTTCTCGGCCACCTCGCGGTCGCGCGCCGCGATCGCCTCGCGCTCCGCCCGCAGCTTCTCCTGCTTCTCCCGCTCGATCGCCTGCGCCGCCGCCCGCGCCTCCTCCCGCTTGCGGAGCTCCGCCTGCCGCTGCTCCAGCGCCGCCTGCAGCTTCTCCTTGTTCTTCTCCTCGTACTCCTTCTGGCTCGCGATCGCCCTCTCCAGCTGCTTGCGCTGCGTGTTGCGCGCCATGTTCGCCCGCTGCTCCACGTCGTGCTTCGGGTACGGCGTCTGCGGGTGCGCCGCGATCTCGTCCAGCGCCGAGATGGCCGTCTCCAGCCCGTCCTGCGCCTCCTGGAGCTGCAGCAGCACCCGGCCCGCCTCCGGCAGCTGGTAGATCGTCGACGCCAGCTGGATCTGCACGAACGCCACGTTGAACTTGTAGTGCACCTGGTCGGGGGCCGCCTCCAGCGCCTGTCTCGCGGGTTAGCAACGGTTCCAGAGCCAGGTTGCCGCATACAAACTCACCTTCTTCGCGTACGAGAGCGCCTGGTTGTACGCGTCCAGGTTCTTCTCCGACCGGCCCTTGTTCAGCCAGGTCCGGCCCAGGCAGGCCAGGATGACCGGGTCATTGCCCTTGCCCTCCTTCGCCAGCGCCGTCTCGTAGTTCTCGATGGCCTTCGAGTACTGCCGCAGCTCGGCGTAGATGTGACCGAGGTTGACGAACACGTGCGCCTCCTTGACCGTGTCGCGGATCTTGACGAAAATCCCCAGCGCCGTCTTGAAGTCCTTCCTGTCCTCGACCAGAGCAATGGCAATGCCCTGTGCAGCGTACGCGTTCTGCGGATCTAGCGAGAGCGCCTTTTCGAAGAACTCGACGGCTTTCGTGTACATGGCACTACGCTTCACCTTGTCGCTGTCCGTCTCGCGTCGCATCTCGCGGGCCGTCAGCAGGTGCAGGTTGCCGGCGCCGACCAGCGCGTAGCGGTCGTGCTTGTCATGGTCTCGGAGGGTGTGCTTGTAGTGGCGGAACTCGTCGTCTTCGTTAATGTTGCCCGATCTCTTCCGCGACGTCACCTTGCCAAGGTACCAACCGTACAGGGCGCGCACCTCGAGGTCCCTCGAGTTCTCCCTGTACAGTTTGGATACGGCCTCGGGGCCCTCCTTGTGAGGGAACTTCCTCAGCTTGATGTACGCGAGCCTCACGCGGGCATCTGTGTAGTCGTCGTGGCGCTTGAGAAGCTCCTCGTAGATGTTGATGGCGTCATCCGAGAGACCCCTAGACTCGTAGCTGCGACCGAGGTTGAAGCTGATGGTCGTGACGAGTGCGTCGACATCGGCATCCTCGTCCTTCTCGCCCAGCTTCATGCACGCGTCCAGAGCCGCCTCGAACAGTTCACTGGCCAGCTCGTGCTTCTCGGACAGCGAGTAGAAGCAGCCGATGTTGTTGAGGAGCTGAGGCGGCAGGAACTTGCGCAGCGCCTTCTTGGCCTCGGCTTCGTCCGTCTCGGGAGCTGGCCGGTCGGCGGCGCTGACCTGATCCATCTCGAGCTGCTCGACCTGCAAGAGGCACTGCAGCGCCTTGTCGGGGTGTTCTGCCTCGTAGAGACGGGCCAGGTTCAGCAGCACCGCGGCGTCAGGGTTGAGGTTCTTCTTCGAGTCCTTCCAAGCGCCGCGAACGCTCTCGAGCAGGGCGATGGCCTTCTTCGTCTCGGCCGACTTGTCTTCCTTGATGTCCAAATCCTGGTTGGCGAAGACGTCTTCGGCATAGAGCGTGCCCAGGAGCACCATGGCCTCGTGATGCTTGGACTGTTGAATCATCTTCTCGAGCGTCAACTTGGCCTCGCCGAGGTCACCCTTCATCACGGACAGCTGAGCAGCACCGAACTTGGCCGGCAGGTATCCACGGTCAGCACCGCCCCTGGCATCGTCGGCGCGACGGTAAAAGTCGCTAGCCTTGTTGGCATCTCCCTCGTGGTGTTCCTTCCGGGCCAGCAGGTACCAGCCGTCACTGGCGATGGCGTTGACGTCGGTGTACTGGATGGCCTTGTGGGCGAGCGTGTCGACGGTGCCCAGCTGCTTGCGGGAGAGGAAGTAGTTGGCGAAGGTGGCGCACGTGAGGGGCATGTTCTTGTCGAGCTTGAACGACTTTTGCGTGTACTCGGTCATGGCCTTCTTGTACAGACGGATGAACTCGGGGCTGTTCGTCGGGACGTGGCCGCTCGAGTCGAGGTAGTACAGGCCGAGCAGGATGTTGCCGACCTTGTGCTCCGGATTGATCTCGAGGCAGCGCTCCCAGGCGCCCCTGGCGTCGTCCTTGAATCCGAGCTGCCAGAAGCAGCAGCCAATGCCGATTCTCGGATCCGGGTCGACGAGGTCGGGCATCTTGCCGAGCACCTCCTGGTAGCAGGCCAGCGATTCGGGGTACTTCCCGAGCGAGAACAGAGCCCTCGCCTTGCCCATGACGGCCAGCATGTTCTTGCCCTGGGACACCCGAATGGCGTCTTCGAAGGCCTTGAGGGCCGCGCGCAGCAGATCGGCCTTCTCGTTGTCCAGCTTGCCGAGGCCGGTCGCCTTGGGGATTTGTAGGGAGGCGCGCAGAAGCTGCAGGACGCCGCGGGCGAGGAACAGGGGCGGGAAGGCGGGATTGATGCGGGATGCGTCGTTGAGCGTCGAGGTCGCGAGCTGGAGGTAGTGCTCCTTGGTCTTGGCCTCGCTCGCGGGAACGCCGTCGGGGGGCAGTCGCGGGGCCTCGCGGACCTTCCACAGGTACATCCAGCAGAGGCATCCGATCAGGCTGAGCTTCTCGCGGGGTGTGTTGTCGCGCATGGAGTTCCCACCGCGGACTAGCATCTCGATGGCATGGTCAATGTTCTTCTGCTTCGCGTAGGCCAGAGCCACCGTCATCCAGTAGGTGCGTGCGGCTCGCTCATTCTCGAGCAGTGTGCAGACTTCGGTAGGGTCGTCGAAAAGGGCTTCGAGGTCGATCTCGACGGCTTCGTCTTCGGCCTCGCCGTGGACTGGCACATCGATGGCGGAGGGGATGTCGGAGAATCGCTTGCTCGTGGGCGTCGCGTAGGCGCCGTTGGCACCGTTGGCCGTGCCGTTGCGATGTGTCGACATGATGAGGAGCGCAGTTCTAGCGCATGGCGTGATAGGATTGGGTCTCTTTCGTCTGGGTAGATGAAGATGGAGGTGGAGGATACCTAGGTGAAAGCGACGCGGAAGGAGGTAAGGTTGAGACTGTGAAGTGCTCACCTAGCATTTGGCTCCAGAAACGCGATTTGGAAGCGCTAGTCCCGATCGGGGCACCTGACTGTCTCTACAGCTGTGAAGGTCAATGCTCCCGACCAAATCCGCAAATGCGGTTACCATACTCTTTGGCTTTTGATTTACGACTTGAATTATGACTCTGAGAAGCGAATTTCTATTTTTCGGTTCGTATCCAGGCTAAAGATCCAGCATCCCGAGTTGGTGATCCGCGCCGTGGTGGTCGCAGAACAAGCTTCAGCATCCCGCAAGAGGGAATCTTTCACCCCGTCAAGCTGATGCCTCCCACTCATTAATCCTTCCTATATCGCCTACCCCTAGATGTTGCTATTCACCAATCTTTGCCCCGCAGCCAAGGGTGACAGTAGCCTTGCAGGGCCGTCAGTCTCTCTTCGGGAAGCCAGCAGAGGAAGCATTGCACGAAGTTCAGGAACATATCCTTCTCTTCTCCGACCAAAGAGCTCACTAGAGACTCAATATCTCCGTGGGATGGCAAGGGGACAGGCCCCTTCCATTGTCCTGGGGAGACCAATTGTTAGCAACGGCAGTGCCTCCGAGAGCTTGTTTCAGTGCGACTGCCTACCGTCTTCATTCCAATATCTGCTAGTCTCCTGGCTCCTCCTGAGGAACTCGGACGGCGGCGGGCCCAGAAGAGCTGTCATGGCTGCAAGATGACATGCATCATTCTGCTCTCTCGAATCCCGGTCGTAGACGCGGAAGAGCTTTTCTTTCTCAAGAAGATCCCAGGCCTGGAGCGTGAAAAGCATTAGAAACGGAGGCCTCGACAATAAAATGCAGGGCCAGAAGTTCATACCAGGAGTCCGATGCTCCAGGCATCCACGGGACTTCCCCAGGGCATGTTGAGAATGACTTCGGGCGCTCTATATGGCACCGGCATGGCGTCCCCTTGGTGCTCACTGCCGATTCGAGCATGGCCCAAATCCGAGATGGTGAGCGCCCCGGCGCCTCCCAATACATACTGGGAGACCTGAATGACCGTGTCACCAACCTGCTTCCGCGGTGATGGCTTGTGAATCTCATTTTCCTCTACAGTAGACAAGATCGAATCATCCGTGAGAGCGATGAGCAGGTTATCTGAATGAAGGTCTGTTGATGCCAGTCAGACGGATATCGTCCCCGAAAAGACTCACGGGCTCACCGGTGTGCACAACTCCCGCCTCGTGGAGATACCTCAGTCCCAGGAGCACTTGGCTAAGAGCACTCACAACGAGATCTTTTTGAAAGACGCCGGTTATCTGCATCTCCTGGAAGGACCTTAAGCTCATTCCGAGAGGCGTCATGACAAAAACATCATGCCCGCCGTGGGGTCCCTTTAATTTGAAGGAATCGTTCAGCCTGCGAACGTATTCCTGGCCTAGGGGGTCCTCGAGCTTGACGCTAGCCAGGTGCTGGTAAACCTCAAGCTCCTGGTTACGCTTCAGGCCATTGATGTGAACCTTGAGCGCCCAGTACTTCTGTTCCCTGTGCAGCAGCGACGATTCTTCAGACAAGTTCGTTCCACCAGAGTATGGGAAAGATAGGAGGATTACCTCAGGTCCCGAGATAGCCACACTGTTGAGCTTGTTCCAAACCCGAGCTTCGCGACTACCTGGTAGCGGTCCAGGATGACCTGACCTATTCTCATAGGATAGTAGTCATCCTGATTGTAAAAGGGTAGCCGCTCTTCCTCAACTCTGTCGGATGGATCGATGACTTCAAAACCACTGGAAGGGAACTTGCGTGGCTCGGATAGCGTCGCAGGGTTGTAGCATTTTTGTGAGGATGCTGAGATGGAACGCGACACTGATCTTGATAGGTAGCGAGACCTTAGCGATGCAAGGACTGGAAATGGTCGGAAGAGCTGCCTCGCAAACATGGCTTGATTGGAAATGATTGCTCAAAAACAGCGAAGTCCTGGTGATAATCAAGCAGGGCGAACCTACTCAGGCGGTACGGTTGGTTAGCTGCGAGTTGGTTGCACCTCTGGCATGCATGCATGGTCTGTGCAGATGGAGCCCCTGTAATGTCTATGCCTAACGACATGAGAAGCATTATAAGCATCGAAAGAAATGCCGGCTCTTGGTGAACTACGCACGAGACGTTCGTGAGCCCCGCGCCTTGTGTCGAAGTCAAGATGAGGGCGCCCACAGCAGCAGTTATCGATGTCGCAACTAGCAACTGCTTAAGAGCCTTCTCCACCAAAGGCTTTCACCTCAACGTTCATGTGCCGCCGTTGAGACATCTTCAGAACGTAACACCGGCGAAGCAAGGCACGTTCATCACTTCGCGCGTGGTTTGTCTGGAGTAAACGACTCTGATGCACAAGACGACTGGTCTATCTTCCTAGCTGCCCCTATTCAACGACGCGGCTAGTCTGTAGTAGACGTCATCGTCAACCCTACCGCACCCCCTAATCATCAGTCGCTTGAGGTGTGAGCGTTGGGTTATCTCGACTTGACAAAGAGGCAGATGCATCTGGACCATGTCAGCTGCCGAATCTCACCCGAAGCGTGCTCTCTCGCCCAAACTCACCTCCAATCTCGCTGTTCGTGACTCAAGTGGCCATCATGACAGTGCGGAGCGGGCTCGGGCGCGCCGTCTGGTGGCCCGGAGCCAGTCGCTTCAGCGACCCAGTCGTCATGCCTCGACGCGCGACACTGGTGCTTGGCTCTGGCTCGGGTTTGCTGGCGCCCAGGTTGAACTCCTTCCCGTCATCAGGCAGGGACGTTGACACTTGAGTCGATCCCCCGCTAGGGGATTCGGTCGGTCAATCGTCGTAGTAATCATCATCATCATCGTCGAAATCGGCCAGCTGCTCAAAGTTGACCTTGTAGCGGAGGAGTCCGCCAATACCACCGAAGCCCTTGACGAACTGGTTGCCCTCGGTCGACCTGTCCGAGACGAACTCGAGGGTGGCACCGAAGTCCTTGTAGTGCTCTGCGACCCACTCGAGGAAGGACTCCTGGCTGACGATGTCCATCTCCTGGCCGGTTGCCTTGTCCATGAACTGCGAGCGGTCACCGGTCTCCTGCTGCTTGGTGGTGTGGATGATCACCTCGGCACCCTCGCTGTCCTTAAGGACCGAGCGCGTGATCTCGAGGTTCTCGAAGACGATCAGGACCTCGACGGCGCCGAGATCCAGGGCCTTCAGAGTGTCCTCGATACCGTAGCAGATGCGGCCGGTGTCCTGGCTAATCTCCTCGAAGTACTTGCCGATGAGCTTCTTCTCCTGGATGAACTTGACGTTGCCCAGAGTCTCGGAGGACAGCTCGATGGCCTGGTTGAAACCGTTCTCGCCACCGTACGACACATCGACGACCTTGATGACCTTGGTCTGCAGTCGGCCGTCGAACAGGTCGGAGGCGTTCAGGTCGTTCTTGAAGTCGGCGGAACCGGCCAGAATGAGACCAGCAACGTTAACTTTGTCGGCGGTGATAAAGTTTTGGACAGCCAGCTCGGCAACCTTGCGGACGTAGTTGTGGCGCTTCTCGTCACGAAGACGGGCGAAACGAAGGGCGGACTGACCACCACGGCCGTGCTTCTTGGGAAGATCGACGGAGAACTTGTGGACGATCTCTCGGGTGTTGCCGCTGAGCGTGGCGAAGAGGGCACCGTTACCGTCCATGATGATGAAGCCGAACTTCTGGTCGGACTCGAGGAGCTCGGACAGGGCCTCGGTGTGGAACTTGTTGTCACAGAGGTACAGGGACGTGTTGATGGGCTTGAAGGGCTCGAAGTCGATGTTGACCTTGCGCTCCTTGCCCTCCTGGGTCAGGATTTCACCACAGTAGACGACCAGGCCATTGGGGGGGACCTTGTTGTAGAGCTTGAGACGCTGCTGGGTCGAGGTAATGGCGGAGAGGACAGACTGTCGGTTGACTCGCGACTTGATGTTGGAGGCGGTACCCTGGGGTTTCGCGTTAGCGACCAGTCGCGACGATGGGCCAGTGGGCTCGGAGACGTACGTATTCTTCAGCCAACATCTTAGCGGCGCGGGAGACCTGATCCTTGGGCGCTGTCAGACAGAAGAGTTAGCCGTGTGTGGTCCGAGGGGGAAAAAATGACGTAGGGGGGTTCTGGTCTGTTACGTACGAATGATGAGAGAAATCATGCTCGTTCCATTGCCGCGCGCAGCCTCGAGACTCTTGATGAGCTTCTTGACCTTCCATATCTCGATCTAAGGGTGCAGGGCGGCATGGTCAGTTTTCGGATCGCGGGGCAAAGAGGGGCGCACTGCACGGCGTGGGTGGTGGTGAGAAAATGGCGGGGGAGCGACATACGTTCTTCTCGGCCTCGGTCGAGTTGGGATCCGACATGATGGGCAAATGTGATGGGGGAATGAAGGGAAATGCAGAACGGAACGGCGAGCACCGGGCGACGCGCTGGAGTTATGGCTCGGATCTGGACGGGTCTTTCGCGCAGTTCCCTCTCCCTCTGCAAGGTGGTGTTGTTGTGCGGGCCTGGAGATCGGGCAGGCAGTTTTTTCGAGTTGCTTCCCCAGGCCCAGTCGACGTCACGTGCGTACGGCAGTCTTTTGTGCCAGTGGTGCGCCAGGGTGTGGTAGGGTGCGGCGTGGCATGGTGGATGGGTGTGGTGTAGTGTGGTGGTGCCAGTGGTGCCTGACTTGCCTGTCTGTCACCTTGGGCCCGCCCGGTGGGTGTGTGGCCACCAGGGTGGGTATGTCGATCCTTGGCACCTGGTCGGGCAACAGAGCAGGGGCATCTTGACAATGACAGTCTCGCTGGGCCTTGATGCCAAACGAGAAATTATCATATGTTTCATCTCATGCTGCCTGAATTGGACTCCCGGTCGGACTCACTGAGATCAAGGTCTTTCCTTGCTTTTAAGTCAATTGACAATCTTTGATTGTGCTCATGAGCATGAGACGACGCCCTTATATGGTCGGGAGTCACCACATCAACCGCTGAACAGAGAGCTGCAGATATTGACGAGGGAAGTCAATACGATTGAAGATGGGTATTCTTGATAGCGTCATGGTAGCGCTTGGATTGTCTTCTTGATGTCCCTAAGCCCCTGGCGAACAGTTCCGTAAAGAAGAAATCCAAAGGCGATAGCTTCTAGCGAAGAAAGATAAATGGACAGCCCAGATCAACCTTTCGGACTTGTTGCCACTATCAATCAGATCGGAAGAAGACTTTCTTGAGACTTCAAAACCAAGGATCTCCTATGCAAAAGCTAGGATATTGTCACACCCATGGGTGGCCTCCGTACCGCCGCCGGGCTGCCACATGACAACCTGGGGCAGTATACCAGGACGCCCACAACTAGTGCTGCAATGAGCCTCAATATCCAACTGGGCGAGTCGGAAGGCTATTCGATTTCAGCTACGCAGTCTGGACCATGATGGCACTTCGAGTCACGGTCGCCAAAAGACTTCGCTGACATGGGCGGATGGAACCTTGACGCCTCCCGAGGCTGACCCGGATGGTGAAGCTGGCACGCGGTAACTCGTTAACGCGCAGCTTATTTCGAACATAGCACGAGGAACGATCCAAGGGGCATGGCTGCATGAATTGTAGTTGGTGAGAGCCGTTCCGTTTTTGGTGGTTTGGAGCTGGACAGTCGAAAATCGGATGAGGCAGGGATCATCTCAGCCCGCCCCGGCTAATCGATCGTTAGTGGCATTCCACAAGCCACATGTGGCTGGGCCGAGGTAAGGGCACCTGGAGCTACCGTACGGGTCACCGACGGGCCATACAACCACTTCATCATCACCTCGCGACATCCATGTCAAACCCGACAAGGAGCTCCATTGCATGACATGTGATTGAGAGAATCGACTTTGATGAACGAGATCTTCAAGATCGCTGCCATCTCACCATCGCCATATACCGTCCCACCAATCCCGCACATCTCATCTTGCTCTGAGCCCAACATAGGAATCGCGATATCGGGCCTGACGTGAGCCACAGCTCGCACGCCCGCCCCAGCACCCGCCCCAACGCCCACCACGGTCATGTTTGCCGCAACACGGCGGTGGTTCAACCGCAACCGCACGCCCCTCGCCGTCGGCGTCGGCATCGTAGGCGCCGGCTATGTCGCCACCCAGTATGTCCTCTCCAAGCTCAGCGACGCGCGCGAGCGCATGAGCAGCGATCGCATCGCCAAGGAGAACTTGCGCCGCCGCTTCGAGCAGAACCAGGAGGACTGCACATTCACAGTGCTGGCGCTGCTCCCTACAGCCACCACAAACATCCTCGAGGCATTGGACACCGAGAGGATCACGTACGAGATCCAGACGATGAAGGGCCAGAAGGCCGGCGGGGTGGCGAACGGAGGCCAGGCCGGCGCGCCGAGCATCGCCGACACGACTCTGACCGAGGATGACGGGAAGAGCAGCGTCGCGCCCAGCAGTGCGCAGAGCGAGAGTGGTGTGCACGCGAGCCAGATCGCCGTCCCACCGCAGCAGCAGGCCGAGGGCACGCAGGACGGAGGGGCCGCGAGCCAGCCGCAACCCCAGAAGCCCCGGAAGACCAAGAGGCAGCTCTGGGACGATCTGACCATCAGCTGTAAGTCGATCCCATAGCCCCCGAACCGTGCCGCTCGCGGCTAACCTGACCCGACCCGCACAGCCATCACCCGCTCCTTCACCCTCCTCTACACCCTCGCCCTTCTCACCATGCTCACGCGCGTCCAACTCAACCTCCTCGGCCGCCGCAGCTACCTCTCCAGCGTCGTCTCCCTCGCAGCCGGCGGTGCCGCCTCGGCGCCCATCAGCCTCGAGAACAACGACGACGACAGCCCCGACCACGCCTACGGCAACGACTTTGACACGAACCGCAAGTACCTCGCCTTCAGCTGGTGGCTCCTCAACCGCGGCTGGCGCGACCTCAGCGACCGCGTCGAGGACGCGGTGCGCCAGGTCTTCGGCCAGATGAGCCCGCGCGACCTCCTCTCTTTCCAGCGCTTCGCCGAGCTGACCCTCGACGTGCGCAAGATCGTCGAGGGCGGCACGCGCGAGGCGAGGCGCGAAAACGGTGCCTGGCTCAAGTATCTGCTGCCCGAGCGGACCAGCGAGGACGAGGTCATCCGCGAGTCGGGCATCCTGGAGGAGGTGGCGGAGGGCAGCATTGTCGACCTGGGCGCGCAGGCGTCGGCATCGGCGTCGCTGCGGCGGCTGCTGGACGAGACGTCCGACCTTATCGAGTCGCCCGCCTTCACGCACGTGCTAACGGAGCTCCTCGACTCGGGCTTCTCGGAGCTCGTGGACCGGAGGGTCGCCACCACTGCGTTCGAGCTGCCCCCGCAGGGCGACGACGACCTTGCGGGGTCGTCGGCGGAGGCCGTGCTCGTCGGCGGCGCGCCGCTCGGCACGAGACTGCCGGAGGACGAGGACGCGGCGGCGCTGCGGACCACCAAGGTCGTGCAGCTGCCGCGGATCCTGTCGGTCCTGACCCGCCAGGCGCACCTGATTGGCAACGGCATGCCGAACGAGTATCTCAGGGAGATGGAGCGGGTGCGCGACCTTGAGGGGTTCGCGGCCGTCGTGTACAGTAGCAACTGGGAGAACGAGGTCATGAGGGATCAGAACCTCGCGGCGGGCGTGGCGGACGCCAAGGAGAGCGAGGCCCAGGTCGCTCAGAGTCAGGAGGCGACCGTGTCGGCCTTGGGCGATGAGAGCGTCGTCGTCGTCGATAGCCAGCAGAGTTTCGAGAATGCCTGGGGGAGGGCGCTCGAGCAGAAGTGAGTCGAAACGCTCGCAGCAGGCAGATATCATCGGTTAAGATATCGACCTTCTCCACTTGTTTGCCACCATGTACATGTTGTGTTTGCGTGTCTCAGTCGAAGGAACCCTCGAACTGGTCGTCTTCGTAGTCACTGTGCCTGGCGTCGACGTGACATGCGAATTCCGCGGCGAGGGTATCGGTGTCATGCAGAACCCAGGTGCTGAAGAAAATAACAAGGCTGGGCTGCTGTGTGACGCGAACGGCTTACATAGGTACCTCAGTATGGAGTTCCCATTGACCGTCGAGAGCTAAAGCATTTCTGCAGCGAAATATCCCGAAAGCTTGATATCGACCCCTCAGAAGTAGTCCAGTCATTTGCGAGGTGGCGGTCACCTCTGCATAGTTACTGAATGGTGGACCTTCCGCTGCGAGGAATGTTCCTTCCAGGTGTCAATGCCACATATGTCCAAGTTTTTCACGGAGGAAGCTGATGGGTTGGATGTGTCGCCGACTAGGTAAGGTACCTACCTACCTTACCCACCAAGTCAGGCAGGAGGCGAAGACGAATTCTCCCTGCTTTTAGCCTGAGGGTACTTTCACCTGTCAGATCAGGGACAGTATTCAATGCAGCATGGCATCCCCTCATCTTTGAATCTAGCTTCGTATGAAGCTGCGACATTCGATGCCATCTAACTGATGCAGGAAGTGAGGACAGAGGTTCTGCGCCGATACCATGAAGTTACTCCAACGTCAACCCCCCCCTCTTGTCTCAGAGAGTGCAACCAGCTTGCAGCGAGAAAGTGCTACCCGCAAGCAGTAACGACAGGCTCGCTTCATAATAGACGTGGTGTCATTGTCAGGCGCGGCCTGGTTTTACGCCCTGGGTTCGCGGAGAGGAAAGAAAGAAGGGGCTTATAAATTTGCTTCGAGCCTGCTTGCAATATTCCATTCCCGTATTTATTGCCAAAAACGCGCTTTGTGTTTGGAAAGTTTGCTCAACATGCTCGTCAAAAGAGGTGGGCCACTTGCGGTTGGTGTTTCCATGTTACGAAGAGCTCGCCGAAATGCTGCTTCCCCGGCGGTTCGCGAAGGACCAGAGGAAGGCTCGATCTATGTAGGCTGTAGTACTAAACCAGACGAGGCCCAACTTCAAGACTGGTGTTTCTTCTCCTTCTCCTTCGCCATCCTTCACCCCATTTCTGTTGCATCGCCTTCGTTTTCTTGTCTTGTTCTCTCCCATTTCCGTCCTTGCCGGCCGTCGAGAGCTTCGTGGATCAGAACCACGGTCCCGCCGTGCAGCTGCTACTCTGCAGCATCAACATGGTGCGTTGAGGATGCTATACAGTTGTTAGTTGATGTGACGAAGGATTCTGGCTGCTCCATCTACTTCGGCTAGCCTCCTACTGCCCTTCGTTGCGCTCGGCAATATAAGGCCTCTCCATCATCACACCTCCACATCCGCTGCTGACACTCTTCTTGCTGTCTTTCCTCCCCTCCTCAGAGCCGTTCCGCGTGATCGCCTCAGACTTGCGTGGCCAGTTGCCTTGTGCGCTCGGTCTCATCATCGGCAGCGGCAAACGATCCCTTCAAGTCGGTGGTTCTCCTCATGGGGAAAGCGACTGTTTGAGAGGGTTCACGGCCCTGTGATGACCGACAATGATCCCTACCGACAAGGACAAAGGAACCACCCACGTGCGTCAGCTTCGGCTGACTCCCTTGCACGGAATTCTGTTCTAGAGACAGCGATGGCCTCAGTACTCGCATGGTTCGGTCATCTCGCCATTCAGGTGAGCGCCCATCCACTGCGTTGAAGATTGTCATCATTGGTTGACGCTGCCCTGTCAGGTTCGCCTCCCGCTCGCTCGGTCTCCCCTCTGCCAACGAAACTGTACTGGTATGAAACAATGTTGCCTCTGCCACGGCCCTTAAACGACGCTTCGAAGTCATCTCCAGCCACTTGGCGTCTTCTTCAAGAAAGAAGTCCCATGCCAATCATTTACAGACGGAGCATCAGACGTACGGAAAGGTGACTTACAGATGCCAACCTCCCCTAATACATGGTTGACAAGGTTTAGATTGACTCGTGATTGGAGCAGTACTGGTTCCCAGATATGCTGGTTGGCTAGTTCCTGGGCCTAAAACGGCCAGGACGGGGATTTCTCTCGCTGCTTGTGGTTCAGGGCGGTCATGTTGTCTGGTGTGCAACTCCGGCTGCTTTGCTTCAGTGTGGAATTTTGTCTGGGGGAGAATCAGAAACAGGGCAAGGATGGGAGTGTGGGCAGTTAAATAGGCCGCAACTGGTAAAGTTCTTAAACAGCCTCTGGGCGGCAAACTTTGATCAATCGTGGCGCCGCGGTGTTGTGGAATTTCAAGTCAATGCTCAAGAGCGGCAGGAGCGCTACTGCTGTTATATGCAACAAAATGGTCGTTGTAAATACATATTTCAAGCTGCCGTGCAGGGTTGGCTGTCAGAGGCTAGTAGATCCAGTCCGGGGGAAAGTGCCCAGCGCAAGCTCGAAAATCATCACGGCCATCGAAGACCATGCCGACTCTGGACGTGCGAAGACCAGTCCTGTCGACGCAGCACGTAGGCTCAGCAACGTTCTCCTTGCGACGGGTGATCAGGTCCCAGACATCGAAGGTAAATACGGATGGCAACTTCATCGAAGATGCCAGCGACGGGAAATAGGAGGCCCAGTACGTCTCCTGGTTTCGCACCACGGGTCGTCCGAGGGAGCGGCTGTGTCGGTCCCATTTACTTCGCCCGGTTGTCATCCCAGACTAGCAGGCGCCTTGTCGCGCTATGAGGGGTAGAGCACGGTAGGGGAAGATGCAGGTAAGGTATGGTGATTGTACACGCCTCTATGTGGAATGAGGAAGAAAACACGCTAAGATTCTATCGCCGCCGATGTCAAGATGATCGTGATCTCGTAGCACCCAGACGCCATGGGTGAATACTCCCGTCTCGCTGGCGTCCAACACGCACACACGTACGCCACGCAGGCGCAAAAACAAAAGCCAGGCCTCAACTCAGGCCGCGGACGAACTGGTCCAGCCCGAGCTCGAACAGCTCGTTCCGCACGCCGGCGCCGCCCTTGTGCTCGACGGGGGCCAGGGGGTTCTTGACGACGTACTCGACCCAGAGGTTGATGTAGATCTGGTGCAGCACGTTCCGCATGCTCAGGGCGCCCGTGTCGGTCAGCATGACGAAGCGCAGGTTGGCGGGGGTCTCGTAGTAGTGCAGCTTGTAGGTGGCGGTGCGGAAGGAGATGAAGGCGTCGTCGTCGCCGCCGAGCTTGCGGGCCATGTTGCGCAGGGAGAAGACGGTGCCGAAGACGAGCTTGGCGTCGTCGCTGGAGGAGGCGTGGTGGTGTGCGTAGACGGGGGCGGGCGCCGGCGGTGGTTGTTGTTGGACGGCCGATGTGGAGGTGGAGGATTGGGAGAGGGGTCGAGAGGGCGGTGGGAGCCAGGCTTTGGAGTAGACGCACTCCGCTGCTGTGGGTTAGAAGGCGGAATACAAGAGGACGAGAGCAGAATGGAGCGTACTGTGTCGGTCGAAGATATATATGGAGTAGACAGGCATGATGGCGGTAGGAAGGTGGTGATGGGCAGGAAGCCCGGGCGAGGTGGTCGAGTGAGGTTGCTGCCGGGCTGCTCGGTGGCCTGGGTAGTAGGATTCTCTATCCGAGGGTCTGGTGGTTGTGATGGGTGTAGTATAGGTCAATGGGGGGAGTTGGCGCAGGGCTGGCCGCGGACGTTGTTCGTGATGGAGTTGAAGATGGGCGTCAGGGGACTACCGCGACGGAGACAGCTTGAGCTCAAGCGCGCTAGGTGGAAGGGGGTCTGGCTTCGGTCACGGTCGGTCAGGGTTGACCCCGGGGTCCACTGGTGTGCCACGCTAATTGGACGGCAGTCGACCCCCCCCTTGATTGCAGCGCGGGGCACGAGTGCTGGGGTGGGGTGTCGGCTCCTCCCAGGGCTTCAAGGTGAGGGGCAGACAGACGGACCATCGAGTCGGTCACAGCAGCCACACCCAATCCCAGCCCAGAGCTCGGTAGCTCTCTCCTCTCACTGAGTCCCAGGCGCCCTGTCAGACGAAGCGCAGCAGCAGGAGCTGAAGTGAGAGCTCAGCTGCCCGCGACTGAAGGCTGGGATCCAGGCTTCAAAGCGTTGGCATCGCGACAGCCTTGCTTCCCTTTCCTTTCACACTCAGATCGGCAACTCCAGAGTCACGTATTGAGGCCTTCAACCCTCGACCCTCACATCCTCTTTTCTCACCCCGGTTCCAGCGACACGCGTACTTTTTCCTCGCCTCGCATCACTGCAATCGTAGACATTGCTTCACCCCGCTGACCCTCATCACACCTGTCTGACCTTCCCTCTTCATCTTGCTCCTCCTCTCCTCCTCCCATTCACCAGCGACACGCCCCTCTACCATGACCGAACCTGAGCTACCGGCAGCAAACATGGCATCGCCAGAGATCGCCATCCACAGCGATGAGGGCCCAGCCGCCGAGCCTCGTCCGGCGCTGGCCCCCCACATGTATGTTTGCCTTCTCGCGAATCCCCCATGTCTTGTCCTGGTCTCAGCTTCACGCACCATGTGCTGCGCGCGGCACCGTAGGGCTGCATGCCATGCACTGCCTCCCCCGCCATCTCCACCACGCTCAAGATCCTGATCTGATGTGACATTTTATCATCCAATGCAGATCCGAACCCACGGCACACACCAAGAGCTACCACAGCCCCATGCGCCACCACCGTCGGACACCCTCTGCTCATCGTGAGGTCAAGGAAACCCTCGATGCCCGCACAGAGTACCCAGGCGAAGGCGACGAGGGTCAGAGCCATCATCGTATCAACCAGTACATCATCAAGGAGGAGATAGGACGTGGCTCCTACGGCGCAGTCCACCTTGCTACTGACCAGTTCGGTACTGAATATGTTAGTCTTCTCCGGCCCTCCTGCCACGGTTCCTCTCACTCATCTTGCCCAGGCCGTCAAAGAGTTCTCCAAAGCCAGACTCCGCAAACGTATCCAGTCGAGCATGCTCCGCCAGGGCCCTCGTCGCCCCCAACGCTTCTCACGCTCTGGCCTCAACGGTCCCCTGTCACCCCCTGCGACGGCCTTTGGCTCCCTCAGCGGATCGTCCGCCGCCGACGAAAAGGATGCTCTCTTTCTCATCCGCGAGGAGATTGCCATCATGAAGAAGCTGAACCACCCAAACCTCGTTCAGCTGATCGAAGTCCTCGACGATCCCGAAGAGGACTCGCTGTACATGGTATTGGAAATGTGTAACAAGGGCGTGGTCATGAAGGTCGGTCTGGGCGAAACCGCGACGCCCTACAACGAGGAGTGCTGCCGATGCTGGTTCCGCGATTTGATCCTCGGCATCGAGTACCGTGAGTTCGCATCCTTTCCCGAGACGCTACGTACAAAACCAACAAGAATCTAGTTCATGCTCAAGGCGTCATTCACCGCGACATCAAGCCCGACAATCTGCTCCTCACCGAAGACGAGGTGCTCAAGGTCGTCGACTTTGGCGTCTCGGAAATGTTCGAGAAACCCGACAGGATGATGACGGCCAAGTCGGCGGGCTCGCCCGCCTTCCTCCCTCCTGAGCTCTGCGTGGCCCGCCACGGCGATGTCTCCGGCAAGGCGGCCGACATCTGGTCTATGGGCGTCTCTCTGTTTTGCCTACGATATGGCAAGCTGCCCTTCAGTCACGATGGCGTGCTGGAAATATACGAGGCCATCAAGAACGACGCGCACGATGTGCCAGAAGACGAGAATCCTCACCTGACAGACCTCTTAAGTAAGGTCCTCGAGAAAGACCCTCAGAATCGCATCAATATGTCCGACTTGAGAGTAAGCACACCCCCACCCCGTAGTTACATATCAGACGCTGACCATCGCAGCAACATCCCTGGGTCACCAAAGACGGCGCCGACCCGCTCCTCTCGCAAGACGACAACTGTGCGAAACTCGTCGATCCCCCAAACGAGCTTGAACTTAACCGCGCCTTCACCAGGAAGATGAACCATCTCCTCTGCGTCATGAAGGCCATCCAGAAATTCAAAGCCATTCTCGCCCGCCACCGCGCCGAGAACACCGCCAAGGCCGCAAACTCCGACAGAGCTGGCAGCCTGGAGCCCGACTTTGACCCGGCCGAAGCCCGCGCACGCGCCGAGGAGATCGAGGCACTCATCCAGCGCCGCCGCAACTTCATCGCCCGCCATAACTCCAGTCGCCGCGACGACGACGATGGCGGCGCCAGCGCGTCACCCCGCCCCGAGGCACAGCCGGAGCTTCTGACGGAGCTGGAACCGCTGTTCCTCGGCATCGGGACCGGTTCGCGGGACGAGTTCGGGGACCCACCGACGGCCGATACGGTGGCCGAGTCGCCGACGAATGCGGACTTTAACGTCTACGACCGGGCGTACGAGGAGGAGGTGGAACGGATCATGTCGAACCCGGCGAGAAAGCCGACCATGTACCTGACGCGTTTCGTGAAGGAGCGGGAGAACTATCGGACCGTGGCGAACGTTGTCGATGGCACGGGCGGGCACGGACCGGGTACTAATGAGGGAAAGGGGCGGTTCGCGGATCTGGTGACGAGGCTGGGCGAAGCCGCCAAGGACAAGTCGAAGGGCAAAGCGAGTGCGGATGGGGAAGCTACGGGTGAGACGAAGCAGGCCGACGAGCCGCCGGAGGAGACGGCGCTCGACGGAGAGCAGAAGCAGTCGAACGAGACGAGCTAGTGCTGGGAAGGGAGTTCGTGTTTCCTGGCGCTGCATAGGCCATGCTACCGGACGGCGAACAGCTGTGCATTATTTATTTTTTTATGTTGTCGAGACGATCCGGGAGCGAGACATGGATACCACGGCCTGGAAGCAAGAGGCAGCTAGCAACAATGCTTTGACTTGGCTCGGCGTGCCTACTCGATAATGTCCCTTGGCCACATTTCGTGACTCGTTTCTGGCCATGCATCTCGTATGTTGCCTGACGTTAGTCGTAGTATAATACCACCTACTGTTCGCGAAGCAACGAAGAACTGGAGTCACAGTGTATATCCTGAGCCTTGTTTCCCAAAAACGCCCAAGTCAGCTGCACTTACACGATACACACGGATAAGCACTATGATATTATGGAGGTAAGCCGACTCGGGTACACAGAAACCCCTGGTGGTAGTACGAGGCATCCGTGGAGCTTTGCCTCCATGCTATAATTCCCCGTGTTTTGCGTGCTCTCCTTGAATTACGACATCTTGGAGGGAGCCACGTGGCTGTGTCTCGAGCTATACGATCTTCGTGATCGCCTCTCTGTCCAGCACATTGTGGCGATCAATACGTGACAGCTGATATCCGTACTGATTTGACATCGACACGTGTTGTTATGGGGGAGCAAATACCCGCGCCGCTGTGTGTCACAGACCCCGACCGATGACAAAAAGAATCCGAATTCTCTCGCCGCGAAGGTTGACGCGTCTGCAACCAAAGCGACGAGCCAGTCACGGTTCCGGCGGCTGCCTTCCTTTGGCGTAACATTTACGAATAAGCCGCGAACATGATGTGAGCTCTGAGTCATTGCATCGCCCGTCAAGAGTGAGAGGCCTCAGCCGGTCGGGCCTAATGCCCCAAGATATCACGACCACAGCACTGGCGAAATGTCGGAGGCTGGAAGTTCGCACAGCAGCATTACTCAGTCTGACCTCCTTCGGGATCTCATCTGACAACCCGATACCACGGGCTGGTTATCAGCTCCCTGTCACTCGCCTCGGGCTCGAAACGTGCCCTTCCAGGCATCTTGATTCGTCTGCGCAGCCTACTATCCGAGAGCAGCACAGGCACACAGCCAGCGACGCACGAGCTCGAATTGTCATCCTGGGGCTGGATCCGGGCCCCCTTTCAGCAATGACGACGCGGGCAGGAAGCTCCATGGCAGCGCTTGGCCCGCGAGAAACCGCTATCCGTCGCCGCGCCCGCCTGCAAGGACGTCCATGCGTCCTGCAGCCTCACCGCCGCCGGAATGACAAGACGGCAAAGCCGCCGGGCACAGACGCAACGTCCTTTTCGTTGGGATGGTGCCTTCAACCGGTCAAGCCAGGATCGGGCCACCGATAGCCGGCTTACACTCCATAGCACGGTTGGGCATCGGCATGCATACGCTAAAGTGAGTGGACAACGGCTGGGTATCATGCACGGCGGGAACATCGCATGGTGTCCTCGGGGTAGCGGCCCAGGACCTAAGCATGCGGTTGACAGCTGGGTTCCAGGTGGGTGGCTGCGGGCGAGGAGCTTGACGGCGAGACATGCCAAGGGTCGTCATCATAAGTGGCTTGCTGTGGCACCTGCAGAGGCGCTGATGCGGTGATCCAGTGTCTATCAATGTGTAGATCAAAGGCAGGCCGCTGTTGCAAGTTTCATGCTGCTGTGACAGGCCAGCTCGCTGCGGTCGACGTGGCGTCTGGCGGTCAGTATCAAAATGACGGTATCACGCCGGCGCCGAGTCCTATCGCGAGCCGGCGGCTACTCGAGGGGGTGTCGTCGGAAGATGAAGGGATCATCGTTGATCCGCACGTGGCTCGGGGTGGGATCAGCCCGATATGACGTCTATGTCTTGATCACAAGGCGACTCGGATGCGCGAAGGTTTGCGTACAGCCACAGCTGACCGCTGGTGGCCAGTCGCCGCGCATCCATCCACGGCTACGGCGCCCACGGGACGCGACGAAGACGGCGACATCGCTAGGGTCACTGGAGATGCCGGGTCAGAGTGGGGGCGTTGGGGACGTTGGAGGCTCCGGACCGGGGAGGCCGCCCACGGAAAGCAGACAGACACCGATCCCATGTGTCGTGACGACGCCCCTCACTTGCTCTACCACCACTCTGGCCCCTCTGCCCCTCACGTTCCTCCCCGGTAAGGAAAGGCAGAGGAGGTGAGATGACCGGACGAGGTTCGGGATGGGACAGCTTGTTAGCTTGCTGCATGCACGAGAAAGCTCCCCTTGCTGCGTTAGCTCTGGCGGCTAGTACTGGGGGACCGGAACTCGAATGGTGTAGCTCGAGGAGCTTTGGTCATGAGCAGGAGGTCCGCCGCGCGGGGTCCAGAGGGGTTCCCTTCCGTAGAGGAGGGGGGTGAGAGGTGAGGAGGCGCGGTGGTGCCAAGTGATCTGTCACCGGCATGCGACGACACTGGTTCAAGGCAAAGGAGCGTGGCTGAGGGTCGACGATCAACCGGACGGGGACCAATTGGTCGGTTGCAACGTAACTTGCAGGCAGGACCTTGACTGGGGAGCAGCGAGCCGTACAGGATGTCGGGATGCCAAGAAATGCCTCATACGTATAGGTATAGGTAAACAGCTGTGGTGTAATGACAGGTGACGATGGACGAGACGGGAGGAGACGAAGGGGGTCGGCGATGGTCCTGGGCAATCCAGTCTGTGAGACGGGAAATTGGGGCGGGCGGTGAAGTCCAATGCAATGCAGCGACAGCGCGCCAACGCCCGTCGTGGTCCTGGTCGAGATCCCGGTCATGAATGGAAGGACATGACATAGAGACACGGCTGGCGTTGGGAAACCCCGAGTGATGAGTGTGTCGGCGAGTTAGCGTGCGTAGCTGGTGCCGCATCACCACCGTCTGAAGCTAAGGTGGCCGGCCTAGCGAGTGACTTGGTCCCGAGAGGGTTTGATCTGGTTCGGGTTGGACTGGTGTTGGTTGTGTGGCCGAGTTTGGTGTAGAGTTGGGATGGTGTGAGTTCGACATGAGGCTGGGCCTGTGGTGCCCGGCGGGATGGCCACGGGAAGCGGAATGCGGAATGCGCAAGGTCCGGCGAGCGCAGTCATGGAGAGCCTGGCCAGACGTTTGATGGGGTTGACAGGAACGGGTTCGGGGACGGAACGGCGAGACAGAGGCCATTGCGAGGCTGATGAGGGCGGGCTGGACGCAGGACGCTGGGGATGCTGGATGCTGGACACGAAAAGACGGGACGAAAACGGGACTTGCCCGAAGAAGGTCATACCAAGCAAGTGTCGCTGCCGAACCTGAACCAGGACCTGGACCTCGAGGTGAATCAAGCAGGCGCAAGTGGGGGGCAAATTTTTCTTGGCAACCTGGCTCGTGCTCATCTCGGGCACTGTGCCGACGAGTGAGAACGTGGTGCGTACCCACAGTGCGGCGCAAGGAGAGGGGTCCTGACAGATCTGAGCAAGCCGGCTTGGCATCTGGGTCGTGGTCGTACCCCCCCACCCCCCCCCCAGTCCCTGCTCCTGCTCCTGCTGCTGCTGCACCTGCAAGCTGCACGCTGCAAGCCGTGCCAGGCGACTTCCTCCAGTGTTGGTGCCTCCCTCCACCGCAACTTCCAGCAGAGGTGTTCCACCGTAGCCCTCCTTCTGCCCTGTAACCTGTGGCCTGTAGGGAGAGGTGAGGCAAGGCAGGTGAGGTAACCTGTTCTTACCTGCAATGCTGCCCCCTTCGGCAGGTCGCCGACGCCGCGGAGACAGACGGCCGGGGCAGTGAAATTCGACACATCCATCCACGGCCAAATTACCAAACGAAACAACCCGAACGAGGGCGTGAAAGGAAATGATGAGACGAAGCCGAAGGAAGTGAGGTGAGAGCGAGTGGGTATAGGGTACCCCGCCTAGCTGCCTGACCTGGGGTTGCCCTTCAGATGCAAGTACCTTTGAGAGCTACCTCGGGGCGCATGAGTACCTGCCCCTGAAGTAGTGTTCGTGTAGTTCGGTAGGCTGCCGTCGTTGGGGTCTTCAGGCCACTCCATCACTGCCACCGCCTCGCCTGTCTTTTCGCTTTCGCTCGAGGTCATCCCATCATCTGCTGCCTGCTGCCGTTCTTTCGGACCTTCATGCGGTCGATGGGTTGTTGCATGTACCTATCTACGTACTACCTACCTGAAAGGACATGCTTGTGGCCCTGGCAGCGAATAAGTCCAACCGGGACCACCAAAAAAAAAAAAAAGGACAAACCCCTCGCCGCGCGCTTTCCAGAAGGAGAAAGCTTTCGTCTAATCATTACCAACCCACTTCTCTTCTATTCTCCCGAACGTGGCGTGCCCTGCCTGCCCTTTCCAATTCACCCCCCCCTCCCCCTGGCTTTGGCCCTGGCCCACCTCCGAGATCACCCTCACCACCTTGCTGCTAGCTGGGTAGGTAGGTAGGTACGCTACACTACCTGCCTCTGCATCGTCAATACGGCACGAGTCGAGGTAGAGGTACAGAGTACAACGCCAAAGGCACCGCCAGCACCGGCATCTCGCTGCCTCGGCCTCCCATCCAATTTTGATCCCGTCCCTCGTTCCTCGACCCTACGTCCCCCCCCCCGTCTAGACCAGTCCACAGCGCGCCAGCCATCATGACTTTTCTGTCATCAAGAACAACTTTTCCCGCCCTCTCCACCCGCTCTTAAAATTCCCTGACCTTCTCCTCATCGCCGGGCCTCTTCCCGACCCTACAACTACCCTCCTCTGCGCTGTCCTCGCAGACCCAAACGACCGACGATCGCTCATCACCTCGAGCTCATTCGACCCAGTCAGCGTCGCCTCGGCTTGGCCTGCCTGCCGCCCCAGCACGCCGCCATCTCGTTTGCACACAAATACTCAAGTACGCCGGCCCCCCGTCTGCGGCCTACCTGAGCACTGGGCACTGGGCACTTAGCGACTGAACCCACGCGCGCACGAGCACCACCACCTCCTCAGAGGACTTGGCTCCCCACCTCGGCCCTATAACACCCTGCTCTCGCCGCCTGCCACAGGGCCCTCAACGCACTTTACGCTCCCTGCCAACCCAGTCTGTCGGTACACGGTACGCCGTCCGCGTCCATCCTCGCTACCACTTCACACCTCCCAAACACCCTTCAGTCCGACCCCGTCCCCCTCTATCGGCGGCCCATCCCCACCACCACTGCATTCGGTCACGCCCACCCATCGGTCAACCAGACCAAGTCCGCTTTCCTCGAGGACTGCTTTTGTCACCGCCAACAAACAAGACACCGATTGAACAAGACACCATAAAGCCGCTCCAGCTGCTCTTTTTTTTCTTGCACTGCTTTGCGTCTTGCACCCTTCAAAAGCAGTATTCAACCGCTCGTCTCGCCCGTCACACCGCCCTCGTTCGTCCCCTCTCTGCCCGCGATCTCAGCTTTGAACAGCCAGCCCTCAGCACGACTGCTGTTTTGTTTGCTCGGCGAGTCGCGTTTCCTCGGGCAGAAGCCCGCACGCCCAGGCGTTTTTGACGCCGCCGCCTATTCTCGTCTTCCTCTGGTTCTGCGTCCTACTCCCTCGACTTTGGGGCGTCTTGCTTGACCAGCATTACCGACTGCTTACCAACACACCTCGACAACTCGACGACCCAGCGACCAGCTGCCAAGTACCTTGTCGCAACTGTCGTCATAATACCCGCCACCCACCACGACAACCTCCGTAACCCCGATCTACCCCCATACCGAACCTTCCCTCGTCTCCCCCTCGTCGACCGTCTCGGAAATGAATAGCGCACCGCAGTCCCGAGTCGGCTCAGTGTCGAGCTCCAAGCCCTCTTCCCTTAAGTCCCATGACGACTCCGTCAAGAGGTCGCCGCACTTGACCCCGCAGAACGGCCAAGCCAACGGCAGCAGGAATGGCAGTGTCTCGAGCAGCGTCAACGGCAAGACCTCGCCTCCTCCGGACGCACTCCTGCAACCCGTCCCCCAGCGCTCCGGCGTGTCCATGAAGGACAAGCTCACACGCATGTTCTCTCACCGAGAAACCCCGCGCTCGACGCCCTCGATCGCCACCACCCCCCGTCGCGCCAGCTTCGAAGAAGACCCAGCCAAGTCCAAGAGGGGCTCCCCGCCATTACCACGCAGCACGCCGGCTAACGCCAACGAGAAGGTCGGCGACAAAACCGCTCCCGCAGTCAAGGCGAAACCCAGGGAGGTGCATCGCTACATGCCTGACGAGGACGTGCAGGGTGGACACTCCCATCACCTCAAATCCAGTCGCAGGCAAGAGAAGCTGTCCGATATGTGGCGCATGTTACTCGGCAAAAAGCAGGAAATCGCAGAAAACGACCTTTCGCTCGTCTCTAATTGGGTCGACACGCTCAGGGACGAGAACCGCGACGATATGGCTGGAGACAGGAAAGGCGGACCCAACGCGACGGTCTCGCTCACGCAAAAGTACGGCAAATGCCAAGAAGTCGTCGGACGCGGTGCTTTCGGCATCGTACGCATATCTCACAAGAAGGCCGAGAATGGCGCCGAGAAGCTGTTCGCTGTCAAGGAATTCCGTCGTCGGCCAGAAGAGACGGAAAAGAAATACAGCAAGCGTTTGACGGCTGAGTTCTGCATCTCTTCGTCCCTGCGCCACCCTAACGTCATCCACACGCTCGATCTCCTGAAGGACGCCAAGGGAGACTACTGCGAAGTCATGGAGTTCTGCGCTGGTGGTGATCTGTACACCCTTGTACTGGCGGCCGGGAAGCTCGAGGTCCAGGAAGCCGACTGTTTCTTCAAGCAAATGATGCGCGGCGTTGAGTATCTGCACGAGATGGGCGTTGCCCACCGCGACCTGAAGCCGGAGAACCTGCTCCTCACCACGCGTGGCGGTCTCAAGATTACCGATTTCGGCAACGGCGAGTGCTTCCGTATGGCCTGGGAAACGGACCCCCACATGGTCTCTGGTCTTTGCGGATCGGCCCCTTACATCGCCCCTGAGGAATACGTCGACAAGGAGTTCGACGCCCGCGCCGTCGACGTCTGGGCCTGTGGCGTCATCTACATGGCTATGCGCACCGGCCGTCACCTCTGGCGCGTTGCCAGGAAAGACCAGGATGAGTTTTACGGCCGCTACCTTGCCGGCCGCCGTGATGAAGAGGGGTACGGT
Organism: Verticillium klebahnii; assembly: GCA_002851715.1. Lineage (NCBI taxonomy): Eukaryota > Fungi > Ascomycota > Sordariomycetes > Glomerellales > Plectosphaerellaceae > Verticillium > Verticillium klebahnii. The sequence goes on along the minus strand of NMXL01000005.1, from coordinate 815,707 downwards.
CCCATCGAATCCTTGCACAGAGTGAGCTCCCCCGTACAGACCGGATGTAATTGTCGCAGCCTAACATGTCCCAAGGCCCGTTGCCGGAATGTCATCTACTCCATACTGGACCCGAATCCCACGCGGCGCATCACGGCCTCCCAGGTCCTCAAGTCCGAATGGGGTCGCGAGATCACCCTCTGCAAGGCGGGCGAGGAGGGCCTGTAGGCGTCGGTGGACGAAATCCCATGCCGGACGGCGACCTTGTGAACGATACAATGACCAAAGTTCGGCTCTTCCCTTTTCTTGACGTGACGACAGCAACGATACCGAGATGGTACGCGCAACGAGAGCATCGGCGTTTGGCGTTGGATGAAGCTTCATCGGGCACCGCCCTCCCCCCCTTTTTTGTTTATGCATGCCACGCACAGTACATATGAATACCTGCGTTGCTCTTGGGACAAGCATTTAGTTCGAGAGAAGGTGGCGCTCGGGGGCGAGGGACGATGACACTGGCACGGGCCAGGGTGATGATGCATGCTCGACGGGGGACGAATCAGGTCCGGCCGTCTTGTTATAGTAGGCGCGTTCCGATAGCTAAGAGAGCTGGCCTGTGATGACTCTGGGCACATCGCCGCATCTTCGACCCGACATCGTCGTGGTGTTTGTGCCGTGTATCTATTCCGTGCGACGGCAACATGCGGCAGGTGTCTTCCTACTGGGTTGCGCAGTCATATCGGAAGCAAGTGCTCCGGCCGACCCCTATTTCGCCAGGCAGCATACTGTTGAACAATATTGTCCTTGAGACGAACGGCCCCTGCCCCAGGAAAAGCATTCCAGCTCGAATTCAGAGACCACAAACCACAGAATCCCATCGTAAGCCAGCTGCGCCAGCTCTCCTCCCGAGAGTCGTCGTCGAGCCGAAAGGCGCCCCCACGCTTCGCTCAGCCGTTGTCTCTCTTCCCGCCTGCAGAGCCCCCCCCCCCCCCCCCCCCCCCCCCCCCCAACCCCCTTCGCTTTCGCGGAACCATATTCCGAGAGGCCTACCCGGCGACACAGCAGAGACAGCAGCCGCCGGCTAGCGGCTTGGTAAAACAGAACCGTGTGCACGGCAGGTCGTAAAAGTCGTAAAACCCCTGGATCGCTGAAGGCGGTGTGTTTTGGAGGCAGGCTACGGTCCGCCGATATCCCCCAACTTAGACCTCACCGTGTAGCACTGCGGGATAGCATCACCACAAAATATCACTTCGCATCCAGTCTTTGAAGAAACGAAACCCTATTCGCGGGCGATGAAGATTAATGTACGTGTACACCCTCCTTCCCATCTCCACCCCAAACCCAACCGACCGTTCGGTCCAGTCCAGTCCAGCCAGTCAAAGCGCAATGACCCCCGACATAAACGTACAAACCCGGACTCAGTTCCCCCCCTCCGTTCATGTGTCTCGTTTCCCATGCCAATACGGGTTGAAAAAAAAAATTGGAGAATAAGAAGAAGTAGAAGAAGTGAATCTCTCGCACAAGCGTCACCAGATCAGAAAAAATGAAAGACAAGATGACAGTTGGCGCCCTTTCGTCCAGTCCGGCCCGCTGCGCCGGCACTCCGTGTTCCTGAAGCAAATGCCAATCGGACCATGGGCCAGGGAACCTCCTCCCTGGCCGAGCGAAGCGAAATCAAACATAAGAAATGGAACGGTTCGTTCCAGGTGAATCGGCTGCGCCCTTGTGGTTGCTGGAGCATCGCCTATGTGTTTCATCGACTCTCTGAAGTCCAAGGCGAAGGTTCAGAGAAAACCAAAGACATTATATCCCGGATGCACCTTGCGCATGATCGAAAGCAGTACATTGAACTTTGTGTGTGTAGGTCCTATGAGTGGAAGAGGTCCCAAGCCCGCTCACACAGCCGCAGGAACTCGTCGCGCTTGGCTTGTTGCGTTTCAGAGCTGTCGCGGCCGGCGCCGAAGGGTCCTCGCCGTTGCGGGGCGGGACCGTTCCCGAGGGGCGGGCTGGCACCGTCCTCGTACTCGGCGCGTGTTCTCCTCCTACTGGCACTCCGGCTGGCATCCGCCGCGCGGCTGCCGGGAAGAGGAGAAGGCGGGGTTGGCGGCTGTGGTCCTCCATAGTGAACGATCTTGGGAAGCAGCTCCGCCCTGCCTCCAGCAAGCTCGGCCTGAGCCTCTTCGGCTGACTTGTATTCCCTCAGACGACCAGGTGTCGGGGCTTGCTGCTGCACGGCGGGTGGAGGGTGACTTGGCGAAGTGAGTGGCGCACGGCCGCCTCCGGGGTAGAGTGAAGCAGGAGCGTTATCTGGGTGCCCGGAGAGACCCTGACCAAAGACGTCGGCGATGGGCGGCAGGCGGTTAGCCGTCTGGTTCGCCGGGACGTGGTGGATGTGAGATGTGTTGGACAGGGTTGACGGTTGGTTCGTGATGTGGCGGGTCAGGGGATGGGGGTTGTGACGGCCGGTGAAAGTCTGACCAAGCGGTGCGGATTGAATGACCCTCTCGTTCGCGAAGCTCTCGGCAGTTGGTGGCATGATTGACAATCCTGGCGGCGCCTTGTTGCGACGAGACATGCCGGGGGTTTTGGCGGCGAAGGCCGAGGCGGGGGGTTCTCTGCTCGCAGTGTCGGGGCCGTCTCCTTTAGCCGACTGCTGCTGGTGCAACCTCTGCTCGATGAGGTGGCGCTGTTGGTCTCTGACGCTCATGCTGCGCTGGAGCTGCTCCTTCATGACAGGATCCTGGGTGACAAAGCCAGGCGAGAGGCAGGCGATGCCAACTTCTTGGATGCCGAGGCCGTCTCGTGCAGTTAGCGGACGAGCTGTGCCGGGCTGGTTGGATCCGGGGTGTGAGCCCTTGGACAGATCCAACTTCCGCGGTCGATGCCTGGCCGTGGTGGGCATATCCGGGGAGCCAGGCTCCTTCTTGACAAAGATTTTCGGAGGGGGGCCGGAGGTTCTTGTGCTACTGCAAGACGTGAAATGTTAGCAAACAAACGCAGTTACGGTGTCAGGCTCTCGTCGGTTTCAAAAGCGCGCAGACGTCGTCCGCGGCCCATCAACACGTCAAGAAGCCTGCTGGAAATGTCAGATGCTTACCCGCTGAGAGGAGAAGATCTGGGGCCAGAAGTTCCTTTGGGGCTGCCGCTGGCGGATCGGTGGGCTGTCGCACTGGGAGTTCCTGCGGGCGCAGACGGCGCGGTCCGCTGTGCTGATGGGGAGGGCATAGAGGCGGAGGCGGATTTGGCGGGTGCCGCAGGGGGGGGCAGGTCGGAGGCGAAGGACGGCCTGTCGTGAGGAGCGGGCGAGGGAGCCATGGCGATGGCAGCACTCATAGTTGCGATGTCGTCGAAACAGTGTTTGCGAAGGTCAAGTTGACAAAGGCAGCGAAGAGCGTAGAAGGGGACTGGGAGGGCCCCGAGTGCGCAAGACCGGGTTTTCTCCGTGGATTGGAAACCAGTGTCTCAGATGGGCGGATAGAGTGCCTCGGCAAGCGCTGTAGTTCGAGTCGTGCTGATCAGCGTCGATTGATAAATGGCGATGTTCGTTGCTGCAGTTGACAGTAAAGCGACGCGTTTGCTTGACGTTCGTACTTTTCGACTTTGTTTCGCGCGGCTCAGGTCGAGTCAACGGGGTTACGGTGGTTAAAGAATAAATGGTGGTGGTTGGGTGTAATGGGGGGGATGCGACCGTCGCACGTCTCGTCCGTGTGTCTGCCGGTTGGTGGGGAAGGATCGGTTTCGTGAAACTCGAGCGCCCCTTCTTTTCTTGGTGGTGGTGGCTGCAGCGTGGCCCTTGGCTCGTCACAATGGTGGGCTGACGGCGGCGTTTGCGGTAGCGGTTGCAATCGCTGTTGCGATCCCTCTCCTTCTGTGCTCGTTTTTTTTTCGTCTTGCTTTGCTGGCTGTGGAAATCCAAATCGCACGAGGAGCGAGGGAGATAAGAGGTAGGAAAACCAAATGGTGGAGGGGGAGGGCGGGCTTCGAATTGTCAGGAAGCGCGGGATCAGATGGATCGATGCGCTGTCTGGCAGAGGGTGGGTGAATGGAATGCTGGAGTCCGTGTCCGTGTCCGTGTCTAGTCGGTGGCCGCCGGTAGCCTGTGGTGGGCAACAGTAGCAGTTCAGGTCGAGTTCAGGTGTACCAAAATTAGTCGCCTATACGGATGTACGCTGATGCAGTAGGGCCCGGTTATATTAATTAGGTCGATGTCGGTGCTGTTGGCTGGGGGTCTGAGTCGCCTGGTGATGAATCGTTGGTCTGTTCGCCGAGGGAGGGAAGAGAAAGAGAATGGAGGCGAAGGCCAAGGCGAGGAGGCCGTCTTGAGCAGGAGAGTGAGCAGGTGAGAGAAGTGACAACTGCAACGAGGGTCGGGAAGCGGATGAGGGGTGTTTAAACAGCTACAGAGCTCAGCTCAGGTGGCAGAAAGGACGAGCCAGGGGCCCGTGGAGAAGAGGGGTACTAGAGATGTTTTATTGTCCTGCAGCTTGCCTGTACAGTCGACCTGAGCCTGGGTTGATCTTGCCTTGGGGCTTCCGGGTTCTAGCTGGGGGGGCGGAAGGGGGTGGGAGGGGCGGGGGGGAGGTTGTACTGTATGAAAAGATGAAAGGGGGCAGTCAGGTGTGTGATACAGTGCTCATGGCATGGCAGCGTGGCAGGCTCGCAGGGCATGGCATGCCATTCTTGGGATGCTGCTGGTGGCTCGTCCTGACTGGCAGGTGCGACCAGGACCTGGGAAGAGGCATGCAATGGAAGGCAGGACTGGCCACCGGGTGTGGATCTGCGTAGGCTGTTTTGGATTGATGCTAACGAGCCACCAGCGCTGCACCCGTTGTTTCTGATTGGGCTCCCCTGTCGAATCTGCGACACACGATCCATCTCAGCAGGAAAGTGGAGGCCAGCCCTTCGATGGGCACTGGAGCACTCGACTCGAGCTGCCGCTGTCAGCTCGACTAAGCTGGCTAGGCAGACCCGTGATGCCTTCGACGTCGAAGCTCCGAGGGCAAAATATGGCTTGAGGGGGGCAGGAGGGATGGGAGTCATGCTGCTCGCTTGTCCTTTGCCTTTGGCCTGCCATTCGCTTGCAGCCACTATTGATTGCACGCGCAGAAGGAGCAAGCTCACATCGCCCCCCCTATCCGGCTGAACCTCGAAAGGGCACCAGGCCAGCTGCCTATTGGCCCCCGAGTCGCCCTCTGGTTGTTTCAAGCGCCCGTTGTCTTTTGGCCACTGAGCCCTGTGAGTCCCCTGACTGGCCCGAATCCTCACAGCCAACCACCGACGCCATTCCAGTCCATCAGCACTAGGCCAAGGCGAACGAGTGGATTGAACCACACGAACCGTCGCGGACCATGGCATTCGGAGTGACGGATTTCGATAGATCGATGGGGAAGAGGGGCCATGGGGGTCCGGCAGACGAGCATTGTTTGACCACCGGCTCACGGTCGCGCGCCTTCTTCTGCGCCTCGTTGGCCCGTCCGCCGCCTGTTGGAGGTGTTCGAGGGGTGGCGATCCCCGGGTTGTGTGATTTGTGCCTCAACATGAACCGGCTGACCGTGGCAGGCCCTGGGTAATCTCCCATCGGCCATCGTGCGGGAGAAGCAATATTCGCCTTACATGTGTTATATCCCGCTGTTTCCAGTTCCCACCGACGTGGAGACCCTGATACAGTCGGCGTCATGCCCAAGTCGCATCCTGCTTCCGAATCCCCATCCTCTCATCTTGTCGCCAGCCTAAACAGTCAAACAAGCCAAACGCGCAAACACGCAGAGCAGTCTGATCTTTCTTGTCAACAATCGGGATGTTCAGCAAGCCACGCGCAACCGGCAGGTCAATCATCCCATCCTCATCTCGTTGAAACCAGATCCTCGCCGGATGACCTCACCGCAGCTCCTCTCACTCCCACCCAACTGTTGCTCACTGGAGCCTTATGGGGCTCTGACGCCGGTGAGGTGCTGGCGCTGGTGCCGGTGCTGGCGTTGGCGCTGTTGCTGGTGCTGGTGGTGCCTGACGCCTGTGCTCGCGAGTTCAGATGTCCAAGAACAAGGTTCCCCTCCGCATTCACGAACGGCCCCAGCGCTGCAGGGGCCGCCTGGCAGTGGCGGGCAAGTGGGCAGTGAAGGGATGGGCCTTGTCGAAACGTCCCTGACGATCTCGCCCTCTCCATATCATTCATCATCCGACGACACGTCTCGCACATCAAGCAGATCCATGTCTCGAAGCTCGTCTCTGCCGGAAGCCAGTCGTCGATGAAGCACCCAGAGTACCGCAAGCTGGGAAGCTTACAAGCTCGATACGAGATGGGGACGGTGCCAAACACTATCACACGCCATGTCGTGTCATGTTGCCAGACGTAGTGCGACGCCAGCACGCTTCCAAGCCTCGCCGCCTCGGAGTAGCCTTGCGAAGATATTCATGTGTGTAGGTGATGGGTGTGCGAGCTCATTGTAGTAGGGACCACAGCAAGATCGGTCGCACAAGCAGGCAGAGCAGAACCGGAGATTCTCATCGTGGCCCTCCCACCTTTTTGCGTTTCTCACAGCAGCTGCCCTTTCGCCCCCAGTCACGATGTTGATGATCCCTGTTCACTCACCGTTTCTCACCTGCAACTTGCTGCAAGCCATGCCCCCTTTGGCCCCATCACGTCCCCTACCACACCCCCGGCCACGTCCCCTGCCTGCCACAACCCGATCAGGACGGCCCCACCGTCGAGCACCAGGCCAATCACACTGCCCTCAATGCCCATGGCTCCTGAAACGCGACGAGCAAGCCTCACCCAATCACCCACGCCCTGGACGTAACCCTCGCCTGAGCCGGCCGCCGAGCTTTTCCAAAGCCCGTACAGTCAATCTTCATTTTCCATACAGGCTCTTGCTCTCCTCCGGTCACAAGCACGTCAAAACGCCGGCTGTGCAGCCCTGCGCTTCGATCACGCGTTGGGCCCCCCTTCCCGTCGGCCGCGAATTGCCGAAGGAGCCAACATGGGACGCTTGGCCTCCCTCTCACCGTGCGAGCACTGACTCGTCCTCGCCCGTCACAACAAGGGCGGCTCTGGACCGCAATGCGCATGGCTGCTCGTTCATGCCGATGTGATATATAAGAAAAAAAAGGGGACGCGCGCGGCCACGGCGTCCCCGTTCGAAAAGGGGGAACCAGGCGCGTCGGTGGGAGGCTGAGCAGTTCCAGTCGTGCGTTTTGCGCGCGTCGAACGTCGCAATGCTATAGCCTCCGCTGCATGGATGGCTTGGGATTTGGGTTCCTTAAAGGGAAGAGAAGTCCGGCTGAATAGTCGCTGGCGTGGTTCTCGAATCATGGCGTGGTAAGCCTGGGCCATGGTCCACGGGCGTCCCGCGGCTCATCGAGTGTGCGCGCTGCTGCGGTCGGATCGTGTGTGCGAAATGCACATTGCCGCGCGCCAGTCATTTCATCGGTTCCCGCATCGGGCAACCAGGGCCCTGCGGAACGCGGGTTGGGCTGTACATAGGTAGCGTTTGTGCGCCCTTGCCGGCATGCCTGCTCTGGGAATGGCTGCGGGTGGGTTGATCATGTGGAACTCCATGGGACTCAACTGCCGTGCGCTGCGAAGGGCGAGGTCATTGGCTTGCGAGGTTGCGAATGCTTGAACCATCAGTTGTGGCGTCGGCGTCGTGGGAGGCGAGAAGAGGGATTCGCAGTGCAGCCCAGGTCCTGGGACGCGGTGACGCAGTTACGGCGTTCACGACTCCAGGCTTGGGTCTGGTGTGTGGCCTGGCATCGTGCGACCGAGAGTCCCTGGAGCTTCCCACCGCCTCTGTTCGTAATGCACAGAGTTGCTGGAATCGGCCGCCATATGACCTAGTTCCACGATTCAATTGTCGACTGCCGCAGTTGAGTTTCCAACTCTTTAGTCTCGAGGGAAGTCGACATGTGGGGCCAGCGCTGAGCCTGCCGTTGGCTGGGGCGGAAAGTCCCCGCCTCTCCGCCAAAAAAAATCAAGACAGACGCATCTCACAACGATACCCAGCTTCACTACAGCCACGGCCCTGCCACTCATCGCCAATCACATTATCCGCTCCCCGGTAACCCCCCGAATCTTCACAACAAACATCACGATGCCCGGCAGGACAGACGAGACCAGCGCCGACGTGCCCATGGAGGACGGCGCCCCTCCTTCTCACCAGCCCCAGGCCGAGGATGACTTTGCCGATGTCGACCAGCAGCCCGACGAGGAGGAGGATGAGGAAGAGCTTGAGCAGCGCGTCAGGATTGTATGCAGCCTTGATTTCCACCGCAAGCCTGGTGAGCTAACGAGGCAACAGCTTCCTGGTTCCACGGACACCGCGGCCTCTTTTGAGTTCAAGAACGAGGGGCACACGCTAGGCAACGCCCTGCGGTTCATCATCATGAAGAAGTACGTCAACTCTCATCATACGCCCGCAGAGTAGTATTGACTCCCTCAGCCCCGACGTCGAGTTCTGCGCCTACTCCATTCCCCATCCTTCCGAGGATCTCATGAACATTAGAATTCAGACATATGGTAACCACCCTCTCGCTCCCTCTTCGCTCCCACACCCTAGTCAGATCGCACTGACACGTCCAGACGGAACCGCCGTGTCGGCCCTGTCAAAAGGCCTGAAGGATCTGCAGGGCATGTGCGACGTCATCACGGACGAGTTCACTCGCGAGCGCGACGCATTCGCCGTGGACAAGATGGAGTCATGATCTACGCAAAAATGAACTAGGGCCGCCTCTGGCCTGGCGGCGTTGCGTTGGGGGATCAGATATAGACGGGCGTTCTCAGGTGTTTTTGTGGTACTTTCTTCTATTGGCCCTATGTACAACACATTCGGCTCAGCGCCTGCTCTTCTCCTCCGCCTCTCCTTAGTTGCGGCCCTGTGTCGTGGGTTAGCTACGTGATCGTGATGCCCTCCCTGCGCAGGGTTGCATATGTGTGTGTAGAAAGCTCACCTCCAGGAATCCGGACATGAAGCTCTTGGGTAGCCTCTCGTCTCCCCTGAAGTTCTCGTTCTTGAAGTAGGCCATGATGTGGTTGGTCTGGCGCCAGAAGTTCATCGTCTCCTGTGCGTGGTGGTCTATCGTCAGTCTTGTGTTCCCATTGAAGGCTTCTGCGGGCTGCCCGGACGCCCGGCACGGGTCGTGCCGGATAGCCGAGGATCGATCAGACGCACCTGGTAGTCGGCGTGGCTCTTGAAGAGAAGGACGTCCACGACGGACAGCTTGTTCGCGAAGCGATGGCGCTCAAACTCCTCACGCATGCGGGTTCGGATGACGGACACGGGCATGGGGATGTTGTACATGGTCTGAACCTCGGGGGCCTGCAAAGTTGAACGTCAGCCACAGCTCACGCTTTGCCTGGTCTTCTTTCGAGTCGTCGCAATGCGTCTTCGTGTATCGGGGGCAGTCATACCGCGCGGATCCAGTCCCGGTAGGAGGCAAGCACTCGCCGTTTGGCCTCGGGCCAATTGGCAGCTGCACAATGCGTCAGCGATGAATTCAAGGGCATAGGTAGGGAAAACGTACACTGGCGCGTCACTTGCGCGAATTGTGTCGGTGTGATCGCCATGGTGGGCGGCCAATGCTGTTCTGAATTGACTGCTTGTGATGGTTCGTCGTTGGGACAGCGACATCACCGGATGCTTCAGCTGGGATTGGGAGGTGGGGACTATCACGTGACCAACATCTCACAGCCACTGACAGTCGGAGCATTTGTGAGCTCGGCTATCCGGCGGGTGGCTCATGCTTCTTCTACATTTCTACTGTATTTTTGAACCCTCATGCGCTGACTACACTTTGACTTCTGCCTCATAACTTGTGAAATGTTTTCGCTGTTTGAATGTAATTTGGATTCAACCGTAGGCATGGAAATTCGGTGGTGCATTCTGGTAACTACCTTTGAGTTCGTTCAAGCAGTGAGGCCGTTGACTAAGACCCCTGTAGCCGGATGATGCCTACAGCTAAAATGTATGTCACGTGAGCGCCTGAAGCCTCGTTGCCCCTCCGATCTAGCTCTACCTTGACGCCCCTGCGGCGCATGTCCTTTTACTGCTTCTTCTGTACCTGCCCAAACGCCCTGCTCGCCGCGCTCCGACTTTGCGACGACGTCTTACCCCAGCGCAGAGTCCCACCAGCCTCAGAAAGCTGCGAGTAGCAGTGGTGACTTTACCACGCCACCAACTCCCAACAACCGCCAGCGCCATGCCTCCCATCCGTCACGCCTCGAAGCGCAAGCCGCCTCCAGAAGGCTTCAGCGACCTCGAAGACCAGCTTCTCATCTTTCAGAACAAAATGAAGGATGCGCAGAACAAGCCCCCGCCCACAGGCCCGAAACACCAGGCGCAGTGGGAGATCTTCCAGATCTCACATCAGCGGAGCCGCTACATCTACGACCTGTACTACGAGAAGGAGGCCATCAGCAAGCAGCTATACGACTGGCTGCTGAAGAACGGATACGCAGATGCGATGCTGATCGCAAAGTGGAAGAAACAGGGATACGAGAAGGTTTGTCATGGCAAACCCCAATATATGCGACAGGATCGTTTGCTAACAAGTCTGTAGCTCTGCTGCCTCCGATGCGTCCAGACGAAAGAGACCAACTTCAACTCGACCTGCGTCTGCCGCGTGCCCAAGGCGACGCTCAAGGACGACCAGGAAGTACAGTGCGTCAGCTGTGGCTGCAGGGGATGCGCCTCCAGCGATTAGGCCGACGGCGACAGTGTGGTTCCCTCGACATCCCCCAAGGTTTCTGGGTCGGCGTTTGGCGACTGGCGCACATGGAGATTGCGCCTCCTCATGACTAGGCAGACGGAGCGGTGGGAATTTGCAAGAGGTAGTGGTCCTTCAATTGACCTCCGGTATCATCATGGGCACTGGCGCTAATCATGACAGTGATGATGCGTGACACGCTCTTCTACCCTTCCCACCAGGGACCATTCCCGATGAGCCGCCGGACGACACCACAACAGTCCAACTGGTCATTTCTTCGCGAAGCCGGACTTGCCCCCGCCTCTTCCAAACCGCACGGCGTTGGGGACGAATTGCAGCGAGGACATGGCCCCGGCGAGGTCCTCCATTTCCGTGTCAGGGCGTTCGGCTGGCTTTGCCCTGTCTTCGGGCTTGGCTGGGGAGGATCCGGCGTCCTGTGTCGTAGATTGGCCGACGTCACCCTGTGGCGCGGATACCTCCTGCTGACCTGACCTTCGCCGCAGTGACTTTGTGTTGTTGAAGTTGCCTGTAGATGATCTCCGTCGGTGGTGGCCCTCCTCGATCAGGAGGGAGCTGCGGCCGTCGATGCCTGCCTTGGTGACAGCGAAGAAGAAGTTCTTGGGGTACATGTGCTTGTCGATGAGATGCATCCTCCGCTTTTGGTGGGTCATGCACTTCCTCTCGCAGCCCTCCACGAAACATGAGAACTTTGCCAAGCCATGTCAGCAGCCACAAAGAACAATGTCTGTGATGAGAGGGGGGGGACTCACAGTATGCTCACCCCTCTCCCGCTTGACCGCCACAAAGGAATCATGGCACTCCTCGATATGCACGCTCAGGAGATGTGAGGAGGGGAAGTTCTTGCGGCACTCGAGGCAGCGGTTGGTGTGTGCCTTGTGATAGTGAGACTGGTACTCATCGTAAGACCGAAAGGCCATGCCGTCCTTGTGTCCTGGCAGGTGACACCTCATGATGGCGTCCTCGTGGGCGGTAGTGTGCTCGGATGGATCTAAGTTGCTGATTTTGGCAGTGGGGAGATTTCCTGTGTTAGTTGGCTCGGGACTATCCTGGTCGTCTACTACAGCATAATCCGAGTCGGGCTCGTCTTCGGCCTCTCGTGAGCGCTTCATCTTGTCAAGTGGTTGTGGTGGGGTGGGTTACCCTGCAAGCCCTTGTCCAGCAAATGAGACGAGACGAGACGGAACGAGAACGGTGTCTATGGATGGATGGATCGAAGCCAGTGGCGAAAAGCGGTGGAATGAATGGTGAATGAAGAAGCAAACTCCCAAGGCTCTTGTGCGATACTGCTTGTGATGTGGTGAGGAGAAGAGCACGCAGCGGTGTGAAGGCTGCGCTCGTAGGTGACCACCCCTCTCACCAAAGGTACAGGTACCTGACCTGACCTGGCATGCAATGCAGGGCTGCCTGTAAACGAGAGCTGGTGGGGTTGACCGATGGTCGAAGTGCCTCTGGCGATCAGCATGGTCTAGCGCCCTCGCACGGGCCCTATTCCGGTCGAGGCGTCTCTGAGGGGCAGAGAATCTAACATCAGGGTCATGGAGATTTAGTCGAGGCTAGCTTTGTCTTTTGCCTTGGAGTTTCGCGACTCTGGGAAACCCATCGTGAGCTTTCTCGCCTCTCCCTCTCTCTCCCCCCGCACCGCCAGTCGCCGTTGTCGCCCCGCCAGACGCACAGGCGTCCTCTTGTATGAGTTCTTACTCTTGAATGTCCGCATATTGTGCCTCTGGCGCTGTTTTGTCGCATATTCCTTTACCTGTCGTTGCCCAATGTTTCCTCCTTCGGCTGTCGCATACTCTTCACCTGCTGTTGCTGCGGATCAGTCCCTCCCCCATCGCCCTCCTCCCAAGACCCACGAGCGAGGTTATGGAACTCTCGAGATCCCACAGCCAGCTTTCCGTAGAGTGAGGGCATAGCACGCGACTGCTCCGACCATATCCGATCCCTCCGACACAAACACCAACTTCGACTCCGATCCCAAACCCCCGACACCTGACCTCGAGGGCGAGGGCGACCGGACACCTTGCTGTCTTGCTTTGGCGCGTTGCCAGAGCCTATATTTACTCCGACGCCCCGCGCGCCTATCTCTCGACCCCCCTCGACTCGACAATCGCTGGGCGAACTCACGACCAGGCCGGCAATATGACTGATCGTCCTAAGACGTCGAGGCAATCGCGCCAGGCGAAGGAGTCGAAGCACACCAAACAAGCCGACCCCGCGAACACGACCAAGCAGATGGAGGCGACCAAGCAGGCGAAGCAGCCACAGCAGCAGCCCGGGGAGGAGGCACAGCAGATGCCTACCGCGGAGAATGTTTGGGCGTAAGTTTTCCCGCACGCGCGCCGCCTCTCCTCGTCACCCCGCCACCCTCGAGTACCTATGTACGGCGCATCCTGACACGAATTGCAGAGAGGCCCAGAAAGTCCGCAAGCTGCTGAGCTCGCAGATCACAAAGCTCCGGAACGACGAAGATGTAAGCAACGTCCCGCGCTACGAGAAACTGGCCGAGATCCTTGCCCAGTGAGTACATATCCAGATCCCCTTCCGCCCGGTCTCAAGTCCCTCAAAACAGTAATACTAACACGCTTGAGTCTGCGCCTCCTTTGTGTGCAAACCATCTTCATGGACTACAACTTTGCCGCCAATGAGGCTGTTGAGGAGGCCCTTTGGCAGGCGCACGTCATGGTGAACGGCGAGTATCGAAACTCTCTCTACCGTGTTCGGGCGGCCCACCACGCAGTGCTTAAGAGAAAGCTTGAGGCGCCATACGTCCGGTTCCTCAAACTTTCGCAGCGATTTTACGAGGAATACATCCGACGCCTTGCCGAGCGCTACGGCATCCCCGAGCTTCAGGTTGCTGCTAGACGCATTTCGTCTGAACCGTCGGAAGCGGAGGGACCGAACGGCAAGAATGAAAAGGACACCGTCAAAGACGTGCCTGCGCCCATTCGCCTCATGGCTCTCCAGTCATGCTATATGACACTCATCCGCTTGGGTGACCTGGTTCGGTACCGACTCCAGGTCCGCCCCAACAAGAAGCCTGGCAACCACTTGGCTCTGACCTACTACGAACTTGCCCACGACTTGCAGCCGACTTCGGGCCACGCCCACCACCAGATGGCTATCATCTACCTGGATGAGAAGCGCGACTTCGACATCGTCTACCACCTCTTCCGCTCCCTTGCCATCGAGCTGCCCCATCCGCGCGCCATTACCAACCTTGAGCTGCAGTTCAAGGGGGCTTTCGCCTTTGTCAAGTCCGGCCTGCCCAAGAGCTCTGGCCGGTACGAGCCTCTCATGATGTGGTTCCTACGGTTCCACGCCCTCTGCTACCGTGGCTCGCCTTTTCCCCAGCAGGGCGAGCTGGAGGCCGAGGTCATGCATCGCCTGGAGGTTGCGGTTAAGGACCCCGATGCCGCCGCGATGCTACTGAAGATGGTTCTGATCAACATGGCTGCTTACTATGTGGCTAGCTCGTCGTATAAAGGTACGTGTTCCCAGGGGTGGCACATGACAAGCGTCATATTGATTGTGATCCAGGAAACAACACTTCGTTCTACCCAACGAACGTCCTCCGCCTCAACTTTCTCTTCTTCGGCACTTTCTTGAACGTCTTCAAGATCGAGCTGGAGACGCTCAAGATAGAGCGCTCTGAGTGGGATGAAGCGCACGCCGGCCACGCATCGTCTGACAAGGACGGCGCGCGACCACAGTCGACACCTACCGAACTCCTGATTCTGCCGCTTGTGCGCCTGTACGCGTCCTGGCTCGTGGCCTGCCGCACCCAAGCCAGCGAGGCCCCTGCCAATGTCCTCGTTGATCAGGTGGGCAAGCTGCTCGCCGAGTGTCTTAGCCTCGTGGCCGAGCTGCATGGCGGCGATGGTCTGAGCCTCGCGCCTCACATGCTGCCCGAGGATCATCTGGCCATCGGACTTCTGCCTCTTAACGACCCGGACTTGGAGGCCAGATGCCGACTGTCTTTCAACCAGGATCTGAATGCCGAGAAACCCCTCTGTGATTACTATGACGGCAAGCTTCTCGAGGGCTGGGAAGCTGGCCTGGCCCGCATGCTGGACATCTTACTGTGTGGTTACGCCTTGACCGAGGACGCCACTCTTCCCTTTGCATTCCACGAAGACCGTCTCATTTTCACCTTTGGCGAGGATGACAAGCCTGCCATTCAGCCGACTCAGGCCTCGACCGAGCAGTATGGCGCCCAAGAGTACTCGCAGCCGGCCAACCACAGCCAGTATCATGAGACTGCTGATCAGCCAGTCTCTGCCTACAAACAAGCTCCGCGTCAGGCAAGCCAGGACAGCGCTAGCATGCATCCTATCCACGTTCAGGCTACAGCACACGAAGCTGGTCGCCATGGAGGCGTCAGTTCTGGCTACCAGGACTTGAAAACCGCGGCCGGTCAGTCCAAGACCACCGCGGCCAACACGACCGAGTATGATTTCAGCGAGAACACCGAGGTCATGAACATGGTCAACGACTTCATGCAACCCCCCGATACCCACTCCGCCACGACACAGGGCTCTGCCTCCCACCTGCAGAGTTACGAGGAGCCCTCTTACGGCATGCACTCTGCCACGGCCAACGAAGTGTTCGGCAGTGTGCGTCCCAGGTCTCCCAGCGCTTTCGGCGCTGGCAGTGCTTTCCCTGCTCTTCCCTGGAGCATGGTGTACCAGCCTACGCCCAACGCCAGGTCTGCCGAGCTCGCCCCGCCCGAGAAGTTCCCCAACCCCTCTCACGCCGACAGCCGCGGCCAGGACTATGGCGACGCCTTCAGCCACATGAACCTGCAGGATCATTATCCTGGAAGCAACGACAGACTCCAGAGCACTGCGCAGCAGTACCCGCAGTACGGTGCTGCCTCGCCCGGCAGCAGCGCAACGGCTCACCGGGCCCGTCTGCTTCAGGCTTTTGGCACTCCACCCACCGCGTCTCGCCTGACCAGCCAGGAGTACACTGCTGCCAGCTCCGACGGATGGGCTCGTCCCTTCGCCGCGGCCAACGGCCAGGGCAGCCAGCCCAGGGCGGCGGCGTCGCGGGACCAGGTCTACGGCGGCGGCTCTCGCCCGATGACGGCCCAAAACGAGCAGCTGTTCTCCCACGAAACGCACTTCCCCAACTCCTCGAACCTCGCCTTCTCGCAGGCCAGCAGCTTGTTCCAGAGCACGCCCTACAACTGGGATCCCAAGCTCGACGCCCTGACCGCCTTTGGCCACGGCCCCCTCCAGGGCACCGACGACCCGACCCACTACAAGAACCTGATCAAGAACGGCGCCAACCAGACGGACGCCTACGCCGGCAGCTACGACCAGATGGTCCTCCAGGCCGCGGGCAGCAAGGCTGCTACCAACGAGGAGTCCCAACGCCGCGCCCGTCGCTAGGTTTTGTCTTGATGCATACGTGCTTTCCATCACTGCGCGGCGTCTGCGTTCTCACGACTGCGCGCCTTCCTCCCGAGGGGGGGCGACTTGTCTTCGTTTTCTACCATGCCTCGCCGGCGGCGGCGACGCGGAGGAGAGCAGGGTACATTTCCGGCGGAAGAAGGCTTCTGCTGCGAACACACCACCCCCCTTAGCAGGCATGATCATCATTTGCCAGGGGCTAAGGGGGTACCATACGCTCGTGGGTGTATTTTGGAACTGTGAGTACCGCAGCCTTTTACGCGTTGATTCCGCGGACCTCCTGCTGACGCGCGTGCCCCAGGTTGAATTGGCGCAGCATCCATTGTTGTCTGGAATATCGTGGGGCGAAAAGGAGCACCACTTGTACGGATCACCATCACCATGACATGCACGAGACCGCGAGTGGACGATTCAATGTTGAAGAGAGAACAAAATGCCGGAGGACCGCCCCCCCCTGCCCATCGCGGAGAGGGGCGGCCCGACGGGACCCCGTTGCCACTCTCCTCGTTCGTCGAAGGGGAGAGAGGATGGGGGTGTCCCGTCCGTGGTTATTGAGTCTTCTGTAGCAGTTGAAAGAAAATAAGAAAATTTTGAGGGACAAATTGGCCGAGATCCTTGACTGACAGTGGGATCAGGGCCGGGAATTTTGTTGCAAGTTGATGCAAAGAACGCTCGCCGTTCTAAAATGGTGGGTGAACCTCCCTGTGGGCTTGTGCTAAACGCCTGTTGTTGAAACCGTTTCCTCCCTGTGAACCTGCAACGCCTCGCCCCTATCCTGGGACCCCCCGCCCGGCCACGAGAGGCGCGGCGCGGGAGGGGGGTTTAGAAAACGCTACGCCCTCTCTGCTGGCGGGCGAAAATCGTCTAGGAAGACTCGTAGGCCTGCTTGGGGAAGGGGTACCTGCGGGGGGGATTGTTAGCACGCGCGGACGTCACGGGTGTGGAATGAAAAGCCTTGACGTACGAGGGACCCAGCTCCTGGATGGAGAGCTTGGCGAGCCACTGGCCGCGGTCGATGCTCTCGGCAAGGGACTTCTTCTCGACGAGGCCAGCGAGGAAGCCGCCGGCGAAGGCGTCGCCGGCGCCGTTGGTGTCGTTGATCTTCTCCTGCTCGATGGCCTTGACGGGGTACTCCTTGACCTCATCCTCGCCCTGGACGGCGACGAGGGTGGGGTCGGTGCCCTGGGTGAAGATGACGACGCGCTTGCGGTTGGCGTTCTCCTTGGGCAGGTTGGCGACCTCCTTGGCGAGGGCCTTGAGGTCGGTGGACTGGAGGCCGTGGGACTCGGCGTAGGCGGCGGCCTCGGTCTCGTTACCAACGATGTAGTCGCAGTAGGGGACGGCGGCGTCGAGGGGGTCCTTGAAGAACTGGGGGATGAAGGGGGCGGAGAGGGAGAGGACGAAGGTCTTGTCGTTGGCGGCGGCCTCGCGGGCGAGCTTCATGATGGCCTCGGGGCAGACGGTGAAGTGGTAGCCGCCGACGTAGAAGATGTCGGCGTTCTGGGCGAGCTGCCAGATCTCGGGGCGGTCAATGTGGTCCATGGCGTACGTGTTGGCGGCGCCGAGCTCGGTGCACATGGAGCGGTTGTGGCCGGTGATGACAACGCCGCAGCGGCCAGTAGGGGTCTTGGCATCGACACGGTACTCGACGCGGAGACCGGCGGCCTTGACGGCATCGTGGAGGATGGCGGCGTACTTGTCGTCACCGACGCCGCCGAGGTAGACGACCGAGTTGGGGGGCAGGAGGTACTGGGCGCCACGGGCGGAGTTCTGGGCGGCGCCGCCGGCAATCAGCTTGGCATCGTAGTTGGTGAGGAGGTCCTCGTAGATGCCGAGGTGCTCCTCGGAGGCGAGGATGGCGTCGTTGGCCTTGAGCTTGTACTTCTCGAGGAGGGCATCGTTGCCGACGGCCTGGATGTCTGTAGGTGAGGGGTTAGTTCGGGACGACCAGCGGCCTAAGGGGTGGGCTTCAGGGCGGTCTGTGCATGGTGGACATACCGAGGAGAGGGTTCTCCAGGACGAGGAGGCTGTATTCCTTGGTAGCGGCCATGGTGATCGATTGGTGTGTTTGAGGGTTGGGGGTATCGAGGGAAGAATTTTGCAGTTGTTGATGGCAATGGCGGGGTTGGAGGAGGGAAACTCGGAGGTGGGGTGAAGGAGCCCTTCGAGATCGAGGGGTAGCAGTCGCAGCGAACGTCGCAGGGTCGCACAGGCGCTGGCGCTGACGTGGGGCAAGCAGACCCTTCAGTTGCCTGCTCCCCCTGGCCGCTCGTCAGCCTGCCCCGCCGGCACCCGCCGCCTGCTTCCGCTGTGACGAGCATGCTAGTCGCAGACGTAGCAAAGCACAAGGTACTATGCACCAACGACTGCTCGTGAGCCTTCTGCTGCCTCGAGTTTCTCGTTCCTACAATGATTACTACCACCAGTCCCGGTCCAGAGCTCCCTCCAGTTCAGCCCATTAAATTGTCAGCTCTGGCATCTACAAGTGACCTTGGGGCTATCTCGTTCCAAGTGTCGCTATTAAGAAACAGAAAGATTTCACACATATAAACAGTGATTGACCTATCCTTGGAATTGAATGATAGCTTGAACTCCTCAGGAAAGCCTTTTCGCATCATAACCGCAATATGGCCCGTGCGTGTAGACATGTGTGCTTGGAACACAAATGGAACAGAGACTCCTGCTCCTATCTGTCATGATTGAAAATAGGCAATTGGTCTGCGTAGCAGTACGAGCACAGGTGTCCAAGGGTCGGAGCTTGAACACCACAGACAGGACTTCTTCTACCTGGGGTAGGCCCGACATAAAGGGTCCGTCCGTAATGCTCAAGACCGTACCTCGATATTCAAAATTACCAGCACCCATACCGACATCCAGCAAATATCCGACAGACTGGGCCAGAGATGAATAATTTTTTTTTCTTTTCACCTGTCCAAACTCCGGGTTGTCCTGTGACCACTGCAGCTTGCTCTATGCCGCATGTTATCCTCGCAGACGATAAAATCTGATGGACTTACCAGTAAGACGCACGATACAAAACGCTGGATACGATGAATAAAAAAACGGCTGGCCTTCTTACCCGCGAGGGGCTTCCTTTGGCTTTATTTTCTGATAATGGCGACCCAGGCATATCGACTTGAAATAGTCACCTGGAATTATCCAAATCACATCTCGCTTGTATCCTGTCGATGTGAGCAATACTACTTAGAACCAAAAATATCTCACGCTCTTCTGAGATCGATTAGCCCGTCATCCAAATGGCAATTGATTTAAGCACACTTGTGCTGTGCGTACACATTGAACAGGTATCTGACATGAGGCGGAGACGTAACTCCCGAGTCTTCAACCGACTTTCCAGTTTAATCTACTTGCTTGTATGACCGTCTGTAGATGAATCATGTCATGTGGCCATCTCCTGGAATAAGAGAGCCGATAGAAACTGTGACGTTTGGTGCTGCTGCGCCTCTGACGGAAAGATTGCTCTGTCATTGATACATGGCTGAGGCGAAAGTAGACGAGTTGTTCGGAAGGCAACATCGGTTGCAAGTAAGGCAGAGCTGCTTTCTTTCCACTTGCAAGATACTAGAAAAAATGGAGAACGCGGTTCCGGAGAAATAGCGATCTCACAACCCTGCAGGGGCCGGGCATGCGATCCTTCAGTGTCATACGCGGAACTATTTACAGCATTTATACGCGGAATAACTCACGCCAAGAGCCAAGTTCGCATAGAGCGTGGCAATTGATGTCAACGTTCAGGGGTGTATAGCCTTCGGAAACCTCAAGATCTTGGTGTATCCCGGACTGATATCGAGCTGAGTTCCTGACATGCCATCAATTCTCCACATCAGATCCCTGGCCCCCAAAGCCCGTTTCTATTCTTTGATTTTCCAACGTCCGCTCTCTTCTCCACTCCAACCTCCTAGGGCTCTCAGGAATATCAAAGCTCATGAAGCACATCTTGGCGGTTCCTTCAACACAGTCCCAGAGCCAAGGGCGGAAAGTAGGTGCAGGATGAGATTAGAAGTCACCAGGTCCAACTCTGGAAAGTTGGTGATGATCATGACGATGCCTCTCGTGACGTCAAGAGCATGTAGACTATTCCAGTGCTCGTCCAAGATGAGAAGAGGACCAGGTCTAGCGACTACAAAAAGATAGACGACTCCCGATGTTTAGAGGTTCTCATCCCCTCTTCACAACAATTATCAGAGCAGCACATTACAAGTATCCAGTAACGCGATCACGAACATCATCCCTCAAAATCACACCTCTCCTTACATATATTACTCTACAGAGAACGCAAATATCACCCCAAGGTATTCAATATGCAGAACTTCAACTTCAAGTCCATGCTCGTTGGCGCCGTCGTCGCCACATCCGCCATTGCCATTCCCGTCGCCACCAACCTACGCCGCGCCGACGACACACTTTGGGAGAACTCAGACGGCGGCAACACCAAGATCTCGATCGACGACCGCCGCGTGGACTGGGGTGACATCTCGCCCTCGCAGGTCCTCGGCAAGATCAAGGACTCTTGCACCAGCCAAGGGTGCTCGAAAGGCCAGGAGGTCAAGCTCGACGGGTCGTGGAGGGGCAAGAACGGCGTGCAGAGCGGTGAGCTCACCATTCACGTGAACGGCGTGTTCGACGAGGAGTCGAAAGAGGGCAACATCGACACCCTGGTCGACATTGCCATCGAGTTCTTCAAGGAGGCCACGGACAGGGAGGCCTACGACGTCGATCAGACGGCTGCGGCCTCGGTGTATTCCGGCCAGCTTCAATGTGAGTCCCCGCTGCTGCGGCCGGGCATCCCGCTGGATAGAAGACTGACAGTGTATCGTGTGTGTAGCAAGCGACGACGTCAAGACGTACCAGATGTATGAAGGTCCTGAGATCGTTCAGATCAGCGTCCGCGACGACGACAGGGATCTGAACTCCTGGCTGCACATCTCCGTCTCGACCGAGATGACGGAGGACCTCGCGGGCATGTGCGAGCTCGTGACCGGCATCGCTGAATCACTGGTCGGCGCCGTCAGCGGTATTGGTGGCTCCGCCATCGGCCTGGCGTCTCTGGGCTGCGGCGCTCTGGAGAAGGAGGAGTGAGACGCCAGCAGGTCGCGCCAGCCTGTCGAGGGATGGCACCGGGCATCGAGAGAGCCCTCAATGACACCATGTAACACCACGCCTGCGTTTTTTGTACTTTTGGAGCGATAGCTTTACTTTAGCCAGCGCAAATGCACTGATTATGCCTATGCAGGTGTGCGCTGCCCTCTGGACGGCATGTTGATTCTCGCAGCCACTTGGATGTCAAAAAGAGCCAGGCGTGTATGAGAACGTATGACATGGATGACCAGCTCGGGCAAAATTAGGAAGAGGCTGTTGGGCATGGGCCAGACTTTTAAAGTTGATGTTGACTACACTACGAATAGATCGAATGTGAACAGCCACTGACACAGGCTTCCCTGTCTCCATGATTGCTGGCCATTGTCGTCGTGTTCTACACAACCAAGGCCAATCCGTTTCTACGTCCACTGTGATAAGACCGGCCGCCACCATGTCGTGGTTGACAGCTTGCAGACTTACTGGCGTCGCGGCCCAGGCCATTTCGCAAAAGCTTGATCAAATTGGCTGAATTGGGCTTCGGCTGGTACGCACTGTGAACGAGTCAACAGGGTGGGGTTCTCCCATCGGCGGGGTCAGGAAAAAGTGGGAGAAGAATTCCCTATTTCCATGTCCACATGAAAGTGTAGCGAGCACTGACATCGGCAATTTGGTGACGCATGGGATTGAGATCATCGATGGCGTGAGCTTACATCGCATCCCTAGAGCCCATAGTCGCTGGTCCATCGAATCAAGGTGCAGCTCCCGTCACCATGGCCATCATATCCTTGGGTCGTGAACATTTGTATTCGCCGGGTATCAGACACACATCGTTGGCAGCCGCGGCATGGGTTTCAATGCGTGAAATGTCATGGTACTTGCCACCAGAGCTACGAGTCTTTCTGCCCTCGCGAGTACCTCGAAAGATGCCAACCGCGTAACACCATCCCAATGGAACCATGGATACCATCCTAGCCAGCTTTTTAATCCTTGACCTTCTGGGTACCACGGAGCAGACCCGTCCTCCTGGCGGCGATGAGACCAGCCTTCTGTCCAGCAACAGCGTAACGAGAGATCGTGGAGGCCTTGCCGATATGTTGGTGGTTACCCTGTAGGCGTTGTCAGCGTCTGTCACGGGCGAGAAGCGATCGTTGCTACTTACACCACCGTGGGGATGGTCGACGGGGTTCATGGCAACACCACGAGTCTTGGGCCACGAGTTGCGCTTGACGGCGAACTTGTGCTTGGCACGCGAAGCCTCTGTAGAACGAATTAGCAAGTCTGTTGCTTTTTTGTCGGTTCCCATCACAACGGGAAGAACGTACTCAGGAGAGGCTTGTCGGTACGGCCACCACCGGCAACAATGCCGATCATGCCACGGGAGCGGCTGTGGACGACCTTCTTGGCACCGGAGGGAAGCTTGATGCGGGTCTTGCCCTCATCGGGGTTGTGGCCGATGATGGTGATGTAGTTGCCGGAGGTGCGGGCAAGAGTGCCACGGTCACCGATCTTCTCCTCGACGTTGGAGATGACGGTACCCTCGGGCATGGAGCTCAGGGGCAGGATGTTGCCGACGGTCAGGGCAGCCTTCTTGCCGGCGTAGACGAACTGGCCGGAGTACATGCCCTCGTTGGCGATGAAGGTCTCGGTGTGCTGCTTGAACTTGTAGGGGTCCTTGAAGGTGACCTTGGCGAGGGGCGCGCCACGACCGGGGTCGTGGATGATCTCCTTCACGATTCCGCGGAGGTAGCCATTGCGCTCGGCGTAGTCGAGAGTTCGGAACTTGGCCGGGGCCTGTGATCGTGGGAGGTTAGGAAAATTCGTACTTCGGGGGCGTCTGTCCCGATCCCATGTTCGTGGGAGGGGGAACTCGGTCGCTTCTCACCTTGTTGAGGCGGGTGTTGGCCGTGAAGATCGAGCCACGGCCCTTTCTCTGGTTGCGGATCTGTGGGAGACTGTGTCAGCGCCCATTGCCCCGTCTAGGTTCAAGTTGCAACTGCAGTTGCAAGTCCAGAAAATATTCGAGTCGTGGCGCTGTCGAGGTGCGGTGGTCGAAATTCGTCGCCGTCCCCCGAGAACAATCCAGCGACTCGAATACCAATGGCCATGTTGTTGCGAATCGAGGCGGCACTTACGACGCGACCCATCTTGACTTCCTGTGCGGCGGAATGAGTTGGTGATGGACGGAGGTTAGGGTATTTCGGTCAAAGGTAGCGATTTTTCTCAGAGAGTTGTGGGCAACCAGACGGGCCAGTGCCGCCCACGTGACCTGGGTGAATTTCGCCCACCGGCCCCACTTGTCCAGACGCGGGCTCAGAACTGTGTGTGTGTGCGTGAGCGGGCGACCTGGGTGGGGCTATGCCATTTTTGTAGCCCATGGCTCAGCCAGTCAGCACATGGACGTCCCCATCCAAAGCGTGAGGAATCCCCAACCGCGATAACCTCACCTGCCTCACTACCTTCAGCACCGTTCTCATCCCGGTACGGCGACGGCAACGTGGTCGTCTGCGCGGCACGTGATGCAAATATCGTGCTGACTTCCTGACCACAACCGTTTTGTTTCTCATTGCTATTTCGCGTGTCCTGTTGCTACCGCCAGGCCATCTGACTGTGAAGCGTCTTGCGCGTTCGGTATGTCGGGGCTTCAGTGCGACTCAAAGCTGGAAGTTGAGATGCTGCATACAAGCCATGTTCAAGATTGCTGCGTTGCAGATGGCTAACATGGTATACAGACGTCGAACGATTGAAGATGCGAAGGTCAAGCGACCACAGGTTCTGCAGTGAGCGCTAACTGTCAATCGAAGGCAGGACCCATGCATGAATTCGAATCATGCATGGGCGACATTTGGATGCCCGTCTGAGCGACTCACGATGGTCAGACGATTATGATGGGGTCTAGTGACGATCGGCCGAGAGGATGCTGCTAGCCCGTCCGGTGGGCTTTGAGGAGTTGGTAGCCTCAAGTGAGAATGCCTTCTCCTTCTCCGGCAACGCTGGGTGAGGGATAGACGGCGGCCCACGTCAACACCACCGCACGGTATCGTTACTTGATACCGCCAACGGACAATCGGCATGACAACCGAGCTTCGAACGCTTCGTATGAGTGTCTCATCGGCGCCCGACTCGGTCCAGTTGGAGGAAGACCAGCTCCCGGATGCCTCGACCATGTGTAACCTACCGAAAGTGTCCTCCCTTTTTTTTTTTTTTACGACTCATTCGAGATGGATACGAAGGATTGATTTCACAGATGAGACTCCGTTGACAGCAGTCCGCTGAGATCGATATACTGCTGTGCGCCATCGCGGAGGATTACGGGAGAGGCCGTGTTGCCGAGTGATGGCTGCGACTCGCCTCCGAATAGCCTCAATTCGAGCGATGTGATCCTCGACTTGATCGCTACGGTGCAAAAGCGAAACTCCGCCGCTTGTGTCCCAGTGACAGTGGTGGAACGCAGAAGAGCACCCTTGCCTGATTCCTCGATCACCACTTCAGCCACAACTCGACGTTTCGACCCTAACACAGGAGACCGAGATGTTTGCTCAATTTTGCGCAACAAGAAGAACGTGGATCTCGTCGAAGCCACGGAGAGCCTGGTCGTGGCAGTGAACATGGTACGCACCGTTTGCATTACCATCCAGATGTGGTGGATGTGGGTCTATTGGCCACCACTTGTGACCCCAGCCCAGCCGAGCCCGGCAGAGCCCAGCAGAGCCCAGCACACCTCACTTCGATTGAACACGGGGTCTTCTTGCGATGCATTGGCCTTCCCCTCGAGGATGCAAAGGTTGCAAAGTCGTCGAGGACACCCAAGGGAGGAGACAAGCGCTTGGTTCAGCCTTCAGGGTAGGTGCATCAAAACGACGGCCAGGAGATAGATATCGGCGTTGGGAAGAATGAAATATCCAGAGTTTGGGCTTATGATAAGGCCCTAGAAGAATGGTGCTCAGGTAGATGCGGCTCTACGGGGACTGTCTTCTTTAGTTCTTGCCGTGCCCGTTGGCGGGTCAAAACCTCCCTCCTCCATCATCACGTCCCAGACCCGAACCGTGCTCCACCCACCACCACGCCTAGGTACCTCTTTACCAGTACCTCCTTCCGACACGTCCAACGCGTTCCTGCCACCCCATCCTCGATAACCACCCACCACCTTCACCACTAAAACGCGTCAGGTCTCGACCACCCGCTGCAAACATGGCGGACGATTCTTCCGACCTGTCATCCTTGTCGTCGCTGTCGCCAGCACCCTCTGATATGGAGTCTGACAACCCTCCCTCGCCGCCGAAGAAGGGCATCACCAAGTTCTTCGCGAAACTGCCCAAGGGCAAGAAGGCGGCCGCCACCAAGGAGGCATCGCCACCTCCCCGCAAGCGATCGCCTTCGCCTCCGCACGAATCTGTCTTCGCTGACAACCCTGACATCGCTGTACGTATACGGCGCGTCACTTTTCGCGAATGACGCGACATCTCGCGCGCACAGCATCTTGGGCTCTATAGCTAACCTGTGAACGCCCCCCCAGTTCGTCGTCATGTTCCGAAGCCGATTCAACGAAGCCATGCCGAAGTCGCTCGCCAACTTCGGCCCCCAAGAGCTCGAGACCGACATCAGCGACAGCCCGCCCGGCCAGCGTGTCGAGAACTTCCTATGCGCCGTACTGGGACTGCTGCTCAATCGCAAGCAGGATGTCAAGTAGGCTGCGCAGCCCTGATCGATTGTCGCAAACAACATCTGACCTTGCAATAGGCCCGGCCATTACATGCGCGCATTGGAGGACGCCATCGGCAGCCATAAGAATCAGTGGCCCCGAGCTTGGGAGGGCAAGAGTCCTCTGTCCGGCGGCGTCACCTTCAACGACATGAACAACGTTCAGAGAGTATGCGCCCTGGTCTACCCCTCCTTCCTTCTCCAATTGCTAACCATGCACCCCTGCAGCTTACAGTTCTTCGCGCCCTGATTCTCTGGTCCCTCTCGGCCTCGGAGGCCGTCAAGGCCGTCATCACAAAATCGTACAAGCAGAATCGCCACGAAGATGATATGAACCAACCGCTCTCCGTCCAGTCGTGGGGCTCCGATAGTGACAAGAGACGCTACTTCCTGGTGGAGGGCCTGGATGATACTGCTTTCCGCGTCTATCGCGAGAGCAACCCAGCCGGTTTCAACAGAGTGTGGTACTCTGTTGCCGGCTCAATCGAGGAGCTGAACGCACTGGCCGAGAAGCTGCAGATCAAGGACGGTGGGCCCAAGGCCAAGAAGCTTGCGCAGCAGATGCTTGCAGCCGTTCCCCGGTTCGAGGCCACAGAAGAGGTGAGCCGCAATATTAGGCTTGCTCGCCGTTTTCTTTGCATACATCAACCGTACTGACATAAGGACAGAAACGTCGCCGACGAGAGTATCGCCAGGCTCAGAGGAACCGGTTCAAGCGGCCTTCGCCTGGCTTTTCCCTGTACGAGGGACGGACGCGCGGCAAACGCGTCAAGTACACATACTCGGACGAAGAAGACGGCTCTTTCACTGATTCCACGCGCCGATCTACTCGCAACACGGGCACCCACACGCCTGCTGAGCTGGCCGGGCCCCTGACGACCGCGAGCGGCCGTCAAGTGCGGGCGCCTAACCGACTGGAGGCTGAGGGCAATAGCAGCGCCGCAGCCAGTGTTCAGGGCGATGGCGAAGAAGAGAGCGCTGTCCAGGCCAATGGCCGGCCCAGACGGTCTGCGGCGGTCAACTATGGCGCCAATGGCGGAACCAGGAGCAGCAGGTCCCGAGGGTATTCGGCCGACGAGATGGACGAAGATGAAGACGTCAGCGAGCCTGATCTGGGTGACGATGAAGAAGAGGCAGACGACCACATGCCTGAAGAAAGTGAAGAGGACGATGACGAGGTCGACGATGAAGAGGCCATGGTGGAGGATGATCTCGAGGATCGGCCGCGCCAGGAGCTCATCGTAGAGTTGAAGCTCAAGCGACAGGACCCCAAGAAGGAGGCGGCCAAGACGGCCAATCTGACCCCGTCTCCCGACGGTAAGGACGAAGTTCGACAGGACAAGTTGGATGATCAGAAGGTCCCAACTCCCAAAAGCCTACAGACGGACCGCACCCCCGAGCCCGAGATTGTAGCGCTGCCCGCACCGACCCCGCTGGCGTTTAGAGGAAGCCCGGAGAAGGTGGCGGCGGCAGTCCCCGTGGATGCCGGCTCGACTCAATAGAGGATGGTGGCGTCGCATTGACGTAGGCGTGGATCGGCGTTCAGGAAAAGGGCGGATCGGATGACGGAGTACTGGTATCAGATGCTTATACATTCACCGAGAGGTGACTCAAGGATGGTCGGCTGCCGCATGCTTGGTGCGACTTGGACACTATTACGATGAATCGCCTGGTGCCGCGGGAAGCGGTTTGATGGCCTTATGACTCTGAAAGAGAACATCGCTAGCCGCGATGGTGTTTAGCATGCTATGAATACAGTTTTTCTTTTTGCTTACTCGCCGTCCGGCCTCTATTGCGCGTGACCCGACCTGCTTCATTGTCATACGCCTCGCCGCCGCTACCTCCTGATGGGCGAGGGTATCGCCCACTTGTTCACGCCGTACCACCACCGTCTCGCCCTCGCACCGACGGAGCTCCCGTGGATCTGAGCGTTCCGGTTCCAGCTCTGCCACCCCAGCAGAAACAGGTTGTACACGACGCCCTGCACCAGCGGCATCAGGACCTGCGCAGATGTCAGTACCACTCTCCCCTCGCTTCCCGCAGGGCCGGGCGACGCGGCCACGTACCTGATCCCTCGTCGTGATCCACGCGACGCCCTGCCATGACTGCGCCTTGGCGAGGCTGTTGAGGTAGCTCTGCTCGAAGCGCAGGTCGGGCATGGGCGGGAGGTTGTGGGAGCGGCGGCGCGGGCGGAGGACGCTGTAGGGGATGTCGTCTTCGAGGTCATCGATGCCGTCGTCCGAGGCCGAGTCGAGGTCGAGATGGTCTTCGACATCGACAGGGAGTTTCTCCGAGGCCGCGGTCGAGGGGTTGAGATCGTGGGTCGGGGAGGGGGCGCGGTTGATGTGGGCGGTCTGGATCGTCTCGGCGATCTGGGTGGGGAGAGAGGTGTCCATGGCGGCGGCGACGGTGTGTGATGCAGATTTATGGTGATGGACGCTGGGGGGGATCCCGTCTACTGATGGCTCGAGGCACGCACGGCAGCAGCTCGAGGTCGTCGCGGTACGGGCGCTCGCTTAGCTGCATTCGAACTGAGGTCATCGGATTGCTGTAGGCGCTCTGATAAGCCACACCGACCCCGGTCATGCGCTTCTTATCTGCTCCCGCCGGGACCATGTCACTGCCCCTCTTCGCGCGTGCCCACATGCCACTCCGCCGGCCGGATTCCCCCCCATCACCTCCACCTCGACCTCACCCAATGCCATGTCCGTCTTTGTCACGACAGCCGCCGCCTCCTCGCCGGCGACACAGAGACCGGACACGCCGACCATGGACCAACGCAGCCCCCCCGAGTTTATGCTTGACGCCTTTGCCGACCCTGCTTCCGTCCGCGACGTCGTAAAAGGTGCGCACCCCGAGCCGCCCTGCCCGCGCGACCCCGCGTTCCCCATCCCTCCGATGACGAACGCCTCGTCCTTGTTGGGAGAGGGAGAGAGAGAGAGTACCAAGTGTGTGCTAACGAAAGGGGCCAGGCATCCTGCATACCATCTTCTTCCACCGCTTCTTCCCCGCGCTGACGCCGCGCACGCGCGACGTCCTCGACCTGACCCTCCCCCTCGTCGACGACGTCGAGCTCGAGACGCTCATCGACCAGCGCCTCCGGCACCTCGACTCGGCACCCGCCGACGGCCGCGGCCAGGTGACGGTGCAGTTCTTCGAGCGGCGGCGCCGCAAGGCCTGGCTCGTGGGCCGCGGCGGCGACGACGAGGTGTGCTGGGAGACGTGGACGGTGCGGGTCACCGTGGCCGAGCCGCGGACCGAGAGCGGTGCGTTTTCCCTGTCCTTCCCGTCCTACCTGCCCTGTCTGCTCCGTGTTTCCCTTCTTTCACAAACGCGGCGGAGCATGTGAAGCGAGCGAGCGAACCCCCGCTGACGACGACGACAGAGCGTGCCAAGGTCCGCAAGGCGATGGAGCAGACGCTCCTCACGACCGTCATGAAGATCGTCACGCACGCCAACGCCCACAAGGACCACATCCCGCCCATCACGGCCCAGGGCGCGAACCCCTTCCCCTACCAGATCAGCGTCAACCAGAAGGAGAGCGGCGGCTGGGCCTCGCGCATGGGCATCTACTAGGCCGCCGCGCCGCCTGTGACGAGGGACGAGCTCTCCCGAGCGGTGCCGGGCGCGGGGTGACGCGATGCGACGAGGACGGCACGGGGACCGACGGCCGCGAAAGCACACCCGGGAGCAACATGCGGGGCAGGCCGAGCGGGCACGGCACATTTTGCAGCGACGCACCGGCAAGACGGGGAAGGACGAGACAGGGCTGCGGCATTTTTAATGACGGATCTCCGGAGGGATAGGCGTTCGCGTGGCTTTTCTTTTTGACGTTGGTCAGGATTTTATAGAGCAGCATCCTGCACACAGACATGGACGGCCCGGCCATGCACCAATCAAGATACCCCCTTTAATCGCACCGGAACGATGCTGGCGGTGGTCACCGTGTCATGTCGATGGTTTCGTTGGGGCCGACGGGGTACGTTGGCGTGGGTGGCGTCAGCATGCCAGCTGGAGCTCGGTCCTGGCGGCTCGAGCAAGTCGAGTCGAGTCCAAGGCGGGAGGCCGAGTTCTCCCACCCCAGACCACATTGGACAGGCCGATCCAGCTGAATCAAACATTGAGAGTGCACACGGAACAAGTGACAGTTGTGCACGTCGAATCATAAACGGAATAGCAAGTAAAATATCAAATCAGACCAAGTCAACGTTATACTATCTCCAAACCAGGAGAATACAGCTGTCCACATCCAGCGATGGTATCACCATGCCTGTCCAGGCACGTCCTGCTAAACCAACGCAATCCAACCGAACCAGCCTAAACCCAAACGCCAGCCGTCCGTCCAGACACAGGCAGTCCGAGTATTCCAGCCCAAAGCAAACAAACATAAGCAAATTCCGTGCGTGCTGCGTCATGCAATCAATCCATCCGATCCATACTCAAGTGTGTATGTGTGTGTGTGTGTGTGTTTCTCTCTCCCATCCGTCATTATCATCATTACTCGGAAACATAAAAGGAGGGTTTCATGGACAGCAAGGAAAGCCGCGAAGCCTTTTCGGGTTCCGGCACCGTCTAGTTGTGTGGGCCGGCCCTATTGTCCGTCCATGTGAAAGCAGCTCGTCCGCCCGGGAGCGAGGCGAGTGCCGTGTTTCTCGTTGCATCATAAAGCGTCGTCCTTCTCGATGGAAGCCGATCGTGGTCCTCTTGACCCTCGTCGCCGTTTTCTTAACACGCTTCCCACACCTCAGAGCCCGTACTAGAAGCGAGACGTGTAGCTCCGAGGAAGCATGGGCTTCGTGGGAGCTTTGGGCTCTGCCGGTTGGGATCCCGAGCCGATCTTCTGGAAGCCCTGGCACATGTCGAGGGGGTAGTTCTCGCCATCCTCCATGAGGAAGCTGGGATCATCCAGCATGTTGGGGAAGAAGCCGTCGGGAGGCATGTCGTACAGGGAGCCCATCTTGGGGGGCGAGGCACGCTTGCTGGGCGACTGCACACTGTAAGGCTTGGTGGGGGACGAGTCGAGGCCCATGAACACCTTGCTCGGCGTCTCCCACGTGATGCCTTGCGCGGGGGCCTTGAGGAAAGGCGTCGAGGTGATCGAGCCAGCGCCGTTGTTGGTCGTGCTGGTCAGGTCCGCCAGAGCAGCATTGGCAGACTGAGTGCGCTCGACGCGCGGGCGCTTGACCGACTTCTTGCACGGCGACTCGTAGGCGGCCGCGTTCGTGAACATGCCTTCCTCCATGTCTTGCCAGATGTCGAGGTCCGGGAAGTTCATGTTGTTGAAGTCGTAAAGCGAGTGCTCCAGGTTGAAGGCGGGGCTCCAGGGGGTGCTCTCATCTCCAGCACCGGTCATCTTGCGCAGCGGTGACTGCAGCATGGCACGAACCTGATCGCGGTGGATCTGGAGGTTGGTGTTCGGCGAGGCCGAGGGCGGAGCCCGCTGGGGAGCCTTGAGCTTCATGGCGGGCGTCAGCGGCGGGAGCATCTGTCCCTCGGTGCTGCGGAAGGGAGAAGAAGAAGGGGGAGGCAGGGCGTTGTAGGACCGGCCCTTGCTGGGGCTGTCGTAGGACGAAGCCCGAAGACGAGCAATCTCTGTCTCTGCGCGCCCCTCGCGGCTAGTGCGGCCGCGCTTCGACCGAGGGCGGTCAGCCTCGGAGGTCAGCAGGCCAGGCTTGTTGGACCGCATGGCAGAAGACTCGAGGGACGAGATGTAGCCGCTGTCATCCATGGAAGCAAACTTGCGCTTGTGCGAGCGGTTGATGGAGGACGTGGCCAGGACGTGGGTCGCGGGAGGAGGCGTGCGGCTGCGGGAACCCATGTGACGAGGGACCGGAGGCGACGAGTGCATGGCGGCGGGCATGGGCGAGTACATGTGGCGCTCGAAATGCGCGTCCGACTCGAGGCCCTTTTCGGCGGCATCGTCGGGCCCCGCGGGATCAGAAATGGGAATCGTGGCGTCCGACGAGATGTCGGCGGGCAGAGTGGCCTGCGAAGTAGGAAGCGGGGGCAACGTGGCGCGGCTGACGGGAGCAGGCGGCGGCAGAGTCGGCTCGGGAAGAGGCATCGAAACGGGGCGAGAGGGCTCGAGCCGGGTAGACATGACGGGCAGGTTCTCGGCGGTGGAAGCGGTCTTGCGGGTGGGCTTCTCCTTGATGAACTGCTGCTCCATGCCCTCCTGAATGGTCCAGTAGTTGCCCTTGCCGGGGTCGTCCTTGGGCCGCTCGACCTTGATGAAGGCCTTGTGAAGGCTGAGGTTGTGACGGATGCTGTTCTGCCAGCCGGCGTCCTCTGCCTTGTAGAACCTGAAGGTGTCGGAGATCCACTTGTAGATCTGGGCCAGCGTGAGGCGCCTGAGGGGCGATCGCAGGATGGCCATTCCGATCAGCTGGGCGTAGCTGTGTCCGGGCTTGTTGCCGTCGTCGGTGATGGGCGGGAAGGAGTCGTGGGGCGGGAGACCGGATTCGTCCAGCTTTGCCTTCTTCGCAGGTCTTGCCTCCTTGATAGGAGCAGCGTCCATCAGACCGCGCTTTCCTGGCGCCTTCTGAGGCGGCATGAAGTACGTGTCGAAGTTCATCGTGGGCGGGGCGGGGAACATCTGGGGCTGGACGTTCTCCTTGCCGTAGCTGTAGCCGGCGTCGGTGACCGGCTTCTGGGCGGACGTCTTGAACTTGGATAGGTAGGGCTTCTTCTGGAGGGAGTCCGTGTTGGCGGTCCTGGAGGATGGCGGGGCCATGGTGACCATGCCGAGGCGGTTGCCCTGCGCGGGTTGGAGGGAGGCCAGCGGGGCGCTGTTCATGCGGGCGCCCTTGACGGGTGACTGGCGGAAGGAGGAGGAGGAAGGGGGGTTGAGGACGACGTTGCTGTTGGCGGAAGCCAGAGGCCTTCTAGGCGGCTTGGCGACGGCGGGCATGGGTGCGTGGCTCATCATTGGGGTGAGGTTCTCGTAGTAGTCGTCGCGGAAGATCTGGAAGGGCTCCTGGGCGCCGCCGGCGAGACGCGTCGGTCTGGCCATGTCGACCGCGGGTCTCGGGTCGGGAGGCGTTCTGTCGTCGGTGTTTCTGGCAAGCAGGCGAACGAGCGGACGCAGAATGGTGAGGACAGTCGTCTGAGGATTGGGTTAGCAAAGCCGGGCGGTGTCGGGTAGAAGACGGTCGAGGGAGAGTGAGTGCGTTTGGACAGTGACAGGCATCGACGGGCTGGGATTCCTTGGTTCTTGTGCAAACGACCTGGGGGTGTGCGTCGCATGACCAAGGGAGGGTCAGAGTAAGAAGAGATTCATGGCTCACCTGGGTCGTGGTCTAGGCGTTGAAATGACGGGTGGGTCGTGGAAGCAAGGGGCTCTCTATGACCATGGGGTGGGCGAGGTGCGAGGCGGGCTGAGATGGATCACGATCTTTGGTGGTTGAGCGTGTTGCGATATGGCATCCGAGCGCGTTCCGTTACGTAGGCGGGCGGTGGACGTGTGTGTCGGGGATGGGGGTTCTGCCGGGGCGGTTCGAGTCGGTTGCGTGTGTATAGCAAGAGGCGAATTGTTGAAGGCAGGTAGGTGCAGGTGAAAGTGGTCGAGGATCGGGAGAGGTCGAAATGGTCGAGATGGAACGGGATGCGGGTGGTGAAAAGAGGGGAGAGCAGAGAGCTGCAGGACGGGAAGAGCAAACGGAGAGCGGGAGTGAAGAGTGGATGTGGATGTGGAAGTGGATGAGGAAGTGGGTGTGGATAGATGATCCAGAAGGCAAGCGCGAGCGTGGTGCACCTGCTTGCTGGATGGGTGGGGCGCGGCGGCCAGCAGAAGGGTCAGCCAGCCAGAGCCAGACGTGACTTGCCAGGAAAGACGGAAGGCGACGGTCCCAAGCACGCAGGCCCGGTGGGGCGAGGGAGGGAGGGGGGCCGAGGATTGGACGAGGGCGGCGCGGGCTGACACGAAGACAGGCCAGGCAGGCCAGGCAAGCCAGGTTAGGGCAGGAGCGAGGCCGGGCGCGACAGGGGTGGGCCTGGCCGAGGGTGGGGAGAGAGCGTGTGTGAGTGAGAGAGAGGTGAGAGCGAGAGGGAGCGAGAGAGAGAGAGGGAAGCTGGACGGAACGCGCTGGCACGCTGTATGGCCTGAGCGGGTGCCTTGCAATGGCTGGACGGAGGTATTGTCGATTTCTGGGGGCTTTTGCGATTTTTGAGACTTTTTAAGCACTTTTCTTAGTCCCCGAGAGATGTTGAGAAGCCACGGCCGACAGGCGACGGAATCTGGTTCGGCTTCCTGCTATTTGATGGACCGGACGGACGCGAGGAGGCAACACGGAGGCAACACGGCGTTCGTGTGTCGTACAGCATGTGAGGGTTATCAGAGACGAGAACGGAAAGCGACAGGCGGGGTTGCAGCCAATCTGGGCCGTCAGCAGCTGTCGCTCGCGCCGGGAGATCGTGCTAGGCGATTATGTAGGTTTGGAGGCGCCGCTGATCGGGATAAGCGTAGGGGAGGGCAAGCCTCCTTCTGCTGAGCCTCGAAAGCCTCCTTGCCTCGGCGTCGAGTCGAGGCTGAAGGCGGACGCGTGGGTGGCTCCGATGGTGCGTGGTGGAGAGGGGCAAGATGACGGTGATCCGTACGATCTCGATGAGCGAACACGGCGGGAATGGGATGTTTTTTTTTTTTTTTTGGCTGTCCTGCGCGCCGGTCGGAAGACTAGACTAGTGCCGGGATGATCTGCAGAGCAGAGACGAGACCGAGAAGAGGGGGAAAGCGATGTCACGGATCCTGGGGCTGCATGCGTGACGAGACCACTCGTCCTTCGTCTTGGTTGGCGTCGCTCTCTATCAGCTTGCGTCGGGCGAGCGAGATGGCGAATGGCGTATGAATGGCGTCGCGTTGCACGTCTCGGGCGCTTGCGGAGGATGATTGGCTGCGACGGGATGGTGGGCGCCAGCTCGAGGCAAGCTGGCGAGCACCAACGACCATGACGGTCCACGGCCGTGAGGTCGGCCTGTGACGCGACGAGACGCGTCTACGCGCCGGGTTGTTTACATTACGGACCAATGGGGAGCTCGCTTTTGACGTCAGCCAATAGTCCCCGCCGCATATCCCTGCGTGACAAGCGCGACTTTTGATTCGCGCATTGGGACTCTCATTCAACGACTCTGGTACCTGACCTGGGCCCGCCCGATCCGATCTTGATGGGTCCGACTTCAGAAGCTCTGGAAAGTCAATCCCCGTGTCTCGTCCCGTCTTCTATCTCCAAGAGGAACATTGATCGTCATGACACGTACGGCCTGACTGACTGACGGCGGGCTCGAGGCGAGGGAGGCATGTTCCTCAATAGACGCCTCCGAGGCATTCTGACACCCACCGAACCCCGCGGTGTTCCAGGCGATCACTCAGGCACAGGCACAGGCGCAGGCCCGGCGAGCGCAGCGTGTCTCGCGGCGGTGGTCGCGGCCCCCATCGGGCCAACTGCCTCCTCCCCTCTCCAACTCCACAGGCCATCTCACGCCCCGGAATGCCCGTGAGGCGCTACTGGGCACCCTTCTCGCGCCTGGCACGGCCTGGGACCCCGGCAGCGTCCCATTGTGCCGACGCCTTCGTGCCAGACCAGGCCTGCTGGCCAGCCTGGCAGACCTGCCCCAACCTGCCAGGTTTCGCGTCGCGGGCGCCAGCCCAGGCCACCAACGTGAGTCGCGACGTGCCACCGCAGATGGAGCAGACACGGGGGGGCACGGCAGAACGCAGTGTCACGGCAGATGGGGCCCGTGGAGCCTGGAGCGAATGGAGCAGGACTGGAGCAGGACCGGAGCCTCCAGCGCACTGCCGAGACCAAGAACGAGCCAATGACGCCATGGTGACCCAAGCCCATCGTCCCTTGTCGGCCTGTCTTGCCTCCACTCTCTCTCTCCAGGGCATGTGTTCAGGCAGGAGACCCCCAGGAGCAGGAGCAGGAGCCAGGGCTGCCAGCAGCGCAACAGGCAGTCCCGCCCAAGAGGAAAAAAGAGAAGGAGAAAAAAATCCTTGGCCCTAAAACAAGTCTCCCCCCACTTGGCTGGCTCTGATCAAAGCTTGGACAAGCCAGAGGAACAGAGAGAATGCCGGCCAGACCTTTTTTTCCTCCCCCCCGGAGGCCAAGGGTACGTTACCCCCCTGCCTGGCATTCGCACCGAGCCATGGTCGACTGATTGACTGACTGTAGCTTGGATGGCAGCACCTCGGAGCTGGATCTGACATCATGGACATTCTATGAGGTCCTCCCCTTGGACTCGAACCCGATCCGAGCTCGCCTTAGCTTAACCGCCTTGGCTCAACCGCCTTGGCTCAACCTCGCCCCAATCAAAGCCGGCCCCATCTTTCCTCCCTCCTTGCAGACATGGCTGAGCCTCTTTCCAGGGAGACAGAGACTGGCGAGGATGAGGGTATGTGTGAGAGAGACAAAGAAAGAGAGAGGGAATACGACGTCTCCGCCACCGCAGCTCCAAGGCATCACCGGTCGATCATCAGATGCCAGAGCACCCACCCCGGCGCCGAGCTCTCCCTGACTTCCCCTTCCGGCGCCCACGATGGCTTCGTCCAGCCCCAGTCCCAGTCCCAGGCTACCCCCGAACCCTGTCCCGCGTCCCGGAACGCCCCCCCTTCCGCATGACGGCCAAATCTCTCTTCTGCACGAACAGCGCATCTAGTCTGCCGGCCGCAGGCTCGCCCCTTGACCTCCTCCTCCTCCTCTGCGATGGTCTTTGCATCTCGTGACAGCTTTTCACACAATGTCCCATCTCTTGACACGGAGAAACGCGTGGAACAAACCCGTCCTGCGCCCTGCGCACGCGATCGCCAGCTTGCGACGCAACCCGCGATGCGCTCCAGATCCCCGATCGCCCTACCGGTTGGGCATCAGCAGCAGCCCGGCACTCGACGTGCTCCGAGGCGATGCGGGCGTCGTCCCAATCAAACAATATCCATCCCGGCGCATTCGCATTTCACATCGTGCATGTATGTTCCGGGCCAAGGCTCCTCCTGCGATCCATGAACGACGGCCCGTGGCTCTTCTCCAATCTGCCAGGAACGAGATCATGTTCCTATTCCCCCTGACTGACTGACTGACTGAAAGCCCCCTGGATATGCATGCACGCACGCGCGAATGCAGGAGGTCAGTAGTCGGTCCCCTATCAATCTCACACGGCGGCAGGGCCCTGAATCAGACGTGCCAAAACCGTCCGATATCTCTTTTCTGCAAGCCCAAACAAAAAAAAAACGTGCAGAGAAACATTTCTTCTCCCGCCCACCCTTCTCATCTCTAATCTCGAACGCCGCCAGCAGCACCCCCCACATCGCCGTGATGCGCCCCCCCCCCCCAAATGGCCCTGATGCTACTGCCCCAGTCTCCAATCGAACCTCCTGCACCCACAGACCCGGGCCCCCGTTTCACCATGCCCCCCCCCCCCCCATGGCCGCTCTCCCGGACCTGTCCTGTCTGCCTACCTGAACTAAGAAGACTGGGGACCTGCGTCTGCCCGCCTGCGAGCGTGCGCGCCTTCGTCCCTACGTGCAGCACACCGGCCTGACCTAATGTTAATAAGTCACCCCCGGCCTGACGAGGAAGCATCCCGTCGCCGCAATCTGCCGGCCCCGCGCCCGGCGTCCCCTCTGCTCTGGCGGTGAGCGAGCCGCCCGTTGCCTGACGTATGCCCTCCGTCGGGGGGAGAGGAGGTCGAAGCGCAGAGCCAGGAGGGGTGGGGGGGAGAAGGCGACTGGCGCATGTGCCCCGAACCTGACACAGCCGTCGTGCTGGCTTGGCTCCCCGGTGAGATTCGGCTGCCTTCTGCCCCAGTCGTCGTCGGGACGCGAGCGCCCTCTTAAACCGCTTGATATCGCCGAGGATGTCATCACGTCACGGAAACGGGAGAGGCACGCGGCCGGGGAACGAGTCGAACATGGCACGATAGTAGGGGGGCTTTGGGGAGTCCAATCGCGAAAGAGCACAAGAAATTTGGCTACGACGAGAAATAGCGCGTACAGGAGCACCAAACCATGAACACACACGCGAGGCCGCCCTGTGATCGGACCGCCTCCATTAGATCGTCTTCCTGCTCCACTCCCGTCTTCCTTCATACACGCATCTCAGCTCATCCCATCCTCGCCTGTCCGCAGCTCACGCACGCTCAGTCCAGGACGCGCCCCGCCGTCGCCGCACCGCTGCTGTCCTTGGTCGCCGTCTTCTTCAGCGACTTGCCCATCGCGATCTCGCTCAGGAACCCGGCCGGACGGCCGCCGCCGCCAGCAGGGGGCGCCGGCGCGTCACCTCCAGGCGGGGGAGGCGGCGGCGGCGGCGGCGCCCCGCCGGGCGGCATGGGAGGGGGAGGGGGAGGACCTCCTGGCGCTGCCGTCGGGGGCATGGGCGGAGGGGGCGGGGGCGACGACGTCGGGCCTCCAGGCGCAGGGCCAGGCGGGGGCGGCGGAGGCGCCGCCGGCGCGTCCGAGGCCGGCAGGGGCGGTGCCGGAGGGGGAGGAGGCGACGTGGGCGAGCGCGCGTTGGCCGGGCTGCCCACCGTCGACCCGGCCTTGTTGTCCGCGGCCGAGAGGGGGCGAGGGGGCGCCATGGTGCCAAACAGGATCGACGCCAGGGCGGCCGCGCTATTGCCACCGGGCCTGTCCTCGTCATCCGAGTCGTCGTCCTCGTCGTCCTTGTCAGAACCCCAGTCGTCATCGTCGGGACGCTTGCGCGAGAACGGTCCCGTGGGGGCGGCCGCCGCAGGTCGCTCAGTCTTGGCCTCCTGCGTCATGCGGTGGAAGGGGTTGGTCGAGGCATCGCCAACCGGGGCCGGTGCGGGGGGGGCAGGAGCAGCGGGTGCTGCAGGTGCCGGCGCAGCAGCCATCCGGAAGTAGGGGTTCTTGCTCTCGCCATCAGCGGGAGGGCTGGTCGTGACAACCGCCGGCGGCGAGGCCACAGGGGCCGCAGGAGGCGGTGAGGCCTTCCTCTCGAGCTCCTGGCTGCCGATCTGGCTACCGGCCTGCGTCGGCGTCGAAGCCTGCGGCGTGAGGTGCTCGGGACCGTCGTCGTCGTCAGAAGACGTGTCATCGTCGTTCATCGCCTCGAGTTGGCGCTGGAGCTCCAGCTCCCGCTGGCGGGCGGCCTCAATCTCGGCCCTGCGAGCAGCGAGCTTCGACTCCTTGTCCTTGGCCTCAGCCAGTGCGGCCTTCTTCCTGCGCTTCTCCTCCTCCTTCTTGAGCTTGCCCTGACGGACCTGCTCCTCGAGCGCCTTGAGACGGTCTTCCGCGGCCTTTCGCTCCTTGGTAAGCTCATCCTCCTGCTCTTTGACGTCGTTCCTATGATATGATTAGCCTTCCGAGTCATGTGTTCATCACAGTGGGCGAAAACGTACTCAAGCTCCTGAGTGGCACGCTGCTGCTCCTCGTGCTCCGCAGCCAAGCGCTCCTCCTCGGCTCTCTTCGCTGCCGCCTCCTGTTCCGCCTTTTGCGCAGCCTCCCTCTCGGCCGCCTCGTTCCTGCCGGTACCACGAGCAGGAGGGGGCGCGGGCTTCCTTGCCTCGGTAGGTTGAGGAGTCTCCTCGACGGGTGCCGGGGCACCGCCTTGTTCTTGAGCAATCCGAGCCTGGCGCTCAGCCTCCCGCCGAGCATCTTCCTCTTCCGCCTGGCGAAGCTTCGCAGCGCGAGCCGACTCCCCAGACTTAGAGGGAGCCTTGATTCCGAGGGCCGCAAGCCGCTCGGCCATGCGCGCCTCGGCTTGCTGCTTGATGAAAGCGGCTCGCTCCTCGGGTGTCTTGTACGAAGAGTAAGAGCCACCAGCCGCAGGAGGCGTGGCCGTACGCGAAGTGGAAGCCGGAGCCGGGCTGCTGTATCGTTCCGCGGGCGGTTCAGCTCGCGACGTCTCCACGGCGGGAGAGCCTCGTGCACTGCGTTTGTCCTGAGACCGAAGTCGAGCAGAACGGCTGGAGCGCTGCAGGTCAAAGATGAAATCTCTGACCTCATCCTCAACGCCCAACGCATCCTCCCAGCGCCTCTTCTCGTGCTCGTTGGTCGAGCTCGTGGCACCCTCCTTGAGGCTGTCCTCAATGCCGCGGGAGAAATCCCGTACGGAGTCCTCAACGTCCTTGACCATGCGCTCATTGTTCTCCTTCTCTGTCCTGACCTTGATGTTCTCCTCCTCCAGGCGCTTGGGCGCGTCCGTGTCGTCCACGACAGCGTCCACCTTCTTGCCAGTGAGCGCAGCAGTACGCTGCTGCATCATCGCCTTGGCCCTCGCCTTGAGCCTGTCGGATTCGGTCACTACACCACCGGGGCCAGTGCCAACGATAGTGGAAGCACTGCCGGGGTGCGCCTTGGCGTCCTTCAGGCGGAACAGCTCGAGGCGCGCATCGTGAATAGCCTTCTCGGTCTTGCGAACCTGCGAGGCGAGCTCGGGAATCTTATCCGTGAGGTTCTGGAGCTGACGCT
This sequence comes from Verticillium klebahnii, assembly GCA_002851715.1. Classification (NCBI taxonomy): domain Eukaryota; kingdom Fungi; phylum Ascomycota; class Sordariomycetes; order Glomerellales; family Plectosphaerellaceae; genus Verticillium; species Verticillium klebahnii. The sequence continues at coordinate 775,381 of NMXL01000005.1, read as the reverse complement.
TGAGGGCCCGGCGTTCAGCATCAGAATCGCCCGTCGCAAGTGCAGCGTCGGGGTGTGAGTCGATATCGTCTTGAGTGCGACGGATACGGCGGTACAGCTCCTCAGCCTCACGTCGATCACGCCTATCCAACATGTCGTCTTCCTCGATGCTCTTCTCATCGTTGAAGTCCATGGCGTCGAGGAGGACTTGCTTCTCTCTGATCTTCTTCTTCAGCTGCTCTGAGTTGAGGTCATCGTTGGATGATGCCACGGATGAAGGAGAATCCGGCCTGGGAGAGTTGTTGCCAAGACGCCGGCGTGCACTGGACTTGTAGCCGACGTCGTCATCGTTGTTCTTGAAGACGGTGGCGTCCTTGCGGCCTCCTCCTCCGCCGACGTTGTTACCTCGTAGCGAGTGGCTCTTCATGTAGCTCACGCCCGTCTTCTGGGGAAGGAGAGCGGCACCAGACTTGTTACGGAAGTTGGACTCCTCGCTGAGCATGCTCTTGATGGTGCCGATAGACGCATTGAAGTTCCTGGTCGATGGGGGCACAAGCTCCGAGGGTAGCGTGTTGGGCAGGGGGTACCCGTTGAGCTTGCGGTAGATCAAATGCATGGCCACGGCAAATTCGTCGAGATCAAGACGGCCCTTGTTGCCATTGTCAGCGAGCGTCCAGACACGCTCCAGATCGGGCTTCTCGAGGCCGCTCTGGCCGAAGATCTCGATGGCCTGGTCACCGCCGATGTAGCCCTTGCTGAGACCATCCCAGGCCTTGAACAGAGAGTCGTATCGGTGTTTCTCCTCCTTGGTAATAGCCCAGGGAATGACGGCATTGCCCTGGAGGCCGGCAGTGGTAAAGTTCTGCTGCTCGCGGCCTTGTTGCGGCATCATCTGAGCTTGAAGCGCATCGATGTTGGGAAGACCGCTGGCAGGGGCGTTCACCAGACCCCACTGGCCGGGGCGGCCTGTGGGTTGCGCGTTCAGGGGCGCCATGCCACCCTGGCCTCCGGCTCCGAAGCCGGTGGGCATAGGTGGCATGGGAGGGCGCGGGCCGTTGTAGCCAGTGGCCTGGCTCTGCATACCGGGGAAACCTGTCTGCTGGGCTTGCAAGCCCTGTTGCCCGAGGAATCCGGTTTGCTGCGGCTGCTGTTGTCCCGGGAAGCCGGTCTGCTGCGGCTGCTGCTGACCAGGGAAACCAGTCATCTGGGCCTGGAGCAGCTGCGAGTTGGACGCCTGAGGCTGGGGCTGGTGGATAGTGGGAGGCGTGTTATTGCTCTGCCTGCCCGTGAAATCAGGGGCGTTGCTGGCAGCGGTCGACCCTCCAGCCGCTTCTTCGATAATGCTGAAGTTGATAATGTCCACCATGCTCGAGACTTCATTCTTCATGTTCTCGGACAGAGACGAGGGTAGGGATTGCCCGGTAAGCTTCAGGTTGCACAAGTACATGGCAAGAGCGAACTCGGGGAAGTGTAGCTGTCCGGATCGAGTGGTGTCGGAGAGAGTCCTGGGAACGCACTGTTAATAATGGCATTATTATCTCTGCGGCAGTGTGTGCAGACGTACCAGATGTGGGAGAGCGAGTCTCCATCCAAACGAGAGCGCATCAGCAGGTCTCGAGCCTTATCTCCCGTCATGGTAGTCGAGTCGTCACCCACAGCCGACGTGAACAGCGTCTCAAACTTGGCCTGATCCTGGGCAGTGATGAAAGACAACCGAACGTTCGGGACCTTGTTGGACTTCTTCTTTGGCGCTTGAGCCTGAGCTTGGGGCTGGGAACCACCGCCGGTCTGGAACGAAGCGGCCATCTGGCTGAAGCCCGTAGGCTGCGGCTTCATTGCTTGAGCGCTAGATTGAGAGGGCGCCGAAGTCTGCTGCGGGGTTAGAGAGAATCCCGTCTGCTGAGGCGATTGCTGCTGCTGTTGTTGCTGCTGTTGCTGGAACTGCTGCTGGAATTGAGGCGGCATCGACGGCATGGGCGGCGCGCCGGTCTGAAAGCTCTGCTGTGGTTGGGCCTGGCCGGGGAATCCAGTGTATTGAGGCTGCTGCTGCTGAGCTTGAGGTTGTTGTTGCTGCAGGCCGCCTGGGTAGCCGGTGTACTGCTGCTGCAGAGGAGCCTGGCCGAAGCCCGTCGGCTGGGGAGCGAAGGGGCTCGGGTTTCCTTGCTGGCCCTGCTGGCCGCCCATGTTGTTAAATGAGCCTCCATATTGCTGCGCGCCGGGGCGCTGGGTGTTGCCACCGCCGAGGAAGGAGTTCGAGTTCGAATACATAGCGCGTGCTACGGGTCTGCCTCCTGAGACACGGGGAAGGTGACGAACGACGAAGTCGAGGTGGTATGAGGGGCGCGTTTGCGCCTATGTAGCGAGCGATTCGACGATCAATCGAGTCGTCGATGATGTTTCAGGGCCTTTGAGGGGAAGCAGTCGATACTGCCAGGCTGGAGAGAGCTGTGTGATGACGAAGCTCACGAGAATTGACCAGCTTGACGACTGGGTGGAGGAGATTGGGTTGGGCTGCTTGCGACTCGTGGCTGGTTGGAACATGCACCTTGAGCCTGGAAGTTAGCGCTGTCTTGAGTCCCACCCGCCCACGTATGACTGTGGCTGGGGGGGCGTATGCATCTACCCAGATCATGGGGTACCGGAGGTACCGCCACATTACGATATCGGTGAGCATTCGGTGAGCGTCCAGCTGCCCATGGATTTCTCGTTCATGGACTGTCTGTCTTTTGGTCTCGTTTCTCACTGTTACAATTGTTGGCAACCGCCTGTTTTATATCGATGGCAGTCAGAGTTTTTGAGGTTTGTTTGAGGGACGCGAGAATGAGTTTTAAGCAACCACTCAACCATCTTGAAATCATGAGCTTAAGTCCTTACTCATAGAGCCAGCATTAAACCAAACTGATTCATTTCCAACTCCAGTGCACTCCTTGAGAGCATTCAACATGGAGAAATTATGTTGAATATACTGAAACAATCTCAGCGGAGGCCATTCTTTCGCGGCCTCCGGTCAGGGAGTTCATCCAGCTCAGTTACGCACTTTTACGCGTAACAATGTAAGCTTTGCGAACGGCAATGGTCATATTGTGGCATAGTGACCAACAAGCCAAGGAACCTCTCAGCTTACATTGCGTATCAAAATATTCTATCGCCGCACCAGCTTCCATTCCATAATATGAGCCATTGCCGCAACTCGCGTGTCTCTACCGACCGTCACAGACGCGGTGTACGTCGATACCTGTCCAACTACAAAATCTCCGATCCATATCGGCCTGCCTCAATCTTTGAATACGGATTCCTAGATCCCCAAGCTGCGCCAATTCGCGGGGACTCAACATTCTTCACGAAATACCATACGTCTGCCTTCTGTGTATTTTCCACCTTCGTCCTCTGCGCGACCGCCCCGTACGAGCGCCAACCCAGGGCCTCAAGCGCCTCAAGCATCCCGAGCACTAGCATCCTCGGGCCCAGTCCTCCATCGACGTTTGCATTCCACGGCTTGTATTTCAGCTGGAACTCGTATGCATCGCAGTTCCACGTCCCAGCAGCCAGGTACCCCATGCCCGACACTACGCCTCGCACTGCCTCGACCGTCCGATCCTGCGCCGTCTTGTCCGCGCAGTCGAGCCGCAGCTTATCCGACTTGCCAAAGGATACCGCAAGCCAGAGCTGCGGCCGTGGCGCCGCAGTCGCCTCCCGGCGGAAGATCAGCGTATCCTTCGTCCACATGCGGACGCTGTGACCGAGGCCCGTAATGAGCGTCCACCCGCTGCGGTGGAGGTAGGCGAGGAGCTCCCGGACCAGGCGACACGCGGCTATGGCGGACTCATCGTCATCTGTGGCCCAGGGCCTGCCTTTTACCTGGTATGTGTGGAGGTCGACGGTTGCGGTGTCTTTTTTTACTCCTGGAGGCCAGGTGGCTGTGATGATGGGCTCTGCGCCGCGGACGAGAGGCTCGGGGAAGTTCGTGAAGCAGAGATGATCGCTCTTGTGGAAGGAGAGTGTGGCGTAGGATGTTTGGGGTTTCTGTAGTCCGTCGTTGCGGGAAGAAGCCATAGTGCTGACTCTGCCTGGATGGTGATGTCAGGGCACACTGGGTCCCAGAAGTTTGCCTTCTTGGATTTGCGGAGCAGGTGTACATTTAAGAGAGCGCAGTCAGCAGTCTAAATAATCGTCTACTTAAAATCAATTGGCTTCACGTCCTTCCACTGGAAAGTCCGGAGTAAGCTGGCAGGTCCAGAGGCATTCCATGGCTGGGGGAGACGCAGGCGCGACCAATGCCAGGTCACCCCGCACCTCCAACGGCTGACCGTATTTCGTATAGACCCCAAGGCTCATGATTATTCTTTGACGAGCGAATCAACAACTATTTCCGAAGCATGCCACCGTCATGTGCAGACGCCCGAGGTCAAGGCCGAGTCGATGTCTTCCGGAATGACACCAGCTTGCACCGCATCTGCAGCCTCTTTGTCAGTACTTCACTTGCGCACGCACGGGACGAAAAGAACGTACCCTTATATCCCCACCGATAGTCACCGAGCTGCGTCTTCCACGTCCAGAAGACCCAGCCCTCAGCCCGTGTCTCGTACGAGTATATCTGAGCTGCAAACCACCTGCGATAAAAGTCCTTCTGGGATTCAGGATGCCATCCGTCGCTCCACTGGACGTCATCTGGCACGCTGAGACTCCATTCGCCGATGATGGTCGGCCCAGCGCTGTCACGGCTGAGGTCATCGTTGCATGACGTCGACACATAACTCTCGTGAGACCAGGGGACCTCATCGGGGTTGGCCCATTTAAGATAGCGGTGATCATCAAACGCCGTCAGCTGGGTGTCGCCGAGGAACTCAACAGGATCGCCAGCACCCCAGCCAGAGCCCATCATTTGTATGTGGAACAAGTCTTGCGTGTCGATGCCGAGTTCCTTTTCCACATTGCGGATGGCCTGTCACAACGACTGTTAGTTATGCCGCGCGGGAGAATACTGAGATAGGCCAATACCCACATTGTAGGCATCTCGATAAAAGGTGCTTCTAAGGGAGTCGACAGATTCGTCCCAGTGTGTGGGCTCGTTGAGTACCTCAATCATCCCGACATTCTTCAGTTCTGGTGTCCGGTGCGCCAGCTTTGTCAGGTACTCGAGAAATTTGACACCTCGGCCGTAGTTGTATTCGTTGTAGAAGCCCGGACTCAGGGCGAGCTGCCATGGTGTTAGGACTGTAGCGAAAACACCAGACGAACAGTCACACCGCTTACCTGCCCAGTGAAGGCGTTCCGTGCTACCTGGGCTCCGGGAGCACCATGATGACTGCCTGGTTAGCTGGAGGCTTTAGTATGATGGAGCTAGACATACTCCAGGATGATGTAAAGACCCCGGTCTGTCGCCCAGCCGCATATCCTGATCAAGTGATCCTCAGCACCCTGTGGTTAGGTTAGACTGGGTTCAAGACAAGGGGGGAGAGAGTCGTCAGACCTGGGGAAAATGCTCCGAGCTATCGACCAGCGTTCGGTCGAGCCAGTAACCTAGCGGGATCCGGATCGTGTTGATACCATAGCGCACCATCTCATCAAGGTCTGCCTCAGTGATGAACGATTCCCAGTGCCCCTGGAATGCAGCATCCGCCTCATCTTGCCCGAGCTTCAACACACAGTCGAACTCGGATCCTTTGTCGGGCTGATCGTCACAGCCAAGGTCGGTCCACGCATTGTTGGCAATCCACGGCTCAAAGACAAATAAGCTGCCAAGATTGACACCCCTGATCTTGCCAGAGCCAGGCCACCATCTTTTGTCCAAGGTGCGTTCTGATTTATCGCCAGGCAGCCATGCAAAAGCAAGGCACAGGTGGGAGACGGCCGCAGCTATCGAACAGAGTCGAACCATGTTGTAGCTGTTTATCAATCAGGGCGACAAGCGTGCCAGTAGAGATGGGCAAGAACGAAGACCTGCTTCCCCACACAGATGTGACCGAGGAGGGAGGACCGGTGCATATAAGTTGTAGCCTTGCCATGTCGACAGACTGCCAGGCACAACCACCCAGTACTCATCTATGTTGCATGGAAATCGAAGGATGGGGGCGACGAGGCCGGAACCTATGGGCTGAGTGCATGTGGTGAAGACTAGCAGGGGTCCTGTTGCATCGCGCCGCCCTCTAGACGCAGTCGAAGGATCGCTCAGGCTGGCGTAGGAAGGTCGCTCAATACCTTTTCAGGCATGCGTGACGTACACGGTTGAAGGCGCACCTGCGTAGCCGCTTGGCCCCCAAACATAGAGACTGTTTGGACGTCATTCCTTGTGATCCTGCTTCTTTGAAGGAGCGGCGAAATCTTGATCGGCCTGTGGCTCTGTTTCCTTGCAGCATGTTCCAAGCTGGGATGTGCTTGGTGGTGATGCAGAGCTGATGTTTTGTGGTTGCATTCATTTGAGAAGCTTCAAAGATCTGGGCGCATCTTGGCGGACAAGCAATGGAAGGACGGGAACAGATCGGCATCGACGAGCACATCGTCCTTTGGGGAATTTGAGCCCCCGGATTGACTTGTATGATAGCATGTCGGCAGTGATTTGCACAGTCGTCGCTCGGCAAGCAAGCAGGACGACAGTCAAATTCCAGAAGTCAGCCATGGAAGCACAAATCGAAGCGAGGATGCGACTTTGGCGACCGCAGTCAGGCCGACGAATGAAAAATGGCTGGCTGGCTGCCTTCTTCTGTGACAGCACGGCAGAGTCATTTGGTGTTGACCTATGCTCGTATGGCAGGGCCGGATTGCATGAAACTGAAGCCGAAGTACCGTGGTTCTTATCAGTAAGCCCATCTTGACCGATAGGCCCGATAAGAGCTTCCGCCAATGGACAGGCAAGCAGCAGCCGTTGCCCGACCAAGACGGGAAGCCCCTGCCAATGCGCTGTCACTGGCCGTGATGCGGTGAGGACCCCCCCCCGGTTGCCCCGTCACCCCGCGCAACCAAACTGCGAGGCAACCCTTCCTCCCAAGACAGTGGACTGCGCAACCGCCTGAGGTCACCACACCTCAGCCCAGATTTGCTGTCACGCCTAGCTTCTAACCACTACAACATCGACATCGCCTGGGGTTCGTACGTACTCGCTGAGCCAAGTCGTGGTAACGGAACTTCACGATAACAATCCCATTATCAGCCCTACCTCCCCGCCTCCAACATTCCAGTCGCGCAACCATCCGCCATTAGCTATCCCTCCAACAAGCACTCCCTTGACGACTCTGGGGGATAGTCACACGGAACCAAGACATCGACCCTCCAACATTCCTCTGCCAACGAATTTACTGACGGCAACCCCTCCTTGTCGTCGCCGTCATGGCGCCGGCAGACCGATACTCGGCCCCTGGCGGCGCGATGTACGACTCCAACACCATGACTGTCGGTGATGGCACGTGGGACTTTGAGAAGAATACCTTCCTGCTGCCGAACTTGCAGGGTTTGAGTTTTGAGGCGATGCGATACAATGGTAGGCAACTACTTACCCGCTGATGCGCCCGCGGGAGCTATGCGCACGAGCTGACCCGCGTTTGCAACAGGCATGGCCAACCGCTTCTCGACCGTCGCCGAGTACCACAGCCTGATCATGGCCCATGCTGTCATCGGCGCCATCGTATTTCTCTTCATCGTCCCGGCAGCAGTCTTTATTGCTCGATTCTACACCGGACGACCTGGCTTCGCCATCAAGTATCATGCAATGCTTCACGTTTTCAACATCCTTCTGTTAACCGTCGTATTTGTCCTGGGCTGGTTCGCAGTCGGTCCGAACCGAAGCTGGACAAACCCTCACCACGCCATCGGCCTCGCCATCTATGTCATGTTCCTGCTGCAGGCCATCGGAGGACGACTTGTACGCAGCATACAACGCAGGTCCATAAGGGTTACGTTCCACCAATGGAGCGGCCGCCTGATCGCTCTTCTCGGCATCATTCAAGTGCCGCTAGGCCTCACACTTTATGGCTCGCCAAAGTACCTCTTCATATTGTACGCAGTGTGGATGGCCTTCCTCTTGCTACTGTACTTCATCTTGGACTTCAGGACAGGAGCATACAGGGGCCGCGATACTTACGTCAGTGGAGGTCGCTCTGAGGGACCCTACGGTCCCGAGTCGGAGTATCGAACTGAGATCACCGAAAAAACAGAACGCCGTGGTGGCATTTCCAGATGGCTAGGACCACTCGCGGCCGGTGGAGCTCTCTGGGCTTTCATGCGTCGACGCAACAAGAAGAAGGATGCCGCTACTAGTCGCAGTGGATCACGATCACGAAGTCGCAGCCGAAACAGAGGCCCCGAGGTTATCGCCTCTCGAAGAGGCTCCACGAGCTACGTCGGCGGCCGAAGGCCATCAACTAGCTACATCGACGACGACAAATACACTGAGTTTGAGTCCCGCAGAGAAGACAACAAGAAGGGAGGCGGTTTCATGAAGGCGATGCTCGGTGTTGGTGCTGCTCTCGGAGCAGGTAAACTGGTATCTGGAATGATGAATCGACGGGAAAAGAAGAACTACAACGACGAATACTCCGCCGTATCTACCGAAACACCCCGCCGAGACAGGGTCGGCCGAGGCACTGCTCCAGCCATCAGCGAATACAGCGACTATACGGAGACGACCCGGCATGACCCAGGCAGGGCGTCTCTACTGCCACCTCCAGGCAACCCTCATCTAGCCCAGGCACTGAGCGCAGCGGAGGAACGCCCGAAGAACAGACCGATCACGCCTCGGCCTTCTCACGCCAGAACACGCTCAGGCTACGACATTGAGGATTCTGATTATTCGTCCTACGTGAGCCCCTCGCGGCGGCGTGATGCGGACCGTAACGGAGGCGTTGGAGGCAAGGGGACCGGGCTGCTTGCAGGCTTGGGTCTCGGGTGGCTGGCGAAGAAGTGGTCCGACCGAAAGAACAAACGACAAGAGGACAATAGGTTTAGGGATGAGGAGGAGACCATGGTTTCTCGGTACACCGGCGACGGCTACTCGTCACCATCGCGTACCCGTAGGCATTCTCGGCGACCCTCTGGGCGACAAGCGCCCTACTCGGCAATCGGCACTTCGGTCACTGGGCTCACAGAGGAATCTTCGCAATTCGAACCCCGACCAGCGGCTTCCGGACACAGCGGCCCGCCTATGCCACCACTGCCAGCTGGAGCGCCGCCTGTGCCGGCCCCGTATCCCGTATCCCGGTCTCGCGCGGACTCGCGGGTCAGGACGGATGTCGTTGAGCCTGCAGTCATGCCTACTATGCCGACAGACCCGCAGGGAATTCTGCACCACGAGTCTGGCAGCGAGTCTTACTTTTCGCCAGGCGGACGACCGCATCGGAGACCCTCGGAGCGGCGGAGGAAGGAGGCGGAACGTGCAGCGGCAGCGGCAGCAGCTTCAGCCGGAGCACTTGCAGCAGAGGAGGAAGCGCGACACAGGACGTATTCCCCAAGCGGGCCCGTCAGTGTCAAGGTCAAGATGCACGATGACAAGGATAGGAATGTGACCCTCCGCAGACTGACAGACGACGAAGCAGCTGCTTCGCGGAGAGACCAGAGGAGGAGACGGAATAACTCGGTCAGCAGCATTGGGACCGGATCGCCCAGCAGACGATACCGACGCGACTCGAGCCAGCGCCGAGCTGAGGTGGCGGCCGAAAGCGCCGTCACAGGGTCGGGCCCGTTGCCGCCTCTCTCACCACCCAACCCCGCCTTTGCCAAGGGACGGAGGCCGAAAGACTCGGCATACTACTCAGGCCAGCCGCAGATGGCGGGGGCAGGAACTGCGTCTCTGGCGCCACCGGAAGCCTCTAGCATTGGCAGCCCGGAGAGCCACGGGACATGGAGCGCCATGAGCCCATCACCTGGGGGCCCTGGAGAAAAGCCAACAGCTTCGGCAGCCGACAACCGCCGTAGGAGGAGGCTGGAAAGGAGGCGAAGCGAGAGCAGGCCTACTGGGGCAGACATGTTCGACTAGAAGTCGGACGGGGAGGATGAGGAAAAGTCCCACATTTCGGACGGTCTTTGGCGGTATTGAGGACTCCCATCCTGCCGCGATGAGCTCGTTAGAGCGAGTGGGAAGGTTCATGGATCGGGAATGCTGCATGCGATTGGGTTTCTTTAATGATGTTGGCCGATCACGGCAAGCTCTGGGTCGCAGCCTCAATCAAGGCAAGGGAGCGGCGTTGGCGGGAATGATTGCATTTTGCAAATTGTGTAGAACTCTTGACGATGTACGAAGCATTTGAAACATCTTGTTACGCTGCGCCATCTGGTGATTGTGAGTGCTAGCACTTTAGGTTGCCAGCTGTGTCGTTGAAGAGCGGAGGAGGAAGGCGAGTCTCTCTGGCTACGGGAGCTTCGGGGGAAAGGGGCAGTAAAAGCAGCGAGGGGGTGGTAACCCCACAATGCGTTCACAACCTTGAGGGTCTCTACCGTCACGGCACGTCGGCGCGACCCTCTGCTCCCACAACACCAATCTCGTCCTACGGACTCCGCCTGCCATTGAACGTCCATAACGAGGCTGTGAAGCTCCCCAGACCTCCATGGCACTGGTCATCTTCCCCTAAACAATCCTTCTCCTTTCTATTTTTTTTTTCTTTTCCTTCACACGGCCTGTCATGGCCCAACCGAATCCCCAACAGCCCGCCCCTACGGCCGACTTCAAAACCATCGCAGCGGAATACGCCCGTGCAAAGCGAGCGAAAGAGGCAGCCGACGGCGCCGCCAAGCAGCAAGACGTGTCGACGACCGAACCTGCGAATACAAGAGCCAATGCATCCGAGATTCAGCGTAAGGCCTTCGAGGCCCGTCGCAAGAGCGCCTACGGCCGCCGCTGGTGGTGGGCCGTCGGCTTCTGGGTCTGGGTGCTCTGCATCCACGCCGTGGGCATCCTGTTCTTCACGAGCGGCTTCCTGCTGACGCGCACGGTGCTGGAAGAAAAGTCGGAGTGCACCGTGCCGCCCATCGAGCTGGCCGGGCGCTGGAAGGGGCAGGGGTCCGCCGAGGGAGGCTGTTGGCACCCCAAGTCCTTCGACAAGGCCGTCGTCGTCATTATCGATGCGCTGCGGTACGACTTCACCGTGCCCGTCGAGGACAACGCGCCCTTTCATAACGCCTTCCCGTTCCTGCACGAGACGTCCGTCAAGTCGCCCCAGAATGCGTTCCTCCGACCATTCATCGCCGATCCCCCGACCGCTACGCTGCAGAGGCTCAAGGGCTTGACGACGGGCACGCTGCCGACATTCGTCGATGCCGGGAGCAACTTTGCAGGCACCGCCATCGACGAGGACAACCTGCTGATGCAGATGAAGGGGCTCGGGAAGCGCATCGTCCACATTGGAGACGACACCTGGGTGTCTCTGTTCCCGGACTACTTCGAGGCCAACATCAGCCGCGCCTACGACAGCTTCAACGTCTGGGACTTGCACACGGTCGACAACGGAGTCATTGAACATCTGGCCCCCCTGCTCAAGCGCGAGAACAAGGGTAGTTGGGATGTCCTCATCGGACATCTCCTGGGCGTCGACCATGCGGGCCACCGCTACGGCCCCGATCATCCGGCCATGAAGGCGAAGCTCGAGCAAATGGACACCTGGCTTCGCGATCTTTCCACGCAGATCGACGATGATACGGTCCTGATCGTAATGGGAGATCACGGCATGGACGAAAAGGGTGACCACGGGGGCGAGTCTGACGACGAAGTGCAGGCGGCACTGTGGATGTACAGCAAGAGGCCGTTCTTTGGCAGAACCGACCCGAAGCATGTTCAGCCGCCGGCGACGGGTAAGGAGCGTCCCGTCAACCAAATTGATCTGGTGCCCACCCTTGCCCTTCTGCTCGGAATCCCCATCCCTTTCAACAACCTGGGAGGCCCCATCGAGGAGGCGTTCGCCGGCGTCAAGGGCAACGACTGGGCCAACCTGGCCGCTGTCTCCCGCATATCGGCTGCTGCAACGCAGCGGTATCAGGACTCGTACTTTGCGACCCGCGGCATGGAAAGCTCGTCTGCGTCGGGCCCGACCCACGAAAGCTGGACACAGGCGCACAGCGCGTGGGCAGCCAAGGCGTGGCCGTCTTCCTACCAGGCTTTCCGGAACTTCCAGGAAGAGACTCTACAGATATGCAAGAGCCTGTGGGCGCGTTTCGATGTGCCAAAGATGATCACTGGCATCATGGTCATGGCCGCGGGTGTTCTCGTCCTGCTTGTGTATGCTGCTCGCGACGAGGACGAGGACTTTGCCGCCACGGACATTGAACTCGACTTTGCCGAGAAGAAGCTTGAGCTTCAAGGTGTAGTTGGAGCCGCCTCGCCCGAGTACATGCACCTTCACAAGAACATCGTCGTGGCGGCTTTGATAGGCGCCATCCCCGGCGCCTTCGCCGGGGCAACCGGCTCGCTTCTCCTTGGAGTCGACGACCTGACATACGCTGCCGCTGCCGCCGCTTTTGCCAGCATCGTTGCTGCTCTTGTAGCTCTGATGGACGCTGGAAAGGGGCTTCTTAACATCCTGCCCACTTCCATCTGGGGCTGGCTGTCTGTCCTCTTCACCGTTAGCCAGTCGATCGGCTTCGCTTCGAACTCCTACACCATTTGGGAGGACTCCATTCTCCTCTTTTTCATTGCCACCTTCGGCGCCATCAGCGCTGTCGCCTCCTTTTCCATTCCCTCCACGGTGGAACGCACCCTGGCCGTCTACCACTCGGTACTTTTCATCGTGCTCGGCAGAATAGCTTCCTTCTCAAAGCTCTGCCGCGAGGAGCAGATGCCTTACTGCACATCTACGTACTACGCCTCGTCTTCGTCATCGACGTCAGCAGGATGGCAGCTTCTCATTCCCTTTGTTGTTGCTTTTGCTCTTCCCGCTATCATCAAGTCATTCCTCCTGCCCTCGCGATCATGGGAGGGCCTAGGCCCAACCTGGGTGGGTTACATCTACCGGGCTGGCCTTTTCATGGCCGCCTTATACTGGGTTTTCGATGCCGCCGACAACGGCGACTGGGTGCCCGGTCTGCCGGAGCAGACGTTAAAAACGATCGCCGTCTACCTGGCCCAGGTGGTTCTCGCGCTGGTCTTCGTGGCGGGCACCACGGCCTTCGTCTGGGCGCCGCCCTTGGTTTCGGTCGTGCAGTCGCGTGCCCCTGACGGCAGCAACAAGGTTGTCATCCTCGGCTACGGCAACACCAACGGGGCGCGCTACCTCCTCCTGCCGATGAACCTTCTTGCTGGCTGCATCCTCCTGTCGAAGCCCATGGGCGGGGGTGCTCTCGCGCTCGTCTTCTGGCAGACCATGTCTCTGATGGAGATTCTCGACCTCAACGAACTGACGGCGGAGTCGATCGGTCCGGTCATGCTGGCACTGCTGGGCAACTTTGCCTACTTCAAGACGGGCCATCAGGCCACGCCGAGCAGCATCCAGTGGGACAGCGCGTTCATCCCACTCTTCACGATCCGGTACCCGTGGTCGCCCATCGTGGTGGCGCTCAACCACTTTGGTGCGCAGATAATTGCGGCGTCGGCGGTGCCGCTTGTGGTGCTGTGGAAGGTGGGCCCGAAGAGGAAGGGCGTGTTGGAGAGCGCGAGCCGGGCGCTGGCGGCGTTTGTGTCCTTCTTCGCCGTCGAGTCCCTGGCGACCATGGCGTGGGCGGGACATCTGAGGAGACACCTGATGCTGTACCGGGTGTTCAGCCCGCGGTTCATGATGGGGGCCGTGCTGCTCCTCGTCATCGATGTGGTTTGCATCCTTGTCACGCTGGCAGGTGTGAGGTCAAACACCTTGTCCGTGAGCGAGGTGTTCGGGTTCGCCGACTGAGAACTTGGAGTCGTAGATTGGTCATCTTGCGTAGCTAGCTGTACGACTGTAGGATAAGGTGCGTGACGAGTTTAGTCTCTTGGGCAGGCCATGTTAGATACCTGGGCTCGAACGAGCGTGGAGCCAAAGCTCCTCTCGCACGACACAGAAGGTTACTCTCAAGAATAATGCGGTAAAAGCTTGGCAGTTCACTATGGACAGCTGTCATTGTTGGGTGATTTCGGTTCCATGTCTGAGAGCAGGGTGGAGATGGCGAGATCGTGTTCCAGTGCGTCCCCGAGACATCATCTCGTGTGAGCATCCGTACGCGATTTAAACATCATCGTCGGGCAATCGCTGCATGGACCTCAGCGCCATGTGCGGGCAGGGCTGCTGGGACCGGCAGAACCGCTGAAAGACCAGTGGCAGAGCTCCATGCCCATGAGGTACCTAGGTGGGCGTTTGGAGCTTCCTTCGATTCTGGGCCGAGAGTAATCACCTCGACGGGTCGCAACTGCTGTGGCGGCTGAAGGTGGGGCAGGGCCACGATGATTAAGCTGCCTAGAGGGTACATGGAACGAGGCCCTCAGGTACATGACACGTCGGGCACCCAGAAGCGTCCATCAAGTCTCCCCCCCACCGGCGTCAAGTCCTTGTTGCTGGATCTTGGGGAAAGCACAGGGCACGTCGTGATCAGCCGGGCGTGTTTTTTTTCCACCACCTTCCCCCGAGGCCCTTCCCCGTCCAGCCCGTCTCCCAAAGCAATCCCAATCCCGTTCGTCCATCACTCGCGCCTCCATCACCACCACCGCATCCAGCTCTTCCCTCCTACAATCTCTTTGTGCCCGCACACACGATCCGAACGTCTCTCCCTCCCTTTTGGTCCTCCCTCCAACGTCCACTCAGCCCCCTCCGTCTATACTGCGGTCTTTGCACTTCTTCTTTCTTCTAATTTCGGATCTGTTCCTTGTCCTCGAAAACGGAACTTGAACCCTTTGCGACTTCGGTCCTTCGAGCTTCATCCACGACTTCGCTGCCTCGCACATCAAGGTACGCAAACCCTCTCCTTCCTCCTGTCCCTCTCATCTCGATTGTCGCCCGCCATCTAACGCCCGTCCCACAGCGAAGCACCCTGACATTTTCGTCGTCGCCCATCGCCGTACAACGAGCCTGATCCCCCGTATCGGCCCTGTCGACTTCACCAGCCCGATCATTCCGGTTCGATTGCGCCAGTCAGAAACGACACATAAGCAATCATGGCGGCCAACGGTAGCTTCACGGCGCAGGACCAGTACAAGGGCAATGCCGATCAATCGTCCGTCGCTGTTGGCACTGATTCCTCTCCCTCTTCGGCTTCTAACGCCAACCTCAGTAAGGATGAGGTCGGTTGGTACTTCGTCGAGCAATACTACACCACCCTGAGCAAGACCCCCGAGAAGCTCCACGTATGTCCCGACTGCCTACTTCATCCTCTGCCATCACGATGCTAACCGACGACAGCTCTTCTACGGCAAGCGCTCCCAGTTCGTCTACGGCAAGGAGGCCGAGGTCGCCACCGTGTCCGTCGGCAGAAATGTGAGTAGCTCCGCACGACCCACTACCATACCTTGTTTGTCTAACCTACCTCCGTCTTCAGGCCATCCAGGAACGCATCAAGGAGCTCGACTTCCAGGACTGCAAGGTCCGCGTCACCAACGTCGACTCCATGGCCTCCTTCGACAACATCGTCATCCAGGTCATCGGCGAGACCTCCAACAAGGCTGCCGAGCCCCAGAAGTTCGTCCAGACCTTCGTCCTCGCTCCCCAGCCTTCCGGCTACTTCGTCGTCAACGACATTCTGCGTTTCGTCAACGAGGAGGGTGAGGAGGAGGCTGCTGTTGAGACCCAGGAGGAGCAGGTGAGCATTGAGCCCAGCGCTCCCATCGCCGAGGCCGAGAAGGTCGCTGTCGAGCCTGAGGAGGAGGCCCAGGAGCAGCCTGCCATTGATGCCGCCGAGGTCGACAAGAAGCTCGAGGAGACTGTCGAGGAGCCTGCCGCCAGCACCAAGGAGCCTGCCGTCCCCGAGGCCAAGCCCGAGGAGCCTGTCGAGGCCGTGCCTGAGGCCGCTGCTGAGGTGACCCCCGAGGCTGCCGCCCAGGAGGTCGCCGAGGACGACGTCAAGGAGGCTGAGAAGCCTGTTGACCCCAGCCCGACTCCCATCGCCCCTCCTGCTAAGGCTGCCGCTGAAAGGCCCCCTCCCGCAGCCGTTCCCACCAAGCCCATGTCGTGGGCCAGCCGTGCTGCCGCCGCTGTCGGACCCAAGGCCGCTGTCCCCCTTCCTAAGGCCGCTGTCCCCGCTGCTCAGAAAGCTGCGGCTTCCGCTGCTCCTGCTGCTCCTACTCCTGCTGCCGCCGCCGCCGCCCCTGCCGCTGCTTCTCCTCAGTCCAACGCCGCCGCTCAGCAGCCCGCCGAGACGAAGGAGTCTGCCCAGGCCGCGACTGAGTGGCAGTCCGTGTCCGACTCGAAGCGTCAGAACCGTCCCCAGTCCATCTCTGGCCCTCCTACCGAGAACAAGGATACTCTGGGCTATGTCAAGTACGTGACCGACAAGGTCAAGACCGAGGATCTCCGCGCTGCTCTGGCCGCTCACGGTGAGCTCACCTACTTCGACGTCAACCGCCAGAAGAACTGCGCCTTCGTCGAGTTCGCAACTGCTGCTGGCTACCAGGCCGCCGCTGCTGCCAACCCCCACACCGTCAACGGCGAGACCATCCAGGTCGAGGCTCGCCGCCCCAAGGCCGGCGCCTACGGCGGCAGCAACTACGCCTCGGGACGCGGCGGTGCTCCCACCCGCGGCCGCGGTGGTTTCGAGGGCCAGCGCCAGGGCAGCCAGGGCGGCGGCCGTGGCAACTTCACCGGCGGACAGGGTCGTGGCCGCGGCGCTCCTCGCGGCCGTGGCGCCTCGCAGGCCGCCACCAACGCTTGAGCATCCAACAACTCGAGCGCGCTACACGGCACATGCACGGTTCAGGGTTAATCTCTACGAAAGGTGAACCTGACTATCCGATGGATGAGGCTGCTCTCCCCCATACACCTCTCGAACCGTAAACCTCCCCACCCTTCCTCAACTGACGATCTGTAACCACCGAAACCCCTACCTCTATCCCCCTCCCCCCTCGACTTCATCTACCATCCTCTCTAATCCCTCTTGGCCCCGTTTTGGGGCTTCACCGCCGAGAAGACAAAAGCTAGTCGTTGTTTTTACCTCTTTCCCACGGAGTTTGAGTCGGACGGGGCGTGGTTGTGATGGCCATTTTCCGGCAGCTCGATCTCAAGTTTGCGTGTTCTTTGATTTTCTTTATTTTGACTCTCCCTCCCCCCTTGCCCAGCATGGCCACTCAGCATTTGCATCTCGCCCGTCGTTGTTGTTGGTCTACACGGCGGCAGGCGACGGGGGGGGCAGGGGAGAAACTGGCAAGCAGGCGTCGGGCCCCTCGGGACTGGCGTACCGACCGTCACGAATGAGGTGACGAACAGTGTATATTTGACGAGCGGGGTGGCGGCGGGGGAGGGGCACAGGCAAAACCAGGTTGGCAGGACGTGCGCGCACGCTCACCGGGAGCGGGCCGCCGCTGGCGACGGATGGATGCAAAGGAAGGGACGAGGACGGTCGCTGTATTATATAAAACGGAGGAGGCGAACGAGCAAAAGCAAGCTCCCTTGTGGGAGGGACGTCCAGAGACTGAAAGTCGTAAAGGACGCTGTAATGAAAAAGGGACGATGATTGATAATACCATGTTTGTCAGTAACCAGTGTCAGCGCCGGCGCAAGGCGGGTCGCGTATATCGGTGCCAGTGTCACGGTCACGCGCCGGAGAAGAGCGGTGATCATTCGTAGGCACCTTCTCAAAACGGCGAGCTGGTCGCATCGGGGACTGGGGGTGCAGCCAAGTACGAGGATGCGAGGGAGCTTTTCGGATTGGACCTCGTCTCCCGCGCCGGTGGAAGTGCACAGGAGTCTAGTGGCAGCGCAACTACCGGGCCAGGAGGCCGTTTCGGCGCCGAGACCGACAGCCGGTACACCAATCCTATCACGCCGAGAAGCGTGCGCACGAGCACTAGACCGAGGATGTGGCGACCTGTCCGTCGCGCAATGGGGTTCGAGGAGGGGGATCGACACGTGTGGTACGCGCATGGCCAGAGGATGGGAAAGGGGGAAACGCAGGTAGGTTCACGATGTGGGAGGGTTGGGGGGTAGTGATCTGCTGGTGTGGTGGCTGTTGTGTGCTGCAGATGGGATGGAGGCGAGCGCGGCGCTGACGAGGGGGGAGGGGGGGACCAGGGGCTGACAGGGGGGAGGGGCTTCTGGAAGTGTTCCCTGGATGTAGGATTTGATGGTGCCAAGGAACTGGGAGGCGTGGGCGTAGCATCGCGTGGCTCGTCGCGACGCCGGGAGGGGAGGGCATCTGGTCTGGTCGAAGGAACGGTTGGAGGGGAGCTGCGGGTGCCGGACAGGGGGGATTAGATTGTCTCTTCAGCTTTGCTTCTGCTTTCGGGATGGAAGTGAGTGCGAGGCCGAGGGGCAGCATGGCGATCGGTCGAAAGAGGGCGGGGACGGGACATGAGAAGAGAAGGGTAGGGAAGCCAAAGTAGATAGAGGGCACTCGCTTGGTAGGTAAGGGTCCATTGGCGGTGGTGGGCTGTCGAAGAGGAGCGCCGATGGTTCTGGCGGAGATGATGTCCGTTCGTGGGCTCGCGTGCGGCTATCCGGGCATGGCGCTGGGGCCAAGCGATGGAACGGAGATGGGGGGATGGATGGTGGTGAGATGGTGAAGGGCAGGGCGGTCCAACGGGAGGCGATGGATGGCGCCGTCGTAGATGCGATCGGCAACTAGGGAGGTGAGGTGATGGGGGGCGAGGTTGTAGCCGTTTGGTGGCTGCATGTTTCAAGCCCAGGTAAGGTAAGCGTGTGTGTGTGTGTCTGTGTGTGTGTAAACATGAGGCGCATTGCGAAGGTGGTATTGTATGGATCGTGGGCAGTGTGCTATTGGAGATGGAGTCGTGGAGCCGTGCAGTCGAGCTGTCTCGGAGAAAGGAGGAGGAAGGGCAGGAGCAGTGACGAGAAGACCGCGCGGACTCATCTGGCATGACCACAGGAATCCACCAGCTCCGGGTCCTTCCACGGGTCTTTCCACGGGTCCCTCCTTCCACGACGACCATTGACCATGTCTCCTGCCTCTCGCGTCGAGCGACCCCGTCGTGTGCTTCGGTCGACCGTCAGACTGGGCGGAGGTTGAGAGGGACCCGGGAAGGACCTACCCGGAACGGCCTAGCACGCCCGCCGCCCCTACGTGGTACAGTCCCCTCGGCCTTCCCTACGACCCCTATGGCCACCCCTGGAGGCTGAGGCCACCCGGGGCCTGCCTTGCCTTTTTTGGGGACTGCCTGCCTAACTACCTTACCTTGCAGGTACCTAAGGTAGGTCGAGGTGCCTCAGGGCAGGAAAGGAGGGAACAGGTAGGTGCCAGTACAGCAAGCAGGCAAGCACGGCTGAGGTGATCCCTGCCCCCCTGTTCCGTGCCCCATGCTTGCCTTTCTCTGCCTGCCCCGTGCCCCATGGTCTCCAAGGTCTCCATGGTCTGCCCCGTCCATATGCAGGCTCCTCCATCCACATCCACATCCACATCAACTGCCCCTGGCGGATCAGCAGTCAACTTAACCTACTTTTCGCCTCTCCACCGGTCCAGCTGGTTGCAGATGCGCTGATGCAGGCCCCCCCAGAGGCACCAGACGCGGATGCGGATCACGACAGTTCGTCTCTGCCGCCGCTGTCGCAATATCCTCCGAAGAAGCACCTAGCCATAACCATAGCCACTCCGAAAGAGGCCCTGCCCTGCTCGTGGACATCGTCCCGCTCGTCCCGGCCCACGCCCTCTTCCTCTCATCAGGTCTTGTCTTGACTGTCTTGTCGTCCGTTGCCATTGGCGCGGACACTTTCTCTCAGTCGTCTGCCATCTCCCATCCTCCCTCCCACTCGCATCCTGGCTTTTGCCTAGAAAAGCCATCCTTCTAGAAGGCTTCTCCCCATCCTTCTAGAAGCTGACGCTCCTCCTCCTCCTCTCCTCACTCTCTTCTCTTGTCGATTCATCCTCAACTCCCGTTTGCTCTACGCTGCCCTGCTCCTCTCGGCGTCCCCCATCGTCACTACTGTTCAGAGAGGCTGCCCTGTGTCTCGTTGAGCGATTTGTCACTGGCTCCGCGGTGTCATTTGCGCCCTAGACCCTGGACGTGGCTTGACTCACTTCACCCTCGCTCCCACTCGCTGGCCACAGCTGTGTCTGTGTCTGTGCCTGTGATTTGTGATTGTGCCTGTCTGTGCCTGCACTCGCACGCCCTTGCAACACGACAGGTCATCTTCCCCGTTATAGCCGTGTTTGCTTATTTGTTTGCTTGATCACCGGTCTGCCTGTCTGTTCCTCTGCTCGCGTCGACAAAATTTGTACCTGTCAAGCCGAGTCAAATCAAGTCAGCTGGGTGAGTGAGGCCAGCCCGATGGTGGGTTGCAAACTGACTGAATCAGAAGCGACGAACACCCATCGTCGAACGAAGTTGGGCTGGCTGCGACCCTGGATGGCGGAGCATCACAACGAACAAGACCGCTTCGTCCCCCTCCTCCCAACATCGTCCCGAGAGACCACGACGAGCAAACCAAAGCGGCCCGAAATTGCCGCAGCAGCTGCTACCTGCCTTTCTCGCCCCCATCTTCACCACCATCACCCTCGTCCTCGACCTCGTCCTCACACTCGCCTCACCTCACCTCACATACTTCAAGCCAGGCCCTGACGACAGCCTCCATCATGACGGCTGGTGGCTCTGGCTGGATCTTCCTTCACCCTTAGCCGGCTCTTTGTCCACCTCGTTTCGTCTCACCTCACCACTCTCCCCTTCTTGACGCCATCACCACCCCTCACAAGTACGGAGCCACTCTCATGAGTTCACGCCCTGCCACAGGCGGCGGTGGCTCCTCGACCTCGACCTCACTCTCCATCTCATCCTCTTCCTCATCGACGTCTACCCCTTCCACCACCACGTCGACCGCCCGTCATGACGCCTACGACCGCCGCCTCTCCGTCGAGGAGGATCTGTTCTATGAACAGATCATGACCGCCGATCCCCGGCCTCCCTCCGAACCCCCACCTCCGTACCGCCCGGAGCCCCCGCGCCGCGCCTCACCCATCCTCCCACCGGCCGACCGCCCCCAACAGCAACGGATCCAAGGCCGAGGCTCAATCGACTCTCCGCCGGCATACCACACCGACATTGACCTCGCTGCCGTTTGGGAGCTCAAGATGGAGCTTGAGGACGCCGTCAACCGTGCTGACGATCGCACCTGGCACACCGTTATCGTCGAGCTGCGCGGCACCAGTCTCAAACTCTACAGTATCAAGAAGGAATGGACGCAGTGGGGTTGGGGCACCGCTCGCGACTGGGCATCCTCCATGCAGTCTCCCGACAACCCTCCCTGGGCCCGCCGTGCCGCTCTGTTACGAGTTTATCACCTACAGCACGCCGACATTGGAATTGCCGCTGACTACAAGAAGTATGTGCCTGCCGTCTGCCATCCCCAGGCCTGACCTCATTGTCAAAGAAACAACGGCCCTAACAAAGCAGACGCCGCAACGTCATTCGCCTCCGCCTCGAGACAGATCAGCTCCTGCTCTCCTGCCTCGAGCCCGCCACCTTTGTTCGCTGGCTCGATGCCCTCTTCGCCGCCATCGCCATCGCCGCCCCCCTCGATGAACGCGAATACCCCACAGACAATTCGGTCCCGCGCTCTCAACGCTCGCGCTGGCTGCAGGCTCAACGACGTGTGTCGAACGCCGGCAGGGTGAATTACCCTGTCCCGACGCCGCGGCCGCTGGGCGGTCTACTGCTCGCGCCTCGGCCGTACTCGCCGAGCATCACATCAAGCCTGAGCCTGAGCTCGCACCTCGATATGGACGCTGATCCATATCCATCACCTGATCTGTCCGACGGCGGTTATGGGCTGCAAGGTCAGAGCGTGCTGCGGGGACAGGGATCATCCGGTGGCTCGACGCCCGCGCTTTCGAGGCGGTCGACGACGGGGTCTGCGAGTTTCCGGCGCGTCGTGGCCGCGGTTGGGAGCGTCGGGGACGAGGGCAAGTGGACGCCTGCACGAGAGAGGCGGGATCCGGCGGACGACATGCGGTATGCACGACTGTGTTTCGCGATCCTGCTGTACCGGAGCCCGAGGAAGAGCGAGTTCACGGTCCGTGGGGGTACGCGGTGGACCGTAAACTGGGAGACGGGGAGAAAGGTGAGGGTGCTTCCGCCGAGGTATGGTGAGTGGAGCGTCGGCTCAAAGAGGGGGACGTCGCTGCTGATGTGACGAGATGCACACGCTGGTCAAAGGGAACATGACTGACCAGGTAGACATAGAATTTCGCAGTGTGGCATGAAAGGGGACGGACCGAGGTCCCAACAGATACGTGGGACGGGACAGCTAGGGGCTTTCTCTCTGGTATTATACGCCGCGCCGCGGCTGTCATGGCGTCGTGGGCATCATTATAGCATACATAGCGTGGTGTACAGTGGGGCGCGAGCCCCTTTTCAACGTGCTCCTTCTCTCCAGCGCTCTCTGCGTTCGTTCGTTCTTAGTAGTCCCGCAAAGTGACGACTCCTCGCCGACATTTTCCTGCCGACCTACGTGCCCGCCATCCCGGCGTCGGCCGTGCGCGCCTCGGCCGCAAGCTCGGGGGCCACGTCGCTGAGCAGAGCGTTGGCGCCGTCGACGTCGGCGACGGCACCGTCGAGGGCGGCAAGCAGAGCGTCCATCTCGGCGCGCTGGGCCTGGATCGTGGAGAAGAGAGTCTCGTTCTCGATGCGCGTGTTCTGAAGTGCAGCGCTGAGGTGGGAGTGGGCGTGCGCAAGGGACGGGTGGAGATGGCCTTTGATGACGGCCTCGGGGGGCAGGGAGTGGGGGCTGTTCACCTCGTCAGCTGTGTTCTGTCTGAGGGCGTGCAAAGCGTTGATATCGCGGAAGGGGCAGAGAGGGTTCCTACGGTGTCGGATCCGGGGCGTCGGAGGGGTGGTCTCTGCGCTGGCGGTCGGCGTCGGCAACGAGGGACTCGAGCTCGTTGAGCTTGCGGACGAGGTCGCGCTCGTCGAGGATCGTCTCGAAATCTTTCTGCGGGGCGGGTCAGCCTCGTCTGACGTCAAAGGGGAGACCGGGGGGGGGAGGGGCGCGCACGTTGCAGCGGTCCTCGAGATAGTCGACCATTTGCTTCTGGACGTTGCGCAGGGCATTGGGGGCGTGGGCGGCGATGGTGGGGAAGCAGGCGGCGAAGTTGTCGTAGTTGACGCGGGCGAGGGTGCGGCGGAGGGCCGTGTCGTACATCTCGATGAAGCGGGCGGCGCGGGGGCCCGGCGTGGCGGGCGTGTGCTTCTCGGGGAGGGGGGGCGATGCGGGGGGGTCTTGGTCCTCGTCCCGGGTCTGCGCGGGCTGCTGCGCGGCGGGCGCTTCGCCTTGCTGGGGGTTGTCGGGAGAGGTGTCCATCTCTGTGGGCGCCGGGGCATTGGCCGGGGGCGGCTGGTCTTCGGGGGGTGGTTGTGACATTTTGGGGGTGGGCGATGCGAAGGATGTCGCGATGCTGGGGTTGGTGTTGAGGACGCGTCGGGGCCGCGCGACGATATGCGCGTTGAGGAGCGCATGGCGGGGTGTGGGGTGATGACTCAGCAACCCCTTTCCTCCATCCCTTTGCCGCAGCTTCCCACCCCGCCAACCTTCTTGGGTGTCTACAAGTACACTGAAAACCGCGACACGGACGACACTTTCAAAACCGGCAGAGACCAAGATGTATATCTTTTGTTTCTTTGCTGATGCAGCTTCATGTTTCGACCAGCACCGGCCATTATCTGCAAGTCTAAGACAACGGTAAGCATGGCAGATCCAGGTCTATCGCCTGAAAATGTGGACCAGGCCATCAAGGCACCTGAGCCGAAAGACATCAATATTCTCACCCGTCACCTGTGGCTGCAAAAGCTCTACACCATCACCGTTAACGTCACATCATCTGTTGAGTCCTGCTTTCAGTGCCTTGATTCCGATGTCGACCCATCTCCACCAGGTCCATCTATCTAGCACTCTGTCTCTCCGTCTCCGTGACAGTTCCTCTCTCCGTCTCCCGTTCTCTCTACTCCCCTCGTCTCCGAGCCCCCAAGGTAATGCCGCCTTCTATCACCCGTTCTATCCCACCGGGGCACCTCCCCATGCCCGTCGAACAAAACCGGCCTATCCAGAAGGACGCCACGTCCCAAAAGGTCACTCTCTCTCGACGGCATCGGTAGCCGAAGCGGACGGGGACGCGCACTCGCCGATCGAAGTGCGCTGCATACCCGGCACGACGCCCTGCGACACGTCCCAGCCTGTGACGCCCGCCCAGTAGTGGCAGTACTTGGTGCCCTCCTGGCAGTAGGTGGGGTGGCAAAAGAGGCTGCTGCTGCTGCTGGTCGTCGTCTCCGCGGTGCTGTCGGCCGGGGTGGTCGGGGTGGGAGAGGCGGTGGTGTTGGCGCTGAGCGTCGTGAGGGAGAGGTCCTGGTAGTCGATGCCCTTGTTGGCAGTCGTGGTGGCGTGGCGGCGGTCCGCCGGGTTGACGGCGATGGTGGTCAGTGAGAGACCCTGGTAGTCGATGCCCGTGCCGGTCTTGGTGGTCTCTTCGTGAACCTTGGTGGTGATGGTGGTGAGGGTGAGGCCCTGGAAGTCAATGTCGACGACGGAAGTGGTGGGGACGGCACGTCGATCAACATTATTGACGGTGATCGTAGTCAGGGTGAGGCCCTGGAAGTCGAGACCAGAACCAGCCTTGGTGCTCCTGGCGTGACTCTCGGTGACAGTGGTGAGGGGAAGACCCTGGTAGTCGATGTCGGCGAAAGGGCTGGTCGGGGCAGCACGGCGAGCGGCGTTGGCGGTGCAGGACTCCTCGAAGACGGTCTGGGTCATGCCGGGAATGGGGCCGAGAGAGACGTCCCAGCTAGTGACGCCGCCCGAGTAGAGACACATGGAGACGCCGTCCTGGCACCAGTGCTGGATGCAGCTGACGGAGGTCTGGCCGCTGCCGTCACCGGCGCCGACGGCGCTGGCAGTGGCAGTGGCAGTGGCAGTGGCAACGCCAGTGCCGGTACCGTAGGTGGGGAGCACGGCCGCCGCCGTGATGGCCGGCACGGCAGCGCCGAGGGCCGAGACAACAAGGGCCAAGGCGAGGATGAGATGCTTGATCGACATTTTGCCCTGTTGAGTCTGGTGAATTAGAATCATGCTTGACTAAGCCGCTGGGACGAGGATGACTCACTTTGAGATGGATACTTCAAAGACGGGTTCAGGAAGGCTCAAGATGAAGATGTCGCGTCGCGATGCTTTGCAGGTCTGAACACACATAATTAGCACCATATTGCGGTGAGCTCTGAGGGCGATTTGCTCGCCAGCGCGAAAAGGCCAAACAAGGTAAAGGTTCATGAACCTTGGTGGTAAGTACTTACTTTGACTGCTCAGGTGATCCTTTCGCGAAGGTTTGATCGTGATATGAGGGTTTCTTTACTCAGGTCAGCTACTTGCCCAAAGACCACCACCCAGGATCATGATGCTAAGAAAAGCACAGAAGGCAGGAGCACCAGTGACTCCGACGGCTCAAAGACGTCGCAACCTTGATAGACAAGCAGGCCAAGCAGGTCATAAACTCAGAGCAACTTGGTAGTTGCGCTCATGTTGCGCTTTGTGTCATCCTCTGGCGGTCGGTCCAGCTTACGCAACATGCCTCGCAGTTGGCGAAGTGCAATGGAAATAAACTTACTGCGGCACCAAAGACGGAAGAGTAGTCTTCAAAGAAGGCGATCCTTTCGCGATGCGGTTTGCGGTGGCGGAAGTGAGGCAGTTTGCCGGTTGCGTTGATGGAGAAGAGCTTGGTGAAGAGCGTGAGAGTTGCAGGCGAAGAAGATGGGCAGAAGAGGGAAGAACAGAGAGGTAAATAAGAGCGGTGGGCTTTCCACTCGAAGCACAGCTTCCGGCGTTCTCTGAATCGATAGGTTCGGTGAACCGGTGGCCAAGGGGGCATATGGGAAGGCGTTAGGATACCGGATCACCCCTCAGACGTTGGCAGGGGCACGAAGCAGCAGAGTCTGTGATTCAAAGGCTCCCCCTGGCCGGCTGCTCATCTTCGCCGGAGGGGTAGCCAGGTTGTTTTATACCGGGCCATGGGGTGCTACGAGAGGATCATGAGCCAGCTTTGCCCAGAACAACGCCTTGATCGATCCATGCCGTCGAGGTCACCTCAGCAGTCGCACTGATAGGATGAATCAAGAGCCGTGGGCGCCGGGAGAACGAGGCGAGTGCATCGAAAGCATGGCGATGAGGGTATAAAACGAGGCGAATCGGACCGTTCGGCGAGCCCCGGCACGGGCTGGTCATCACGAGGCCAGAGCCTGTCGCGAGGGTCCTACTCGGGATGCTTCCAGACGCGAGGCGGAACTGCAACGTGTGCCCGAGCGGCGCACCTTGTGGCAGCGTAGACACGCTGACAGCGGGTGACGACGGCGCGGCCGGTGGAACGGCTCGGAAGATGGGTGCCGGGGCGGTGCGAGTGTCACGGGCGTGAGCCGGGCTGGACCGCGTACTTCGAAGTGGCTTTCACATGGGCCGAGGCCTGCCCTGGGGCTACGACGCGGAGTAATGAGAAGCAAGAACATTCGTGGTATTATGTGGTAATGTACAGCTGGCCTGCTACTACAGACGTGAGCAAACAAAGTAGGGTTTACAGTTCGTCTCATGGTCTGACGAAACCAATCAGGAGGAGGGCCAGATGGACATGGCGCTGGCGGCCTTGAAGTACAGGGTGGCGATGATGCCCTGGCTGGCGAGCCAGATGAGGCTGCGCAGGGGCGCCAGCTTGCGGTTCTCCTGGAGGGCGACGTAGGTGACGGTGTAGAGGGCGCGGGCGAGGACGTAGCCGAAGGAGAGGGCGTTGGTGACGGAGGCGTCAACACCGGCGACGTTGGCGGCGACGACGGCGCCGGCGTAGTAGCCGAGGGTCTCGATGCCGTTGGCGCTGGCGTTCTCGGCACGGATGATGCGGTTCTTGGTCTGGGGGAAGTCAGCGGCAAGGATAAGGGACACGGGTAGCCGCAGAGGTAGAGTCGGAGGGTGAGGGGGGGACAGAGACAGAGACAGAACATACGGGCTTGTCGATGGTCTCGTCGTCCTTCAGCCTCTGCTGGAGAGAACGGGGGTTGGCGAGGTCGTAGTTCTTGCCGCCCTGCAGCGAGGCGTAGCAGTGAGGGGCCATGGCGACGAAGAAGGTCGCGGGCACCTGGATGCTGTCAGTGAGGCCACGGAGAAGGGGGGCCGGGTTGGGACGGCTCACGGTGTAGAAGGAAAGACCCTTCTGGGCGAGGTCAAGACCCATGATGGTGGCAGACATGGTGACGATGATGACAATCTATGAGATGAAACAGTCTTGAGTCGAGTTGCTATGTATGAGAAAATGAAATGCGAGGTAGTTGGGGGGCAAGATGATGAAAGGACGAGAGTGATGTTGCGAGTGTAGGGAGCTTTACGTCGAAACATAACTGTTCCAGTCAAGCCACCTTACCTTGGCTGCCTTGGCCTCGCGAAGAGCTCCTCCCCCCCTTCCATGAGGTCATTGTGGAAACGGGCTCTATTTGCCCCGAGGCTAGGCTGGCAGATTGGCCCCAGCTTCCTCCCAGGGTGATCTGTCGGCCAAGTCCCATGTGGCCGTCCATCACGGTGGTTGATTTCGATCCCGTTCCATGTGGAATGCTGTCCCGGCCCATCTGATGGAACGGCGACTAGTCAGCCCGTCAGGACGTGCAGCGCCTTTTCGCTGTGAGCTGTTGTGGCCTTTGGTGCGCCCATTGTTCGGTGTAGCGGGTCAACGGTACCTAGGACCGGCAGCAGAAGTAGCTCACGGTCTGGGCTGAGTAAAGATGGCGTAGGAATGCCGTTCGAAACCACGTATTATTTATTGCCTTGCATTGATTGAACTGAACAGAGTGGAATTGGATTTTGAAGGGGGATATGGGAATAGGAACGTCAACCACGGGGGATGGATGATAACAGACAGGCCCAGGAACCAGCATGACCGTTCGATTGCAACATGCCTATCGACTTGTACAACATGCTGCCTTAACACGGCGCCAGACACTTGTCGGGCAGGGTGGACTAGCACTAAGTCGCGGCCTACCTGTGCCGGCAGTGCCCGCCCCCCTATCGGCCGGCTTGTTGAGTACCTAGGTAGGGAACAGAACGGGGGCTTCGGGTGCTTTCGACACTCCGTCGGCTCCAGTCCAGTCAAGTTCATCAAAGGACAGTGCCTGTGTACCTAGGTACCCAGGTCCCCCTGCTTTTGAGACCGTTCTCATTACCCAACTCGCCTTACGTAACATGTTAACTACAACCCCTGCTCGGCCACCTCAGCGCATCTCGTGCTCCATACATCGTAGTGGACAGCCCACGATCCCTCCGGCACCTCAAGATATATTCTCTTCTTGTCATAATGGCAAACAATACATAATGCCCAACATGAGAGATCATCGTGCCATGGCTACATCGGCATCTGCGAGGACCTCCCTCGCCGTTCTGCCTCTGAACCCCCTATTTCCCGCCCTCTGCCGAGCTCAAGGGTCCATGTCCGCACGTTTGTAACACAACCAGTCGACGCGTCCGGCCAGACCGAGGGTTCGTGGGCGAGCTCAAACAGCTGCCTGATCTTCTCGACGAACGATCCTGGTTCAGTTCCCCGCCTCACGGGGCTAGGAGCACTCGTTTCCTCACCTACCTTACCCAGGTAGGGCAGATGAACCTCCGACGTCCTGCGACAAAAGTAGGGGTCTCGGCGCTCGGGAGCCGGCACTCGACCCCACAGCAGGACCGAGATACGGTACGCCCGACCCTAAAAATTCACGGCACTTTTTGTGATTTCGCGGCCTGGCCCGTGGCGGTCGTCCTTAGCCTGCCTTGGCCCTCGCGTGTCAGATTACATGAGGTTGAGGCCTCCCCAGTGCACACGCGGCCTGGTGCGAGCGAGGTCATCACCATGACCCCCGACGGGTCGTCTCCCAGGAACCCGAAAAACACGATGGCGCCCCTACGCCAGAGCCGCCTCGACTACCGCACACTTCCTCACTCGCCCCCGTTCTAGACACGCAGCTTGAACATCACCAGCACCATGCCACAGGACTTTCCGCTTCACCAGTACAGGGCCGGTGGTGGCCATCCCAGCGGCCTGCGCAAGGGCATAGAGGAGAAGCTGGACGAGTCTCTCCTCGGCCACTTCTCCCAGCTGTTCAACAGGTACGCCAGCCCCGACAACAAGTGGCGCAGAGACCAGGTCGGCATCTTCATGCAGCATGTGCAGGCAGAAGACCCCAACGGCCTGGCGGGCTACCTCGTCGACAAGGTCGAGCTGGATCTGTTCGAGCTGATCAAATACCTGACCTCGCCCTGCGGCAACGCCCTTGAGATGGCCGCCCCGCAGGACCTGTCGTGGCCCCTCAGCAGCTACTTCATCAGCTCGAGCCACAACACCTACCTCACCGGCAACCAGCTCTCGAGCGACTCCAGCGCCGAGGCCTACAAGGACGTCCTGCTCCGTGGGTGTCGCTGCATCGAGATTGACGTTTGGGACGGCCAGGAACACTACAGGCCTGGATTCGAACGAGAAGGGGGCACGGAAGACGGACAGCCGGACACGCCCGCGGACGCGGCTCCTGAAAAGCTCAGTCGGAGAGACCACATGGTCATCAACATTGGCCGGTGGGTCATGAACAAGTTTGACCCTGTGGACCCTGAGGGCCGGACTGTCGACGAGAGGCTTTCCGACATAATCCGGGCCGAGCCGCGGGTCCTCCACGGCTTCACGCTCACCAAAGAGGTCCTCTTCCGTGACGTGTGCCAGGTCGTCAAGGACTACGCTTTCGCCGTATCGGACCTGCCCCTCATCGTCAGCCTGGAAGTGCACTGCTCTCCGCTCCAGCAGGGCGCTATGGTTGACATCATGGAGGAGATATGGGGGGACTACCTCGTCCCAGTGCCCGAGATCGAGCCCGCCTGCCTTCCGTCGCCTGCTGAGCTGCGCAACAAAATCCTGGTCAAGGTCAAATACCTCCCCGACAACAAGGACGCCACCGGGAGCACCAAGACGGGAGGCACAGGAAATGACGACGATGACAGCATGCTCGAAGTTGTCACGGAAGGGTCCGAGAAGAAGACGCAAAAGGTCAAGGCGCCTAAGATCACGCCCCGCCTGAGCCGCCTGGGCATCCACACCCGCGGCGTCAAGTTCAAGTCTCTCGACCAGCGCGAGGCGTCGATGCCGAACCACATCTTCTCGCTCTCGGAAAAGGCGGCGTTCGCTGTGCAGAGGCGGATGCCGAAGGCCATGTTCGCGCATAACAAGGACTTCCTCATGCGAACATATCCCCACGGCATGCGGGTGGATTCGTCCAACTTTGATCCGGTCCTCTTCTGGCGAGCGGGCGTGCAGGTCGTTGCGCTGAACTGGCAATCATGGGATGCGGGGATGATTCTCAACGAAGGCATGTTCGCGGGATCGGATGGCTATGTGCTCAAGCCCCAGGGGTATCGCCGCGATAAGGGCGCGGAGTGGACGCCCGGGGGTGACCGTGATGAGGGGACGGGATTTGCGATCCCCAGCAAGACGCTGGACAGGGTGGCTATTACGGTGCTGGCGGCGCAGAATTTGCCGCTGGTAAACCAGGGCGACAGCCCGGCCAAATTCCTCCCGTACGTCAAGGTCGGACTGCACACAGAGCCGGATGCGCTGGCGGCCATGGTGAATGAGGACGTAGGCGAAGATCAGGTCAAGCAGGTTGGCTACAGGGGCCAGACGGGGAAGAGCAAGGGCACAAGTCCGGACTTTGGCGGTGAGGTGATTGAGTTTCTCAACATCGAGGGTGTTGTTCCTGAGTTGACGTTCCTATCGTTCGTTATCATGAACGATATCGTCGGACCAGATGTCATGGCTGCATGGGCCTGTATCCGCATGGACAGGTTGAGGTCTGGGTATCGCTTCGTCCGGTTGCTGGACAAGGATGGTATGCCGAGCAGAGGCATTCTATTGATCAAGACGGAGGTGACGGAAGCTGCGGCGCCGTGACGGACGGGTGAAGGTGAATTGATGGTGTGCAATTATTGACTCTCCCAAAGCCCACATGGAAGTTGCTGTTGATGGCAATGGCGTGTGTTCTAATAAAAATTCCGGACGATTTGCGGTAGGTTTTTCGCTCGCCAGCTGCTTCAAGACTTGAGTACCTTGCCTATCCCGCTTGTCCATTACAGAAATGGGAACTAGGTGTTAGCTACATCGCTAGCTTGTCCATTGGCCACAGTGATGAATCACCCGTGTACAGACAGGCTCACCGAAGGCTCAGAATCTTTCTCCACCCTCCCGCACGACTCGTGCACACCGAAGCCGCTTGGCCTGAGTGCAAACGTCCGACATCGTTCTGGGGTCAGGTCTCGGGTCGATTCATCCCCCATGTTGACTGATGAAGGCTGGTGGGATGATATCAATCCATGCATTCGAATCAGACCGAGTCAGGTGAGATGCAGAGGAGAGTATGCCTGGAGGAGGCGTGTGGAGGGGGCGTCTGGAGGGAGGGAGGTGTCGGCCAGCAGTTTGGTTGCCTACGCTTAGGCAGACGCTCAATCGTCAAAACCACGACTGAACACCATCAGTCTTGCCTTGGCTTGCAGACGATCGCCCATGATGCCATGGTGATGGTGATGGTGGTGGTGACGGTGAAGGAAGATGGATGTGATGGACAGGGGGCCTGCCTCGCAAGGAAGGGGAAGCCAAGGGAGGAGGAAAAGAAGCGGAACGGCGGCGGCGGCCAGTGGTCCTGCCGGTTGGCTTGCTGCGAGGAAGGCAGAGCCGGGCTTGGCCCCTCCCCCGTCATTTCCAACAATCGGATTTGGAGATGAGCAGCTGCCGCACTGTTCCACTTCTTGTTTCTGTTCTGCGGTGCTAACATGGACTTTACCTAAGACGCCTGTACAACCGCCCAAAGCCCAGACAATCTGATAAGGCAGACTCTGATCAGCACAGTGTGGAGTGGGCGCGAACAAGCCCCTTGGCTAGCGATAACAATTTTTCCCATTCATTCCCGCCCGGTCCTTTCCATCCAAGCCGCCGCTGCCCACCCATCCCCCCCCCCCCGACGTCCCACCCTGGTCCAGTGTCTCTCTCCTCTACCTGGACCTGACCTGATGAGCAGCCAGTTTGCCTTTTGGTAGCCCACCCACTCCAGTGTTCGCCCGGGCCCCAGATTACCTGACCAGACAAGCCCGAACCAGAACCAGTCCAACCAGACAGTCCAAATCAGCGTTCAACGTCCAGCATCACCACCCGCCCGCGCAGCATCGCTACCATCGTGCATCCCCCAGCGAAAATTCGGTCCACCCACCGCGACCCCCATCGACCCGTCAATCGCCATCAATCACCACCACCCCAAAACACCCTTTTCATCATCGCCGACCGACTATTTCATCTCGCACGAGGCCCACGAGTCCCCTCGACACTCCGTTTTCCCCAAAAACGGATGTCGCCGCGACTGATGCTATGACTGAGGTCGGGCCTGCCGACCGCGCCAGGCTTTTGCGATCCAAACGCGATGAGTTCAGGTTGGTTTGCCCTGCATTCAATAGCCCTGCTCTTTCCGATGCCAGCGATACCATGGACGGCCTGTTGACGGTGCGCAGTTCAATCGTGACGTCGCGGAAGCGCAAGCTTCGCCAGTTGTACGCTGTCGCGACAACTCACGATGGCATCCCCACCAACGACTTCGCGAATCCCGACGCGACACCCGCTCTGCCACCCGAACTGCACTTCCTGCAGAGTAGCGACATATTCAAGTACGTCACAACATGCGATGCAATTGATTTCGACCCCTCCCCGGCCGTTTTGCGCGCGTCAATCGCCGCCGCCCGACTAACATCATCTAGGGGCGCCATCCTCGACGAGCGCAGTATTCCTGCACGCCCGCCACTGCGATACGACGCCTTTAGAAACTCACTAGAGAGATCCGATCTCTTCGCAACGTCTGTTCCCTCCCCTGCACCAGTACCGACCCCGACCCTCGACAACAGACAGACCCAGAACGCGCCGGCCACCTCGAAACAGAAACCATCGACGCCCATCCCTGGACACGACGCCCCCGTCCAGCAATCCAAACCACCGCAAACACCACTGGATCTGTCTCTCCCGCCGAAACCCGTCCAACCTCAGTCCGCTTCGCCAGCTCCTCCCGCAGCACCCGGGCAGAAGCCTGCACCGTCGACCCAACCGATTCGTCATGGACCGCCCACCCCCGCCAAGTCTCTTTCCAATGGCGCTGTTGGGGTTTCCGGTCAGGTCTCCAGAGATGGTAGTCAGGCTGGCGCGCCCGGGGTGCGCGCTGGAACAGCGCAGGAGACGCCGCAAGAGACAGACCACAAGGTCTCCGATCCAGCACCTACGACACGCGCGGCAAGATCACCACTTGCGGCACCTTCGTCCGACAAGCCCCGCGATCCGAGGGCCGAGCCTGAGAATGTCCGAATAAAGCAGGCACAGGAAGCCTTCAAGCCCGCCGACGTGCTATCATCCCCCGGTTCGACAGCGCAGACCGCTGCTACCCCAGCCGTCGGGGACATATCGACAGACACAAGCCCTGAACACGACCCAGCTCGGTACGCTGATGGCGACGACGGCAAGGACTATGGGCAAGCTCAGGCGGAATCACCGACGAAGAAGCGTGTTTTGGATCCCGAGGACACACTGCCAAACGACGGGGACTTGAGTAATGATGCGCGAGTCTTGGATGGCCCTGAAGCTCAGTTGCTGCAGGAGTCGATGAGTGTGGCCTCGAAACAGGCATCACAGACTGTGCAAAGAGCCCCTCAAGGTCCTGTGCCAGGACTCCCCCCTGTCGAGGCCAGAAAGGAGCTGTCCAAACCCGACGAACTTTCGGCTACCGAAAAGCCAATTCCGCCACAAGCTTCGCTCAACGCCAAACGCGCAGCAGAAGCGAAACCCTCGGTCTCGGATGCTCAAAACGAAATCCCGGACAGCCAGGACTCGGCCTCAGCAGACCGTATGGACGTGGACACACCGACCACGGCTCACATCCAGAAGGCACAAGATGGAGTGAAGGCGCCGTCTCAGCCGGCAGTGTCACCAACCCCCGAGGCCCACGACTCGGCACCATCTGCACGCCAGACCACAGGCGACGCAGCTCAAGCGCCAGAACGGGCTGTCACCCGAGTATCCACTGGAGCCATCCGGCAAAAGTCCGTGTCTGAGATTTTAGGAGAGTCTCGGCCTACATCGGTCGTCGAGGAGACGACCAGTGTCGACGTACCGCCACCGCAATTGACGCCTGTCACATCAACGCCACAGTCACCGGCTTCTCGATCCAGGACTGGTCTGTACCGACGGAAACAGAAGCCAAAGAACCAGGTCTCGGCTGTTGTCTTCGGCAAGTCTCATAAGCGGACATCGTCCGACAAGAACGCCATGAGCAGTCAGCCGAAGGCGGAATCTTACCTGCCCACAGACGACTACTTCACTCCGCTCTTTGTTCAAGGCTTCAGTCAGTCGAGTAAATGGATGAAGCCCATCGAGGTCGTGCTGAACCAGGCACACAAAACGGTTTCGACGTCAGATGCGAACATTGCACTGCAGGATAATCAAGCGTGTCGTGTACTGCGACGGGTGTACAACCTTCAGCAACAGGACAAATGGCTTCTTCGTCAGCCCAAGCGGTGCCCCGAACCGGCAAGACAAGAATCCCATTGGGACGTTCTTCTCGGGGAGGCAAAATGGATGCGTACCGATTTCCGCGAAGAAAGGAAGTGGAAGACGGCTTGTGCTCGCAACCTCGCGAATGCTTGTGCTCTATGGGTCCAGTCCAGTAAGGAAGATCGCAAGGCACTTCAGGTCAGCGCCTTCATACCACCGAAGCCACAACAGTCAGACGGCGACATTGTTATGGATCAATCACAACATGGTGTCTTGGCCCGCGCTACGCCTGATTTGATCGCCGCCGATGGGGCGACCCCGGACCACATGGATGAGCTTCGCGACGACATACTCGAAACTGTTGCACCGTCCGCCATCTTCGCTTTGCAGGAGGACGACGTGGTCTTCGCTATGCGTAGCTCACCTACGGCCAACTTATTACTGGACGAGCTCCCGATGTATGGTACTCCGCTTAAGGTGCCCACTTTCGACTTTTCTGGACCCGAGTTCGACCCCGACGCGCATTGGAAGCGACCTGCACTTCCCCTTAACAAGTATGTGGAGGGTCAGATGAAACTACTATCCGAAGGACCTCCCCGAAAACGAGGCCGCTATGAGTATGAAGAAGAGGAAGATGACGACGAGGACCGTGTTATCTTTGGAGAATCACGTTTCAAGGGAGCCAATGTTGCCCCCGAGAGCGCTGATGTTGCACTCTTCAACCCTGACCTCAAGTCGATCCGGGACCGCCTTCACGCCAGTCACCAATTCCGACCGCCTGCAGAGTATAATATGCCCATGCAGTCCTTCTACGAGAGTCGCCATGCTTCTCAGTGGACCCCGGCAGAGGATGAAGAGCTGCGTGACCTGGTTCGACAATACTCCTACAACTGGTCCTTTATCTCGAGCATGCTATCCCCTCGATGCCTGTATGCGCCTGGCGCTGAGAGGCGTACCCCTTGGGAGTGCTTCGAACGCTGGATCAATCTGGAGGGACTGCCTTCGGATATGCAAAAGACTCAGTACTTCAAGTCATACCAGAACAGGATCGACGCTGCTCAGCGCGTCATCATGCAGCACAACCAGCTCGCCCAGCAGCAACAGCAACAGCAGCAGCAGCAGCAACAACAGCAGCAGCAGCCGCAGCAACAGCAGCCGCAGCAGCCGGCAGCGGGTGGCCCTAACAATACACCTACCACCCCGGTTCCTCGAAGGCGGCCAAGTAGTACTCCAGTTAGAGTCGAGAGACGGCGACAGCAGAAGCATCTCACGCTCATTGACGCGATGAGGAAGCTGGCCAAGAAACGAGAAGCTGCAGCTCAAAAGCAGCAACAGGCTTCACAGACAGCAGCGATGCGTAAGGCGAACGAAGCTGTGCAACCGAGGGGCCCGACCAAGACGCCCAGGGACTACAGCATTATGAGGTGGGAGCGCGATCAAGCACTAGCTGAGAAGGTGGCACTTTACCACCAGCGACAAGAAGCTCAGCGCAAGGTACGTTTATTCTCGCGATGCCTGGCTCGCTCGGTTCTGTAACTGACGGTTTGTTAGATCGCGTTGCAAGCACGTGCACAAGGCCAGACCGGCCAAGTTCCCACTACGCCTGGTGCTGGACAGCCTGTCCCGAACGGCACAGCCCAGCTTAACATGCCCAGAGCTAATGGCCCGAATCAGCTCGCCGCCGCCGCCGCCGCTGCCGCTGCCTCCGGGCAAGGCCGAGGTCGTGTGTCGATGCCCGCACAGCAAGCTGCCATGGGACACGCCAATGGACAACAGATGGGCAATCTGGTGCCTCCCATGCAAATGAACGGGGCTTCGCCAGCTCAGATGCAAGCGGCTGCCTTGCAAGCGCAGCAACAGCAGCATAGGATGCCCATGCAGAATCCGCAAACCGAGGTCATGTTGCAAGCACGACGCATCTCGGAGCAGCAGCGTCACGCTGTCCAAATGCAGCAACAGTCCCAGCAACAACCCCAGCCAGGCCAACAAATGCACCAAGGTACACCGGGATCTCAGCCTTCTCACTCCCCCCCCAACATGGCCAACGTTCGCGCCGCTAATGGCGTTCATGTCAACGGCAATGGCGTGAATGGCGTCAACGGCATGAACGGAGTCAACGGCAACGTCGCGAATGGCGTCAACCAGCAAAACTACATGACAAACGCCCAGACTCAAGCCATGATGGCGACCATGAACGCAGCTAACGGCAGTGTATCGACGCCTCCAGCGAGCGGACTGCACATGCCTAATGGTCCTTCTGGTTCGCCTCGCGCCCCGGACGCACTGCCTCAAGCCAACATTAACGCCCACATTCAAGCGCTAGAGATGCAGTTCAAGGCGAAGAACCCCATGTTGACCCCGGAGCAGGCCCATAGGATGGCCAGGGAGCACCTCACTAGAGTTATGATGCACCGGCAAAGTGCTGCCAATAACATGTCGCAGTCGGCTATGAACGCGGCAGCAGGCGGAGGTGGAGGCGGCGTGTCTCCTGGTATGGCTAATGGGATCACTGCGACGCCGAGTCCCCATCAGTACGCTGCGCTGCTTAGGCAGCAGCAACAGCAGCAAGCTGCGCATGCCTCTGGCCAGCCTGGACAGCATCAACAGGTGCAACAGCAACACCACGCCCACCAACAGCAGCAACAGCAGCACCGTTCGCCTCAGCCTATGCAGCAGACACCTCAGCAACACCACGCGCAACAGCAACAACAGCACCAGGTGGCTCACCAGCAGCAACAGGCCCATCAACAGGCGCAGCAGCGGTCGACGCCGCAACGGTCAACGCCGCAGCAGTCCTCTCCCACCCCGCAACCGCCGCAGCAGCAGCTTCAGCCGCAACCTCAGCCGCCGCAACCTCACCCGCAGCCACAACCACAGCTGCAGGCCCAGCCTCAAGCGCAGGCCCCGGTTCAGGCGCAGGCGCAGGCCCAGAATCAAGCTCAGGTTAAGCCCCAGGCCCAGGTCCAGGCACAGGCCCAGGCCCAACCTCAAGCACAGGCCCAGGCCCAACCTCAAGCGCAGACACAGGTTCAGGCCCAACCCCAACCTCAGGCTCAGGCTCAGGCTCAGGCTCAGGCTCAGGCTCAGGCTCAGGCTCAGGCTCAGGCTCAGGCTCAGGCTCAGGCT
This sequence comes from Verticillium klebahnii, assembly GCA_002851715.1. Classification (NCBI taxonomy): domain Eukaryota; kingdom Fungi; phylum Ascomycota; class Sordariomycetes; order Glomerellales; family Plectosphaerellaceae; genus Verticillium; species Verticillium klebahnii. The sequence goes on along the minus strand of NMXL01000005.1, from coordinate 737,689 downwards.
CAGGCTCAGGCGCAGACACAAGGAACTCCGCAGCCGCCCCCGCACCAACGTCAAGCAAGCGGGAGCGCGACGCCGTCAGCGCCCTCTTAGAGAGTTTGCGCAGTTTAATTCAGCCCGGCTGGTTGGCCGGTAACTCCACTCACGTTGGTGCTGTTATTGTTTGGAGCTCAAGTAGACAAGGTGCCGGAGCGTGAAAGAAGCATGGATGGGCACAAAGGGGTTCATTCATGTAGATATCTTTTGACTTGGACTCGCGTGGAGAGGCGGAGGGGGGGCAATGTACATACATTTGTAATCAACGAAGAACGAGGAAGAAGAAGGAGAAGAAGAGCGAGCGAGTCGTGAGGCGGACAATCAATGGTCTGCTTCGAGCCTATATTTATTCTTAAACAAGTCCTTGCCCCTCGGATGTGACTCGGTGTTTGAGGAGAGTCGTGGGCGCACGGTGGATGTCAATGTCGACTCCCGAAAGCTCGAGTGTAACATTGACGCGGTGAAAGTCATCACGTATCATGGGGAACGAGGCCAATGATGCAAGTCAATTTCATAAAGAGACAAAATTCAGCGCCGTAGCGCCGCTACGAAGCCAACTCTATAGAACGCCATACGCCGCGTGATGCTCGTGCAAACCAAGGGGTGCAGGGCCAGTATCACTCTGCCGGTACCGCCAGACCCACGAATAGAACCAACCGGTCGAGGGGCGAGAAGAGCGGGAGCACTCATGCGCCGGACGGACCGCCGCCGTGGCTGCCGCCAGGCCTCCCGCCGTGGCCTCCGTCAAGGAGCAGCGTGGGCTTGATGAAATCCTCGTCCAGCTGGCGGAAGAGCTGCGAGGGGTCATCGGAGGTGAAGAACGAGCGGATCGCCGAGCCGGCTGTGACGTGCTGGTGCTGCGCCGGCGCCGGGGAGGGGTTGGGTGGGAGGAAGGAGGAGGAGGCCTCGGAGGGCTGGGATCCGCCGGGGGTGAGGAGCGGGCTCGGCTGGCGGGCGGCGCGCTGAGCGGGCGGGGGCAGGTCAGAGATGTCGATGTCGCTCTCGAGGTCCGAGTCGTGAGGGGTCTGACCCAGGAGGCCGGCCTGCTCCTCGGCGGTCTTGCGGCTGAGGCTGGAGGTGCGGCGGGTCGGGTTGGGTGAGTGGTGGCCCGACACGTAGGCGCCGCGGTGGCCACCCTGACCACCCTGGGTGTTGAGGTTCTGCAGGGAGAGGGTGCCGTTGCGGCCGGGAATGTAACCGATGCCACCGCCGCCGGAGCGCTTGTAGTAATTGCCACCACCCGAGGACTCAATGTCGAACTCGTCGTCGCTGTCGATCTCGTCGACGACTCCAGTCTGGATGCCGAGGATCTCAAGCATGCGCGCGGTCGTTCCGCCAAAGATGATGACGGTCAGCACGACGACGACCAGGACGGTGGCCTTGAGGGCGTAGGAGTTCTCGCCGGTCATCAGAGCCGCCAGGGCGACACCGACAGCGCCTCGGAGCCCGGCCCAGAAGAGCATGGCCTGGTAGTTGTAAGGCAGGGCGTCACTGAGGTCGCCACCGCGGCGCCGAGCCTTGTAGCGGATGACTGCATTGATGGCGCGGGAAAGCGGGAAGACGGCGACCCAGCGGGCAGCGCAGACAGCCAGGACCGTGACAATGATGAGCAAGGGGCGGAACTGCAGCGCGTTGTCGGTGAAGAGGGCGAGACCCAGGTAGATAAAGATGAAGTTCTCGGACAGCTGCGCGGTGACCTTGAAGAAGTACTTCGTGGTGAGCTGGGTGCGGCGAGACATGTTAAAGTAGGCGTAGTGCTTCAGAGTGATACCGCAGAACAGCAAAGACACGATACCTAGAGGGCATTAGAAATACTGGGTCGGAACCGGCGGCGCATGTCCTTCCTTACCTGACAGATGTGTAGCGTTTGAGAAGAAGTAAGTAGCGTACGAGATGAGCACGATCAGGCAGCTCTCCGTGTTGGGGTAGCGCCGGATGTAGGTCAGCTTGAGGAGAAGGGCTGTACCTACACCGACGAGGACGCCGATGATCAAACTTCCGAAGAAGACGAGGAAGAAGATGCCAAAACCTTCAAAGAAACTGAGAGAGTTGAGCTTGTGCGCGTCGCCCTTGTACTTTTGCGCCGTCTCGAATATGACGATGGCGATGGCGTCGTTCATCATGGACTCGCCGAAGATGATGGTGTACAGCTTGGGGTCGACCTTGTAGGTGTTGAAGATGGCGAGGATGGTGACTGGATCGGTGGCAGACAGCGTCGCGCCCACGGAAATAGCGTCGACAAAGTTCATCTTGATGGACTCGATACCGCTGAGAGCGTACAGCCAGAGCACAAGGCCGATGGTGACGGCGGACAGGAAGGTGCCAGCGAATGCGAAGGTGATGATGGGGCCGATGTAGCGGAAGAAGTTGGCCTGATGAAGCTCGTAGCCGGCCCCGAGAATGATTGGCGGCAGCAACAGATTGAAGAAGATCTGGTGATCAAAGCTGACGAGGTTTCGTATCGAGTCATCCGAGGTGACGAGCAGGAGGAGGCCGACGGTCATGCCGGCGAAGATGGAGATGACGGTTTCGTGGACGGCCTCGATCTTTTTCTCGTGGAGGTAGTAGCTTGCCAGGAAGGCAATGATGAGGAGGAAGATGGAGATGAACAGAGCCCACGCGGCCAATTGGTCCTTCTGCGATCCGTCGGTACCTGTGTCGCCATGTCAGTCGGCCGTCGCGCGGTTCGATTGTGGGAGGTCATCGTGGGTCGGAGGGGGGCTGGCGCGTACCATCTGAATCTTCGTCGGACGCTGTCGCTCGGCCTGGGCGCATGGTCAGTAGAGGTCTTTCAACAGAGGAAAGCACTATGGGACGTACGAGCGAACTGCGTCACAGCTTCGGCGGCATAGACCGCGATATCTGAGGAGGGGAGCATGTCGGCGTTTGTCGCGATCGGCCGGTTACGATCGGGCGGAGTGGTGGGTAGGCGACGCAGCAGAGCTCGAACAGGAGCGCCGGTGGACGGGGATGACGCTCATGAACGGGCGGAGGCGTGGTTTGGCGCTGGTCTGTCGAGTGCGTCGAAGGTGGTCGGGTCAAGTCGAGTCGAGTCGAGTCGAGTTGAGGTGGACGAGGTTGGTACTCGGGGGAGCGTTTGAAGCTCGTAGTCGAAGTCGCCAGGTTGCACCGCACCTGACGAAAGCTGTTGCGTGTAGATCCTCTGCCAAGGTAGGTCTACTTCCAAGTCAGTGAGAATCATTGTGGCCCACTGATTGGCTGAGGGGAGGCCTGTGACACCAGAGCTGCACCAGGGCGGTGGTTGCGATACATGCCCGTTAGTCATAGCGGCCGATCTACCTGCCTCTTCAGGCGGCGGCACAGGGCAGATGAGGTACCGGTACCTTCCCGTCCCTGGTGGCGCTCAGCCTTAGCGGAGTCTGGGCGCTGTGGCGGGCAGCCCCCCCCGAAGGCTCCAGGCAAGTAAATCCCTGGAGCCGGACGCGGTTCAGTGCTTCAGCACCATCTTTCTCTTCGTGCTCTCGATCCCCGCGGATCATGGCTAGCAAACTCGACCGTTTCACCAGCACCCGTGTCAGTCGGGTCTATGCACCCGTAAACTACCTACCTACCTCATTAGGGACGGACGTTCTCCCAGCGTGACATACATATGCAAAGTGCCTCGGCGACCGCTGATGCGCCGTGGGGTTCCAGGCAGCTAAACTTGTCTGCCTGCACTTCAGGGTCCCTTGACCTCGCAGAGCCAGACACCTGACTGGCCAAGAGCATGAACCAGCCATCAAGTCAAACGACCATTCGCCCGCCGCCCATGATACAAGGTGCATCCGCCCCGAGGCTTGCGACCCTGATCAGGGTCCTGCAGCGGCACTAGCTTGCTCGCACCGGCCAAGGTACACACCTCGTGTGATGCGTCGGTCACTGCAGCCGGATGAGGAAGCCGCAGACTGGCGAATACACTGTACATCCGACGGCCCCCGAAGCCCCGCGGCGATGGAAAAATCACATTGATTGAAACAGCAACTAGCTACACGACCTCGATGTTTGACCTCTTATCTTCGACGGTGACAACCGGCGGTTCAGAGTCTGCCTTGCTGAGCGATCCACCCCCGCGTTGACCCATGATAATCTCAAACTTCTATGAAAGGACATGTCGTTAGTACCACGCTCAGATGCTGTCGCGTTGGGCAGGGAACAGTAGCTTACCGGTCCTTCGAACCTGTGACCGTACACCCACCAGTTTGCTGAGCTCAAGACGACGAAGATTCCGATGACCACCGATACGTAGTCTAGGGCACAACATTAGGTCTGGGTCGCTGAGGCAAGCGGCAGAACTTCAGGGCCGACTTACTCATACTGTCGCCGGTAACCGGCAGAGAAGCCGGGAAGCAGAAGAACTACAACACATGAGCCAAGGGCACGCACCGGGGGGGGGCGGGCTCCGGCAACTTACGACAGATGTGATGACGACAAAGCTGGCAGCCACATAATTGATGGCGTACCCCCACGACCCAAGCCTGAATGGGGTAGCGGGACGCTGATGCTCGATGAGCACCTGGCGACCCCTGACCAGGAGCGTAATGACGGGGAAGGCGTATGAGACGTTGAGGAAAATGGTGCAGGAAGCGATGTAGGCGCCAAAGGCGACACTCGGACCAAGATACAAGAGGCCAAAGACGGCATTGAAGATGTAGCACAGCAAGATGGTCCGCACGGGGACGTTGAGCCCGGGCGTGATGTAGGAGAAGTAGTCGGGGAAGACAATTCCCTTGTCTCGGGCCATGGCGAAGAGCAGCCGGCTGGCGCTGGTGATGCTCGCATTGCATCCGTTGATGAAGCACACGCCGAGTATGAGCGTCAAGACGCAGGTGCCTGCACGGCTCTTGGTGGCTTGCAGGATAAGCTCGACAATGGGCATGCCCGTTGGTGTGGAGAGAATGGTGGTCGGGTCGACGAGGCAGAAGAGCATGACGAGGATGAAGGCCAAACCACTGCGACATTTTCGTTAGTCTTTGATATGCTCAGGGGGGGCAATGAGTACAGTAGTGGCCGCTGAACTTACGTCACGCCTCCAACGGCGATGGCATACACCATTGCCCGCGGAGCGTCACGAGATGGGTTCGGCATCTCCTCCGTCATGTGCAGTACGACATCGAAACCAATGAGCGAGAGGGCAGATTGGAGCAGCCCGAGGATCCAGGACATGCCGTCAGACCAGCCCGAGTCGTTCCTAAACGTGGTAAAGACGTATTCGGCACTCGATTTCTCGGACATGGACAAGAGGACAATGCTTATAATGACGACACCGAGGATGGACCAGATCACTGTTCGCTTTAGCTTGCGAACTTTGGAAGATGAGACGGATAACTTACAAGCGAGATCGTTCCATTTCCCAAGAATCTTGTTACACCAAACGTTTGCTGCAGTCGAAAAAGTCACGATGGCCAGAAAAATGAGATACGTGTTCCACTGTGTGACAACGAATTTACCGTCGGAGGCAACAACAGCGGCGGCGCAGATGAACATCGCTTCAATATGCTGTTAGTGGGTGTTTTGTATCCAAAGGACGATCAAAGAGCTTCCTTATACCTGCAAAGAAACCTTGAACTGTAACGGCGACCAGCCAGCCAACGATGTTGGTCCATCCAACCCAGAAGCTCTATACCCCGAGTGTCAGCTTGAGTCTATTGTGTAGGGGACTAGAAGCAGGTTACCATGAAACGCTTCCATTTGTCGGTGCACAAAGCATATACGAAGTGATACTGTCCTCCAGCCGTGGGCCAGATGGCTGCCAGCTCGCCGAGGCTCGCTGTGAGCGCAAAGTTGCACAGCACGCAAAAGACGAACCCATACAGGAGGGATACAGGACCTCCTGATGGAAGGACAAGCCCTATTGAGCCGGCGAGAGCGATCCATGTGCTGTTGATAATCATGAATGAAATGTTGAAGTTGATCAGAACGACTGTCCACTTACTTGAGAATGGCAAACGCCATGGCCACCATGTTCAAGCCGGACAAACGGGCCTGAAGGTGACCGGCCTGCTCATGGTGTATCATTATCGCGGTTGATATGATTGTTGTTGTAACTTGCTATACTGATGAGGAGATGACAAGAACGTCGTGATATGGTACGAATAATGTCGACGACAGGCAGTGGTTGTTCGGCATTGCTTCGGCCTGGGGCCGGCCATGACATTTGTACTCCTGCAAGCGGACGCCGCGATGCTCAAACTAGTTGCTTCCTGTGACTTTCCTTGGTGTGACGGCGTGCAGGTGTGGTTGCGTATTCTGCCCATTGTACTCGATACGTATCGCGTATCTGGCGTTGTAGATAGGAGGTCAGATCAACGCCTCGCGCCCAGGGTTGGGACGAGCTCATCCGCACCCAAGATAACCATTCTTCATCTGCCGCATGATCCGGGGTACTTGGATTCAGCTGTAGGCCCAGTCTCCCCCCTGTTTAACGTCTTATCACCTCGTCTGGGTCTCGAAATATTACCGGATCGGGTATAAAAGCGAGCGCTCCCAAACTAGCTTGAAGCTTGAGCGATAGAGCTAAAATGCGGGGTACAGGAGCCACGCAGGACTAGAGCTGAAAAGGCAATTTCACGAGACTTTGGTCAAGGTGCGTCACGATAGGAGAGGAGCAAGAGCCGTTCGACTGGCCAGTGTAGGCCAGGGGCTCACACTACGAGCCGGGCGGGGCAGCGTGTTGGAGGACGCCGCACGTTGACACGTCAGGAGGGTGAGGACAGGTCTCGAAGAAATTCCTTAATGGGAATACCGATGGTTGATAGGTCGTTTTTATTTTTAATCAGGTGGGCTGGGAAATTGAAAGTCCTTTCGATCCGTGACTCTGGAGACAACGATGATGCGTATACATAAGTCGCCTAAGCACCAACCTCGGCGGTGTCACAGGCGTTTTCCTTGTGGTATAGATATAATTTCCTCGCATTTATCACCACAAACTTCCAAACAAACATCAACATGGCCTCCAGAGACGGCTTCTGCTGGACTGAGAAGGATGGCTTGAAGGCTGGGATCCCGTGTATCGGCGCAATCCAACCTCCGTCAAACCTGTCCAAGGCGACGAAGGATGCCGTATTTGATGTCATTGTTGTCGGCGCCGGATACTGTGGGCTTACTGCCGCACGAGACGCAGCTGTCGCAGGTACGCTCTGCATTTCATTTTTTTGTCTTTGAATCTCGACCTCGGATGAGTCTGTTTGTGCTGACAAGCTGGCAGGTCTCAAAGTCCTTCTTGTGGAGGGACGAGATCGCATCGGCGGCCGCTCTTGGTCGTCCAACATTGAGGGCTACCCGTTCGAGATGGGAGGGACTTGGGTCTTCTGGGGCCAGCCCAACGTCTGGCGGGAGATCACGAGGTATCAAATGCAGGATGAGTTGGAGGTTTCGTATGATTTCTCGAGAGGCAGCAACCAATACCACCTGGTCAGCGCACATGAGACTCAGAAGTTCAGTCACGAAGAAGAAGTAGGGACCCCCTGTTGTCAGTGGATGGACAACTCGAACTGACAAGTTCTTCAGGATGCCATGATGGAGTCTGGTCTACGCAAGCTCGTCAACGTCGACGGCGCGTACGGGAAGAAGGTGATGCCTTTCCCGCACACCAGCAAATTCACCGCCGAAGCTCTCGCATTCGACAAAATGTCCGTCGCCGACCGTCTTGACCAGATCAAAGACTCGCTCACCCCCAACGAGCGTCTCGGCGTTGAAACCTTCGTCCTCCTGTGCAGCGGCGGGACTCTCGAGACGACGAGCTTCTTCGAGTTCCTGCACTGGTGGGCTCTGAGCGCCTATTCCTACGAGGGCTGCATCGAGTATCTCGTCAAGTACAAGTTCCGCGGCGGGCAGTCGAGCTTCGCCATCCGCTTCTTCCAGGAAGCCCTGGCCACGGGCAACTTGACGTATGCCTTCAACTCGCCCGTGGCGGCTGTCAAGAACACCTCCGCTGGCGTGCAGATCACAACACGGGGGGGTGAGGTGTACAGGGCCCGCAGGATGGTCAGCGCCATGCCGCTGAACCTCCTCAGCAGCATCACCTTTGACCCGCCCCTTTCCACGGGGAAGAAGTCGGCGGCGGACACCGGCCACGTCAACCAGTGCGTCAAGGTGCACGCCGAGGTCCGGGATCGGGATTTGCGGTCGTATACGGGTATTAGCTACCCGCACAACGGCCTCTTCTACGCCTTTGGAGACGGCGAGACACCTTCGGGGAACACTCACATTGTTGCCTTTGGTGGGCAACACCAGCATTTTGAGCCAGACGAGGATATTGAGAAAACCAAACACACTCTACAGGGTCTCGTGCCCATGGACATTGAACGCATTGTACGACTACCCCATCCCTTGCAAATCACCAGCTGTGTCCGCTAACCTGGGTATACTGCGTAGGTGTTTCACAACTGGTCCAAGGACGAGTTTGCCAAGGGAGCCTGGTAAGCTCACCTTTCATAAATAGTCTGGAGGCGGCATTCCATGCTGACTCGATTCCAGGTTCTTTTCTAAGCCAGGCCTGCTTTCAGAGCACCTGGGTGACATGCGGGCTTGCCAGGGCCACATCTTCTTCGCAAGCTCGGATTGGGCACTGGGCTGGCGGAGTTTCATTGACGGGGCCATTGAAGAAGGGACTCGGGCGGCACTGGCGGTACGCAACGACCTTGCGCAAGCGGGACAAGTATCTCTGAAACCCAAGCTGGCATGATGCGCGGGTCACCAGTGGCTTTGGGTGGTTGGAATGGCGCTTGAAAGTCGTATCTCATAGCAAGGCAGAATTCAAGTACCAATAGGATGATGGTATTGATCTGGAGACGTTATCATCCAGGATATTTTGTTGATGCCAATCGACGCTACATGACAAGTACATGGACGTCCTTCGACATGATCTCGGTCCACTTTTTGATCCCCTGCATGGCCCATATTGTCTCTAGGGCCTTGAGAGCGATAGTGATACTACCAAAGCCCGTGAACTGATGCAAACTCTTCAGGCGCGAGGAGAAGAATTCCCTGTGCTCCGGAAGACTGCTTTCGGCCGCGGCAATGAAGTAGGGCCACACCAGCGCGTGGGCACCTGGGGTGTGGGCTTCTAGGGGCAGGACCCGTTGGCGAAGCCATTCGACAAGCGGGACTGAGTCCTCTGTTGCCGGTGAAGAAGAGAGGGCGCGCCTCCGGTAAAGCTCGCAGGCATCTCGTATGGCGCCCCGCATGATCTGCATGTTGAACTGTAGCTCGGAACCCGGGCAGAGCGACGGATAGGAGATGAAGTCCATGTAGTCGTCTGGTGATTTCTGCAGGACGTCAAGGCCTTTTGCCTCATCGGATAGAGGAAATCCAAACAGCTTGAACCTGACAGTCTTGTTCAGCGGGGGTCCCGTTGAAGGGCACTGGGAGTGATATCACTTACATCTTGACCTGCTGGGCGAAGAAATCTCTCACGGAGTGGGGGAGCGCCGCCATGGCTTCGGGAGACTGACTCAAGCAGGTGAGCATCTCGAGGAGGTAGACGAAATTATCAGCCCCCGTAATCGTCTCGCCTACGAGAAGAACCACGATCGTAGCCCAGGTGTAGGGTGTGAAGAGCTGATCCGGCCGGAGCAGAAGTGAGTCGCGCCGCAACTTCTGCACGATGGCCTGGTGTCCCGCCAGGGCTGTTTGCTGTAGATGCGGCGCCTTCTGGGCGAGGTGAAAAGCCGCCACGACGGATATTGCTCTCCTGAGGACGTCATCCTGCATCGCCAGAGGCAGAATGATGTCTCGATAGCCGTTCCCTGCGAAGTCGAGAACGACCATGATCGGGGCCACCTGATCACAAACTGGCCGCCGTCAGCCAAGCTCAGAGAAGACATGGGTCGTACAAAATACAATGGCTCATGAGCATCCTGGCCTGAGGGTGCAGCGGCTCATCCGGTGCAGCTCTCAGAGGCATAAACTCCCGTCTCGCCGGTAACAGTAGGGCCATGGTTTCCGGTTCGTCGTCGTCTGGAGAGAGAGGCGCGGCGGTATCCTGGCGCCTAGTATGCACTGGAGTGTGGATGCTTGGCGATGCAGATGTGATCGAAGAAGCGAGTGGTGATGGTGCAGATGACGAAGTTGACGGCGACGACGGCGACACGCGCGACGAGCTCTTCCTCTTCGCTCGTGAGGGTGGTAGGGACGATAAGGAGGATGAGGATGAGGGTGCCGTCGTCATGTGGCTGCTGAACCGGCATCGCAGGCCTTGGCCGGAACACGAAATGCCCTTTTTCAGGCATTTGAGGCATTGCGGCTCCGTCTTATCGCACCTAATCCGCCTCTTGCAGCACTCATAGCAACCTGTACTCAGTTAACTCTCATCGGTTCAATATTTCAGTCTGTGCAAAGCTGCGAGCTGGCGGGGTGATACCAATCGGACACCCGCCGTCGCCGGGGGTCTGGGGCGGTGGGAAAGATGCCTACCGTCATTCCTCCGGGCTAGTGACCGTGTCATTGTGGAAATTGAATGCCCATGAGCATCTCTGTGAAACGGTGAGTGATGTGTCTGAGATCCCTTGGTCACAAGGTGCTGGAGATAAGCGGGGTGGGTTTCGAGCCTTGGGACAGGCGCTGAGGTGAGCTACCGAGGACCACACCGAGGCAACACTCGTTGTAGGGGAGTCCCTCCAACGCATCAGCCTGTCACCCACCAAAGTGTACCTGGCTGCACTGTGTCGTGGGCAGTGTGCGGACACGGTAAGGCCCACCCCCGCGCCCTCTGCTCCGGCGAACCACCCCCTCTACCCCACACTGTATGATGTCAGGTCCACTGTGGTCTGGTCTGGACCTCCGGCAGGTAAGGTACCTAGTCAGTAGGTAGGTAGGTAGGTACCTTTAGGTAGAGGTTGAAGCTCTCACGGCGACGCCTGCCCCTCACTCAGTCTGCTCGTGTCACGCGTGGGAGCTGCCAGCTGTTCTGCCAGCTTCGTCCGGACTCCGCCCAGCCTGTCAAACACTCACTCAGCACCATCAGGACAGGAACAACCAACGCCGCATGATCTGCCTGCAACACCACCCCAGGCTCTCCCTCACCACCGTCCTTGATCCCACAACACGACAAGACACCACACCCTCTTCCCCGGATCTAGGCGACCCCATTCGCCCGCTCTCGGCTGCACCCTGCAGGCACCGGTCCCTGGGACGAATGACGCACACTGTGGCTCCCATCTCTTCCGTCGCGTGCAATCCCAAAATCATTCATCAGCCCGTCTCGTGTCTCGTGGCATCCTCTGACTTGACCGCATGACGGCCCGCCGGATCTGACAGATCATCCGGCGCTCGACTGGCCATTCTGCCTAAACATCTGCGACTCGAGCACGGCATTGCCTTGCTGATTGAACACACTTCGGATTTCCCTCTCATCCAGCGGGCACCCGACACACCAGGATCCAACGCAAACCAAGGTAACAGTGCCGATGCCCTGCGCATCGAACGGACTCTGAAATCCGACAACCTCTTTCCATCGACCGCCTCCGAACCGTCTTCCGAACCGCCTCCCTCGGAACCAAGTCCATCGAAATGCGCACTCCCAAGTCTCCATCCCCCTCCAGGGGCCGTCCGACGTCCGCCGTCGATCAGAGCGAACCTCCTTCGCAGTCCAACAGCAACTTGGCACCAACCTTGACGGGCAGTACACCTCGGAACGGCTCTTTCGACCATGGGCGCAAACATGGCGCAAACGAACGCTCGCCACTCCTACCACCGAACTCGAATGCCGATGCCGACGACTTGGCCGATGGAAACACAATCCTGGGCGACAATGATGATTCCCAGCAGACTAAGAGCCTCTGGTACCTCATCCTCTTGACCATCAGCATCGGTGGTCTGCAGATCGCTTGGTCCGTCGAGCTCTCCAACGGCTCACCATACCTGCTCTCGCTCGGCCTGAGCAAGTCGCTGATGGCTCTGGTCTGGATCGCCGGTCCCCTGACAGGAACCCTGGTCCAGCCGTACGTCGGCATGCTGAGCGACAACTGCCGGGTTCCTTGGGGCAAGCGGAAGCCCTTCATGGTCGGCGGCACCCTGGCCACCATCGTCTCTCTGATGTTCTTGGCGTGGACCAAGGAGATCGTCGGAGGCTTCCTGAGTCTCTGCGGAGCCGACCCTGAATCCCACGCCGTCAGGGTCGCCATCATCTGCGCAGCCGTGGTTGGTATCTACATCCTCGACTTCGCCATCAACACCGTCCAGGCCGCCATTAGAGCATTCATCGTTGATTGTGCCCCGGCCCATCAGCAAGAGGCGGCCAACGCCATGGCGAGCAGGATCGTCGGGTTCGGCAACATCATCGGGTATTGCGCTGGGTACGTCAACCTGCCCGAGCACCTGTGGTTTCTCGGCAACTCCCAGTTCAAGGTTCTCTGTGCGATCGCAAGTGTGGCACTGGCGGCAACTATCGCCTTGAGCACCACCCTCATCAAGGAGCGCGATCCCCGCCTGGACGGACCTCCTGCCAAGACCGATTCAGGGGTCTTGTCGTTCTTCGCCAAGATTTTTACCTCGATCAAACGACTACCGCCGCAAGTGAAGAAGGTCTGTCAAGTACAATTCTGTGCTTGGATAGGCTTCTTTCCTCTGTTATTCTACACATCCTCCTACATCGGTGAGATCTACGTCGAGCCGTACCTGCAAGAGAACCCAAATATGTCACCTGAGGAGCTTGACGAGCTGTACGAACAAGCAACGCGCGTAGGCACATTCGCGCTGCTTATCAACTCAATCGTCAGCCTCCTCACCAACGTGTTTCTTCCCTTCTTTATAGCGCCAACATACGACAACCACCCGGTCGTCGGTGACGCGCCTGGGGAGTCGGACATGGGACCCAAGTACTACGACGAAGGCAGTACACCCTGGCTCGACCGCCTGCACATTCCAGGATTCACGCTTAAGAGAGCCTGGTTCGGATCGTTAGTCTTGTTTGCCGGCGCCATGTTCTGCACAGTCATCGTCAGGACAGTGGAAGCCGCTACGGCACTGATCGGGCTGGTGGGCATCACTTGGGCCATGACGCTTTGGGCCCCATGGGCCATCATCAGCGGAGAGATCAGCCGTCGAGACGCCATGCTACGCGCTGCGAAGCAGCGTCGGCTGAGCCCCGGTCGCTCAGGAAACAGTGACGACGGCATCTCACCAGATACACACGCGAGAGGGGACCGTCGGTCCATCCACAGCGAGGACGAAGAGACCGACCAGGCGGGCGTCATCCTAGGTATCCACAACATGGCCATCGCGGCACCGCAGATTATCGCCACCATTGGTTCCAGCGTCATCTTCCGGATCTGGCAGAAGCCGAGGGGCACTCCCGGCGACCACTCCATCTCTGTCGTCCTGGCGCTGGGTGGCATTGCGGTTCTCATCTCCTCCTTCTTTGTGGCCAGTATCCACGAGAATACCTCCATGCCGCTAGACACCATGGTAGCAGCTGAAGAAGGCGACGTCGAAGGTAGTCGGCCCACAACGGCACGGAGTCGGAGCTACGGACACCTGCCTCGTGCGACACTGAAACGGGCGACTCTAACTAGGAACAAGAGCTTTGGTGGGCTGGAGTACTGATACTGGTGGGGCATCAGTTTAGAGGGCGGGTTTGCTAAGACGAGTGACGTTCAGGCGCAACGGATGGATTGGGCAAGCGGGTTAAGGAATCGGAACCGGGAGTTCTGGGCGTTGGATGTAGGGAGTATACGCGAAGGAAAGATTGCGACACTGGTCGAGCGCACACGCCAGACTACTACGGAGGCTGAATAATAACTAGACATGAGATATAACTCGGTTGACTCATGTAGCATGAAATTGCTGTCTAATAAGTGCCATAATCCTCCAGCCAGTACCATTTGGCTAGGGTGCCTGCCGTTAGGGTGAACTATTGCTTGAGAAATCCTCTAGTTGACTTGCATCAACCACAAGACACATTCGGAATCGTCATCGCACCTACCATGAGGCCCGATAAGGAAGTTATATTCGGCCATTGTTCTCCAACTCCCGCACCACCGACCTCGAGATCACCCTCACTGAATGACTTCAGGCCCCGCCAACACCGTCTTCCTGAACTCCCGCGCCTTGACCCCCCTCTTGAACAGGACATCCAGCTCCGCGAAGCTGCGCCCCTTGGTCTCGGGCAGCCGGAAGAAGGACCACATGAAGAAGACAGCGTTCCAACCCGCGAAGATCAGAACCGACCTGGGACCCAGCCCCCAGCCGTTGGGCTCGTCCTCGAGCATCTTGGGCGTCAGGAAGAGATTAAACAGGCCGGACACGAGGTAGCAGCCGCGGCCGATGACGAGCGTCTTGGTCTTGAGGCGGGTGGAGGACATCTCGCTGACGAGCGAGTAGGCCAGGGGCCCGACGGCGAGGTTGTAGACGCCGATGAAGACGATGAGGAAGGCGGCGATGACCCACGGCACGACGGCCGACTCGGCGCCGATGGCCGCGAGCAGGAGCGCCGACGAGCCGAGCCCCCAGAGCCAGGTGACACGGCGCCGCACGTGCTGCATGAGGGCCCAGCTGCACGCGATGGCGATGATGCCGAGGCCGTACTGGATGAGGGTGTAGTCGTACGCCTCCTTCTCGGCGATGCCCCCCTTCTGGTACAGCTTGGTCGAGTAGAACATGAGGCAGGACCCGCAGAGCTGCTGCGTCAGGCTGAGCATGATGACGACCTCGGTGCGCCCCAGGTTGGTGCCCCGGAAGCACTCGGCGTACGACGGAACGGCATCCCGGGCGCCTTGCGCGGCCTCCTCCGCGGAGCCGATGGTCCCTAATGGAGGGGCGATGGGCTCGCACTTGACCGACGCCCCCTCCTTCGACCCGATGCTCGACCTGCGGCTCGCAACTTCAGCGCAGGCTGCTACCTCCTGTTCGTGGACGTTCGTGAGCTCTATGACGCGGAGGAGCCCGTCCAGTGGGAAGTCTTTCTCGTTGTTGAGCCGCGCGAGAGCCTTCCTGGCGTCTTCGGAGCGGCCATGGCGGACGAGCCACCAAGGTGACTCGGGCGCCAAGAAGACGGCGATAGCGACGGGGACGGGCCAGAGCCACTGAAAGAGGATGGGGATCCGGAAGGCGAGGACGTTGTCGTCCACGTGTGTGACGGCTTTGTTGGCGGCCGTGGAGAAGAGCTGGCCGATGATCCAGGACATGTTGACAAACGTGGTGAGGGTGGGCCGCAGTTTGGCCGGCGCGATCTCTGAGGCGTAGGCGAGCGTCGTGACCTGGAACATACCCCAGGGGAACCCCATGAGGAGCTCGCCGGTGAGAAGCATGCCGAGCCCGGCGTCCATTCCGGCCGCGGGGATGACATCGGGGGAGAAGAATCCGATGAAGAGCAAGACCGACACGAGGGACACGCCGATGATGATGGTCTTCCGGTATCCGTACCGGTCTACGGCGTGGCCTGTGATGTAGACGGCGGCAATCTGCCCGAGGAATGACGCGCACGTTATACCGCTTTGCCAGAGGGCGGGGATCTCGCGAGGTAGCCCTGGACCGTGCGATCTGCCGAAGAGGTCCTGAAACTGCCTCAGGGCCAGGAAGTTGGTCACGAGGGCCGTGTCGTAGCCCTCGCCGATGACGGTGACGGAGAAGACGACGGACCAGAAGATGGTCATTCTCCATGAACGGACCACCTGACCATACGCTGAGTTTTTCTCGCGGTTGAAGGCATCGAGGGCTTCGGGCTCTCGCCGAATGTAATCCGGGACGTCTTCTTCCATGGTGTTCGTTGGGGTTTTGTTCAGATGAAGGCGTATTGGTGTGACCAGAGTGTCTTGAGCTTTTACGATCAGATCTGCCCGGGCTTATGAGCCCCGTGAGTGTCAGATATCGTGACTTGCCTCAGATATTCTTCTGGGAAAGGGACACAAGGGTCCTCTCATCTGCAGCTGGTGGTTTTGGTCAGAGGTGTGGGTTCATGATGCGGCCGGTGAGAGAAAGGCATCGTCGCCAAGATGAAATACCTGGCTCAGGCATACTATGTGTCTAACGCATGCTCGAAGGTTACTGGTAAAGGGTCAACAATACCCTCGATATCTGCGTCCAGTTTGTGGCCGGTTCCTCTCGAGCCGTCGGCGCCTGGTGGTCCTCCTGGTGCGGGGACCCAGTGCTCGGCCCGGTCTCTGATTAGCTTCAGTCGCCCTCTGGATGTGGTTACATATGTACGGCCGCTATCTGCTTGTCGAAAGAGTCATGTTCACTGCGGGGGAAAGGATCGATCATAGCTTTACCTCCAGTCGGCGCTTCTCCAACATACCCGCCATTGGAGGCCTGGGGGAAAATCGCGGTAGGCGTCATGATGCTGTCACGAGAATATCTCGTTTGGACCAAGAACCACATGCCGCATGCCTAGCTCGCCCCACGATCCGATGCTGTGTCGGCAAGCGAGCTCGCCACGATTTGTTTGGGCCGACGAAGCGCCGCATCGACCAGATACTGCTCGCGGTGGGCCATGGATCTGACTGGCCCGAATTATGTTTGAGTTCGCTGTTAACTTAGATGGTGAGGAGAGTCTCAATGTCGTGATCGATGTCACTGACATGGTGAATAAGAAGCGACTGTGGTTTCTCGTCTGAAAGTTTCCCCCCTTGTGGCTGTTCAGTTGCCAAAATCATCGGTATGAGCTCGCACTTCGTGACCTCGACCTGGATGACCTCAAAACGAACTGGCGGCTGCTCTCGCTATCTCGTTCTTTGTTATGCTTTTCCCACTCCAGCCACGGCTTTCGCCTCCTAACATAGCACTGTTAATCCCGAGGTGCCACGGTGTTCTTGCGTAGAATTACCTTTTATCGAGCGTGCAGCTTGGTTGATAGCGGCCATACCTGGAGGGGCAATGCTCACACTCGGCCATGCCTGCAGCGTAAGCTCGTGTGGTCTTGTAACAGCCTGCCACAGCCTGAATTAGCCAGACGAACCAGAGCCGTCAGGGGAGGTCTCGTCCTTGGCACCTGGTGTGGAATCATGGTCGGCCTCGAAGCGTTGTCTAGCATGTCTCGCTTGGTGGTTTTTCGTCAGTCTCGGAGTCGGATAGTTGCTGGCATAAAAGTTGCTGTCATTGTGCCTTGGACAGCTATGATGGAGATCCTCTGTAAATTCTATCAGCATCGATCGTGATGGCTGTTCTCCATGCATCGGCTCTGAGTTTTGTCATGCTCTCGCAGCCTCAGTATCTCCTCGACTCGCCGCTCCGGTGCCTACCCGAGTCCCTGTCCCCATCCCTATCTCGACGACGCCGATCCCGGTCGTAATCCCTGTCGCGCTCGCGGTCGCGCTCACGCTCCCTGTCCCTCGCCACATCCTGATACCGATCCCTCTCGTCTCTGTGGCCACCCTCTCTCCTCTCTCTCCTCTCCGCCTTCTTCTTCTCCTCCTCCCTACGGTAATCACTCAGCTTCGGCGGCCGCCCGTCCCGCTTCTTCGCACCCCCGTGGTTCCACTGGCCCAGGTCCTCGGCATCATTCAGCTTCTTCGCCCCCAGCCCCAGCTGGTTCTGCCGCCTCTCCCCCGCCGCCGCCTTCGAGGGCCGCGGGCCCCGCATCTTGCCGTCCCACCCCATCCCCCGCAGCAGCGCCGCCCCAAACTCCCCGTCCGGGATGGCCTCGTAGTCGTCCATTGTCGAGTCGGCCCCGACATGCCGCGACACGTCATTGAGGTACGCGTCGTCCTCCGACGGCCGGATCGTCCGCTCCTCGGATGCGCGCTTCTTGCCCAGCAGCGCGTCGAGCGCCGCCTCGTCAGCCGTCTGCGGCTTCACATCGTCGCCAGCACCCGGCGAGGCGGACCGATCGCGCGCCTCGTCTCGTCGTTCGCTCTCGCCCTGGTCCTCGCTCTCGCGCGCCCGCGGCTTCGCGACCGAGAGACCCCACTGGATCTCCTTCTGCGCGTCCGCGGGCTCGGTCTCCTGGGCACCGCCACCGCCGCCCGCCTGCGCGGCCCGCGCCTCGGCGGGGAGGAGGTTCTTCCCGCCGCCGCCGCCGCCGCGCTTGGCACGCAGCTCGGCCTTCCAGTCACGGTTGGACTGTTTCGAGATGACGAGATCGCGGGCCTTCTTGCGGGAGGGGCCATCAGCGTCGGCGTCTCCGCCGAGCTCGGTGATGGCTTCGTGGTGGCCGTGGCGGCGGGGGTGGGAAGAGTCGGAGTCGGAATCGGAGTCGTTGCCTAGAGCCGGGGCGCGGGGACGCTTGCCGAGGCGGGAGGGAGGTGGTGGGCGGTTGGGATTTGTGGAGGAGGAGGAAGAGCTCTTGCCGAAGGAGATGGCTATTCGGGGGGCGGTGGGGAGTTTGTGATCCGACATTGTGGGCGGGTGTGTTTGGGGGGATTGTGATATTGATTTGGTTGATGGGATTCAGCAACTGGAAGTCGTCGAGTCGCGAAATATTTCTGGCTGAGCTACGCGCTGTACGTCACTGCCGGATGTCGGATTACATAAGTCATGTACCTCAGGTACCTAGGTGGGTTCTTGTATGTGAGTGGGTCCAGTGCACAGCCAAGTCGAGAAAGCTCCCACCCCCATAGCTGGAGCTTCACCAAATGCCGGCCACAGGTGCCTTAAGTGAGGGGCAAAAAATTACAGAGGGGCAACATGAGGGGCGGGTCACGGATAGGAATTGATTGATTCTACGTAGTTTGCGAAACCTCTACGCTCTACATGGTCTTCCCGAATGCATATAGATTGTCTTTGATTAATTCTTTTTCTTGTCGGCGACATCGCTTAGAAGGCGAAGATCTGGTCGGCCAGCTTGCTGACGGGGCGAGCCTTCTCAAAACCGAGGGTGACGGCCGTCTTCTTGAGACCGCTGACCATGGGAGGAGGTCCGCACAGCAGAAGCTTGACGTCGGGCGCGGCCTTGGGCAGCCATTGCTAGTATCCGTCAGCTTGGAGGGCCCACACATCAGCGTCGCGTGTCTTACCGTGATCATGTCGGCCGTGACGTAGCCCACACCGCCGGTCCAGCCCTCGGAGGGCTTGTCCAGCACGTAGTGGACGCGGAAGCCGCTGTCCTCCTTGGCGAGGGCGTCGAGGTCCTCCTTCAGGAGAATGTCCTGCTGGGTGACGTTGGCGAAGATGAGGTCGACCTCGGTGGTGTCGCCGGCAGCGCGGCCGCGGATGATGGCGCGGACGACCTGGAGCATGGGCGTGATGCCAGTGCCGCCGGCGATCATGCCAAAGTGGCGGACCATGTTGGGCGTGTAGACGAAGGCGCCCTTGGGGCCCTTGACGCGGATGGGCTGGCCAACCTTGAGGGACGCCATGTGCTTGGAGATGTTGCCCGTGGGGTAGGACTTGATGAGGAGGTCGAAGTAGCCGGGCTGGTGGTCGCCGGAGATGGGCGTGTAGGAGCGGACAATCTCCTTGTGGGTGCCGTCGGGCTGGGCGAGGACCTCGCCGATAGAGATGTGCTGGCCGATGGGGAGGCCGAGGATGGAGGTGGGCGAGGGGAGAGCGAAGCGGTAGCTGCGAAGTCAGTACGCGGAAACAGCTCGAGATGGGGCCTCAAGGACTAACATGGCGACATTGTGGGAGATGATGGTCTTCTCCTTGAGCTCAAACTCCTGGTAGACGTCGGGCTTCAGGACCTTCTTGATTTCTGCGCAAGGTGTTAGCTGAACCTGTCCCGTTTTCTATGTCGTCGAGAAAGCTTGGCACATACGGAGACTGAAGAACTTCCAAGCACCGAGAGCCAGCGCAATGACAATGGTATAGGGGGTCCATTCGCGCTTGACAATGACGGTGCCCACAATCATCAAGACGACGGGGATGTAGACACCGTCGACGAACTTCTTGGAGCCCAGTGCGTCGGCCATGATGCTGATGTAAACACGCGTGTGCTTCGTATGGCCCTGTCGGCTGTCGGGTATGGGTGGAGGGATCAAGAGAGAATCGACATATGAAGCCGCAAAGATAGGATCGTAAGATGCGACGGGTGCGTACCCAGGCTAATTGGCGCAGGGAACCAGTTGTGTTGAATTCTGCCAGTGGCATGGGCAAGGCGGTCAGCCAGCATTGGTGCTCGGCCGAGCCCCGCTGCGGATCAGCGAGCTACGAAGATGCAATTATCAGTGACTGAGAAGCGACAGAGACCCACCACGGCACCTTGCCCCTGTAGACGCCTGCCAGAACCCTTGAGGTGGGTTTTACCACGCCGAACTGAACCGGATACGACCCGGAGCCCCGCTGCTTTAAGCCTGAGCCTACCCTAAGTTCAAGTCGACCCTGAGTTGAGGCATCCAGCCACACCCATACCAGATTTCACCGTAAAGTCTGTGTCTACACCGAATCAGTGACGTGTGGATGGAAAGTTGTAGTAACTCCCCGGGATACCCGTGCCGCTGCCACAGGAGCGGCTTCCGGATTCCACGACACTAGCAGTCACGTGAAAAGGCCGAAGGACCTTGCATTCAGTCACCCCTATAGTCTCATTGCACCAGACCTAGAGTCGACAAAGGCATAGCGATCCCCTGGATTGACTAAGCTCCCGGACTGAGAACAGACCAGACAACAATGGCGACAAATCAATGTAGAATCGGCTGAGCTGCCACCGGGATCACTTCAAATATTCGGAGCCGAACTAGGCAAATGACGATATGGCCACCGCTGCGAAGTCGCTAGGGAGTCGAGTCAAGTCATCTAACCTCTTATTTCTTAAATCTGAGCTGTCTATCTAAACGCCAATTCAGGTCCGCGCCAGAAGGGCAGCCTGGGATTGTTCTTTGAAGCTGATCGGTAAAGATCACTCCAATTCAATCGTACCTATCGGCCTCTGTCAATATCACAAGCATGCAACAGAAGAGAAGCAGGCAGGAGGCTCTCACCTGGAGGTTTTGACGTGGTGTCGTATACCACCCTCGCGATGCCGTCTACTTCGTTCACAATCCGCCTGCTAATAGCCTTGAGGAGATTCCACTGGAATTCGTAGGGCTCGGCACTCATCATATCCAGGCTGGTTACGGCTCGCAGAACGCAGATGTAGCCATAGACCCTGGCATCACCCTGTACACCGACGGCTGTGGCAACAAAGTCAGACATCGCTACAAACTCGTATATTGGAAGAAAGGGGGTACCTCTGTTTGTGTCAAGTGCGGCGTAGGCTTGGGTGACCTGGGAAATTTCTTTAGCAAACTTTTTCTCAGATGACAGGTGGTCGTGTCGAACCTCGTCATAGATCCCGGCCTCTCGGATCATGGAGATGAAGATGTGATCCGCCTTGCGCACAATTTCGACTCGCTCGCGGGTGACTTCGCCGATAATCCTGATACCTAAGCCAGGGCCCGGGAAGGGGTGTCTGCCAATGAGCTCCTCGTGAATCTGCAGTTGTCGTCCGAACGCCCGCACTTCGTCTTTGAAACTATGTATCGTTAGCGACCGCGACAAGTAATTACCCTTAACTATTGAATTCAAGACTGATAACGTACAGCTCTCGAAGCGGCTCAAGGAGCTTCAGTTGTGCTTCCTGTTGTTCATCAGTATCTATCCATCAAATGTCGTAGATTGAGTGCAACTCACGCCGTTCTGCATGCGAGCAGGAAGTCCTCCGGCATTATGATGAGCTATACGAGCTTTAGTTATCTGCAACAACATTCAGGGGGCGGATGGGAAGTGGGAAATAGTAACTCGCATGTGGCGCGAGGTGTTGCGAGGGGTTTGCCTTTATAGTTGAGGCGCCGCATTTTCGCCGCTACAAAGGGGGCAACGAGGAATGTATGACAAAGAGACTTACATTTGATTGTAGAACTGGCGGCTCCCTTGAAACTCAAGCTTTCCACAATATCCGCTAAAAGGAGTCAATGATTTTCGATCCCTGGGGAGCAAAGTGAACAACTGACCATACAGTGTTCCCTGAAGGAACCATTCAACCTTTCCGGCACGCGGTGTGTTCTCTGCTTCTTTCTCTATACTGAATAGAGGGTTAGGTAAAGTCTTTCACTTTTCGAAAGGTGACGAGCGTGGGCTTACCGGAGTGCCTCAATTTCAAAGAGGTCAATGACTGTTATATGAGGTCAGTATGATAGGCTAACCAGCTCCCCCGGGTTTAACTCACAAGTCCCTCCGATAATCTTCCTCTTAGCTTCAGGCTCCGTGACCCCTGCAAGACGGCCGAGGAAAAGCTCGGATCCGTCCACGACGGTGAGGTTAATTCCTAGATACTTGTCTAAGGTTTCCTTAACCTGCTCGCATTCATTCAGACGCATCAGACCTAATAGACATATTAGAACATTACTAATAAGCGGGTGGATATCTTGTCGAGCGACAACATCTCACCAGTGTCCACAAGGATTGCGTGGAATCGATCTCCAATAGCTTCTTTCATCAGCTTGGCGGCTACAGTGCTGTCGACACCGCCGGAGACGGCTCCAATCTGCGAAGTAATGAGCAAGCTAACATGCATTGCTGGGCAATATGGAACACATACAACCTGAGCGTTGTCGCCAACCAGTTTCCGAATCCGAACGATTTCTCTCTCTGAGAAGTTGTCCATTTTCCAGTCCGCTCGGGCGCCGCAGATCTTGAGAGCGAAGTTGGCGATGATGTCAGTCCCCCGCTCTGTGTGCGAGATCTCAGGGTGGAATTGGATGCCTATCAGTCATACTTATCAGCAAACTTCAGCGCGAGCTTCGAGAAGATGCACATACCGAAGATAGGCAGAGACTCGTGGGCAATGCCAGCAAACTCGCTGTTCTTAGTGGTGGCAATGGTCTTGAAGCCGTCGGGTAGCTGGACGACCTTGTCAAAGTGACTCATCACAACTACAATCATAGAATGTCAGATACGCATCAGCCCAGGCCAGAGACACCATCTGCATAACGAACCGTTCAGAGTGTCTCCCAATCCCTCGAAAAGCCTATCGGCATGGCTGCCAATCTTGTGGATGGCCATCAAGGTTTCCCCGTACTCACGGGTGACGCCGGGTGCCACATTGCTGGGGTTTACTCGCCACGCTGGGACAGCCATTAGTCAATGATCGTCCGGACACACGGAGGGGCGAGTACCAATCAGTTGATTGCCAAAACAAACACCTCTTCGTAGCATATTAGCGACCTTTTCATCATGCTTTTGGCGTACAACGTACAGAACAGGAACACCGAGCTCGAACACCAGTGGATCCACGCTCGGGGCGTCGGGAGAATACACGCTTGACGGACCCCCGCTGAGAATGATCCCAACCGGTTTCCAAGTGAGATCTTTGAGCTTTTGGGTACAAGGTAGCATCTCAGAGTAAACCCCAAGAGATCTCAGCCGTCTCAAGATGAGCTTTGTTTTTGTTAGTTCTTGTTACCCGCATAGCAGGAGTAGTCTCTAGATAGAACGAACATGACTGGTCTGGGATCCTAAATCCAAGACGAGCACGGTCTTGACGACAGTAATGGTCAGCTCAGAGGGTATTAGATCGAGAACTGAGAATGCTTCGTCCTTACGTCGAAGGTATCGTGCGGCGGCGCCGCTTCAAGTGTGTCGCTCATCGTGTAGAAGATTTTCAGCCAAATATTCCAGGCGCGACAATCGTGAATCTGGTGATAGCGAGAGATGAACAAGGGTCCATGCAAATGTTGTGCAAACCAAGCGAGCAAGGGGCATTATAACACCCCCCCCCCCCCCCCCCCCCCCCCCCCCCCCNCCCCCCCCCCCCCCCCCCCCAAAAATTCTGTACCAACCCAACCTTTAGTGGCTGACTCATTTACCAACATGAATATAGCCCCACTAATGTCAGGGTACACTGGCTGTCACAATGCCACCAGGTTTCACATTGCTCCTCCAACAAACCCAAAATAAGAAGTCTCGGCATATTAGTCATTCCAACCACGAGTAAGGTAATGGATGTCACGTGATCAAATGAGCTCATCACTCCTTGTGTTGTAACCCTTCTGAAAACAGACCTAGACCTTGAAACTTACCCAAACGTTAGGACGGGCAATATTGAGAGAACTGATTGCTCATTAGCTGTAGTGTCTTGTCTACGGCAGGGGCGAAATATTAAGCTTGAGGGTGGAAAAGTGGACCTCTTCACAGCCCATTCACGGTAGTCCATCTTCTTAACGATTAAAACTACTACAAGGACTTACTACCAAAAAGAGGATTACCCCTTATGAAAAGGAAATAGTCTTTGAAAAATAGCCGGGCTGTTTGCAAATATATCACTATAGCAGTTTTAGCCGCCCAAGAGGATACAGACTAACCAGACTAATCGCCAATACCGAGACCTATCACCCACACCAATATTTCAATCCGTCTCCCTACCTGCGTTGTGGGTGTATACCTCGATTCGTGTTCTGACACCACCGCAATTCGCCAATATCAGTATAGGTCAGAGGGTGAGATTGTGCAGGCACTGACATTGCAATAACCAATACTGCCCTGCACGTCTTTCTTCTCAATAGCAATACTGCATCTCCAAACGACAACTGCCAAGTCGCGTTTCCAGCCTCTTCCACCGCCAGCATCTTATGTCATTAGATGTGGCCGACGAACACACCCTCTCCTCATCAGCATGACTGGTAGACGCCGGGTGCGGATCCCCAACCCGCCAGAGGGAGGTATTCCTCTGCCTCATGGAGACTTACAAGCGGCTTCAACTTTTGATGAGCTGCTGGTATATCTTCGACATTCCGCCAAACAAAGTGGTTTTAGCATCATAACGCCTGCCAAAGAACACCGCCGCCTTACTCCAAGCCCCAAAACTTCTCGCCTGCTACTATGCGGAGATAAATCCGGAAAACTGGTCAATGGTCAGACGCTTACCAGTTGCACTTGGAGGGCGCAAGCTTTCAGCAGCGACATCGAAAACGGCTGGGTTTGGCAACTGATCTACGACATTCATAATCATGAGGCTGTGGAGTCGGAACCGAATGATAAGGAATTTCCTTCATACCACGATATCAACAAGAAGGCGTCCACACCGATGACAGACGAAGCGCACGTGGCCCTTCTCGAGGCTGACCCAAGATTCGGCGAGCTGGACAACTTCGATTACTGGTTCTCACGCGAGCATCCCGAGACTGAAGAGTACCTCAATATTCGAAATATTCGGCCATCGTATATCCGCTCATCCCTGTTTGGGGAGGGAAATGGTCTGAACGATTGGGAGACGATTCGCGCCAGGTATTTCCCACACATCCAACCATCAGGACCTTTTGTTGGGGGAATGGCGGTCGGCCAATATCTCACTGGACTCTTCAACCTTGACGGATTCATCCGGAAGGAAGAATATCTCAACGAGTTATCGCTTATCGCTGGATTGAGTCTTGCTATCGGACAGCACAGGGATGTACGCATCATCGCCACTCCATTGGTCTCCACGTTAGGCCCATCTCAGTGGGACGCTTCCACCAAGCTGCTCACTTCTCTCACTACTGTCCTTGTTCTCCACTTTGGTAATCACTTGGCTATCTCTGTAGCACAGATGGATAGCGGCTCGCTGACGTACTTTGACTCCTAGGTGGAGGGCAGAGACGAGAGAGCTGCACAAGCTTCGAGCCTCTTGAGCGGAATCGAGGGTCGGCACATGACTTTGACGATCATGCCACTTCACAGCAGCAGCGGAATTGGACTTGCGGGCTTGTAGCCCTTGAGAGTGTCCGCATTTTCTTCTCGCAGTCGACCTTCCAGGCATTGCGCCAAGGCGAAGAAGCAGAATCCCATGTCATTTCGCTGTGGCTTCGCGCAATCCAGCGAGAATTGGGTAGCCCATACAATATACGCGACCCACCTATCCCGGGACAGACATACACCGCTCTCGAGAATAATGAGTTTGGCTTCGAAATGCCGAACTCGCAGTAGTACTCCGAGGACCAGGCTACCAACGCTGACCGCCACTTACTGAGCACCACTTCTGGACCCTCAACGCATGAACTTCAAGTTGACCTGTGTGATATCTCCGGATCGATCAAGAGAGAACAGAAAGAGAACGTTCGGTTGCTGCGCCGAATGCAGACAGTTTTTAGCACCCTGCAATAGAGAGCTCAATCAACTACCTATCGACAACGAGCAGGCTATTCCTTTCTGCGGAAATTGCTTCAAGACGTAAAACCATGGCTTGCGCAAATCGAAAAAGACGACCTCTCTTGCGAAAAATCACTGAGAGGGGTCTTACTCCCCTCAATCAGCCATAACCCGTACGAGGAAGACGGTAAATTGGTCAGCGCTATAGTAACTAGCATGATACGCCGATTCGAATCGACATGGGAGGAAGCTTTTACGAAGGGAGAGGATCCCGGCCTGATTCCTGTACCAACTTTCAAGGTCGCGGACTTGGCTGAGATCATTCTTCACTGTCCTGTGATACAGCAGCCCAGAGGAAAGACGTTTTCCCGGCGGTTCGACGGCGAGTGACTGCTGAGAAACGTTGG
Source organism: Verticillium klebahnii (assembly GCA_002851715.1). Taxonomy (NCBI): domain Eukaryota; kingdom Fungi; phylum Ascomycota; class Sordariomycetes; order Glomerellales; family Plectosphaerellaceae; genus Verticillium; species Verticillium klebahnii. Next base: position 711,338 of record NMXL01000005.1, on the reverse strand, counting down.
CAGCCGATTCTTTCATGTCCGTGACAGCCGAGGGTTTAGGGCGCCTCCTAAGGTTCATCTCGTTCATCAGAACATCGCGCAGCATCACTTAGGATGTGCTGATGATCTGTGGGAGTCCATCTCGCCAAGGGGACAACAGGCAGGTTATCTGTGGCCTAGCTACTTCGCTCCGGTGTCTGACTTAATGTGGGCACGTCACACCTTTCACCCACTGTCGTCACGTCAAATTTCAGCCCAGGAGCCCGGCCACATCTCATCCTCTCCGTATGACGAGGTGTGGTTGGCGCTGGCATCGATTGCACCGCGCTTTGTACGCGCCTTGAACCAGACATCCTGGTCCATCGATCATGTGATAGACATGATGGCAACCCCCATACTTGACGGCCAGAATGAGGCCTTGGGTGCCGTCTTACAACGACTATTGCTCCCATGCACTGGGACCCCTCTGCCACAAAGTCCGCCGCCGGCTCCCCTGTTCTTGAAAGACAAAGCAAACTTGTGGAGTACGATCGTTTGGCAGTATGGTGGAGCCGCTCCAGGTCCTCCAGCCTCCTTGGATGCATACCCCGATGTTTCCAATGCGCTGTCCAAGGTTTGGCACAATAACAAGCCTCTGGCGGTAATTACAGCAGCGTTGATCTATAAATTGCTGCAAAATGCAGACAGGGTCCATCCGTCAGCGAACCAGGATATTCTGTCTGTTGTGGATGTAGTGTCCATGCTGTCGAACCATCAAATGACAAGGACGGCTCTCTATAGATTCTGTGAAGCCCGGTCCCTCAACTACGCTAATGGTTCTGTAGTGTCTTTGGTGTGGATAGAGTCTTGGTTAAAGAATCAGACTGATGGCAACCTTCTGCGCAGATTGGATGGCTACTTCGCACTCAAGGCTGGAGAAACATTCAAACTGGTCTATCTTATACCGCCGTCATCTGGGCCGGCTCAAGCCATCGCAATATGTTCTGTTGCCGTCTCATATTGCAGTATACTTTTGATAGGGGAGGAGTCTGCTTTTAGGGAATCAGTCACATTTCTGACTTCTGGTTTTGCGAACATCTCCTCTTGGGGTGTCAACTTTTGCTGGAATCGGTTCCATACTATTCCTGTTCACAACTTTGCCACAGGGCCGCGCAGACGCGTCAAAGCGACTAACATTGGTTTGGTTCTCTCCCACCTTGTCTCGAAATCCTTGGCTGCTGGGCCCCAACACTTGGGTGAGCTGTTAGGTCAGGGGATCCTTTCACAAGAAAAGCTTAACGTACCTTTCGTCCGCCTAGAGGTTATTCATTCAGTCTATTTACTTGAGGCTCTCGGTTTGCGAGCACTGGCGAACGGGGGGGACAGTCCGATCGATTCAGACAACCGTCTTTTTGATGATCGAAGCTCGTGTAGCTTAGACTCAGCCACCAACGAGCCAGTTGACGTTGGGGACCAGCCAGCTGACGATGGGGACGACCCGGATGACGACACAGACGACCCGGATGATGACACGGACGACCCGGATGATGACACGGACCAGCTTGTTGAGGATAAAGACGAACCTTTCAATGACATAGGAGAGGTCCTCGTGAATGGGTCATTACTCTGCGGTGTATTGAGCGCCGAGACTGTACAAGCCGAGATGGCTCGCATCAACATGGACGACGATGAGGAATTTTCAGCCCGAATCGAAGAGGCCATTACTGCCACAGAGCAAAATCTTTTCTCTCTCAATGCAAGCGACGAGATCACCCTAGGCAAGTCTCAGAACAATGACAATCTGGAAATTAGTAAGTACAAAACCCGACAATCTGCGCTGCTGAGTCTGGCCAGTGCTAAGAGGTGTTAGCGAACATCTTGAAAAAGTACCCAGCCATTTCTGAGGCTTTGGAGAGATATCGAGATCGCCTCTATCGCTTGATTACTCGCATGGCCCATTTCATGCTCGCTGTTGGCGATCGCTTTCAATCAGCCATACCAAGAGAATGGTACCTTTCGATTGTGACGAATGCGTCGGCAGAACATAGGCGAAGTGTCAGGAGACGAAACCACACGGGCCAGGAGACCGCAGGAGAACCCCTGTTGTTCCGCGACGCGACCCCCCCGGAGCTAGGAGGCCCAAACTCACTCACGAAGGATATAAGGGGGAGACGTAGGACTTGGAAGATAGAGGAGGATCATCGATTATTCTACCACTATTACCCTACATATCAGCAGGTGACCTTCTGCTGTTGTCCTCCACTCGTACGCTGAACCCCATTCTGACACGAAGACTAGTACGCATCATGACCTGTCCTGGCGTGCAGCACATTGCCCTCCAATACCTTCTGGGACAGCAAACTTGGTCAGTAGATATGTTCGACAGATATCCTCACACTGACCTGGCCAGTTGCGTTGTTATCGGGGACTTCTTTACAGCCTACACCGGTCTGGCACACTGCGAAAATGGAGACACCTTTGTTTACAGCGGCAGTGCCACTAGCATGTGCGCCGAAAAAGGCGAAATCTCACGCATGATGGGACATCGAAGAATCCTTGCTCTTGGACATGATGAGATCAATCGACGACGGGAACATGGCGACAAGGGCCCTCCCTTCATACATTCAAAAATGTCGGCACCGGGGACGAGGTCGTTCTTCTTTCCCATGACGAGGCTTTCGCTGAACCAGGCGCTCTCTGCCAGAGAAGTGGTCAAGATGCGTCTCATGACATATCTGATCGAGAATTATAACGCCATTCATCTGGCTGGTCAGTGGCCTCCCCACTCAAAAACTCAGTTAGCCTTTCGAAGCCAGCACCTAAGGGCCTTCCTAAGGCCCGATGACTTTCCTCACCCCCCTTGGCGCAGCGGTAATGTGGTTCTGCCACTTACACAAAGTATGTGTATCGGATCCGTTCAAGTTCTTGGTACAGCAGAAGGAAACTACTTGAACTCAGCATCTCTAAGAAGTTACCTCCAACAGCGTCTTCTATCGGATGGAAACGTCCGTATGCCTCGATCACTGGTTGATCAAGTATTACGGGATGGAAATATTCCCAACACTCGGCGTTACAGGGACCTCCTGACAACTATGTGGAGATCTTTGTGTGAAGAACATGACATTCACCCCTGGCGTCTGGACACCTCGAAGTCACTCAATCTGTCGATCCTTTGGGTGGCCATCAAGCGTCACGCCGAAGCAGCAGGTCTTATTGAATCCACAGACGAGGACGCGCGAATACAATTGAGAGAATCCGGCCTGAATTGGAAGGAAATCTCAAGCATTGCTGAAAGTATCGCTCCACCACACTTGCGCACAGCCTTTCTCCCGATCAATTGCATTTGGCTCTTCACTCAAAAGCGAAGCGCCGTCTTCAACGAGGAAATCCTGTTGCGACAGAACTGGAATCAGCTGAGGGGTGAGTACTTCTTCAAACGTGCTATGACTCTTCATACGCACTGCTCCTGCACGGGACGTGTCGGAGGGCTGAACAATAACTAACGAAACGCAGAGGGATTGCCAAAGTCTTTTGCCCCAAGCAGAGCAATCAAGCATCACCCAGTCGTAAATGAGCGTATTATACGTACCTGCAGAGCTGAGGCTCATAGGCTATTGACGAAGAACAACCTTGTTATGGAAGTGCGTACAAATGACGTAACACAAGTCATGTTGACTGTCCCGACGATGTCTGCAGAGTATATCCCGATCACCAGGATCCTCAGACAGCTTCAACGAGACATCTCACAATGTCCGCGGGTACAGGTTGATAAGAATGTCTGGACCACCAGAAGATTGCGGGAGAACGTGGCGTCTATTGCAAAGGGGTTTGAGGTTCTTGGAAGACTATGCGTCGGCATCCCTCTACCCGAATGGAAAGACTGGGTACAGTTGCCCGCCTGGAGCTCAGAATTGAACTGGTCTGATGAAGGTTCAGGGCTTGAGGATCCCGTCGAATCGGGAGTGCCGTCTGTGGATGAGCAAACAAGAGCCGGGAATTCACTGACAAGCCTGAATGACGACGTCAAGCAGTGTCTCTCAGAGCTACTCTCACAAACCTCTAACTTGATCTTCGAAGGAGCAAGCCAAAACACCATTCAACACGAGCCATTTCGAAACAAGGGCAAACCCACATCAGGGGAGGGGGCGGATGCTACGTCAATATTCACGCTGGTTGACAGGCAAGGTCGCCCAAAGTATTTGAGTCCATTTGTTGTTGCACCTCGGGTTACAAGTCGTTCTACTCCGACAGACCCCACAAGGACGCCAACAGCACTCTCTCATAGGCCTCATTCGGTGACAGCCAAAGAGAAGAGAACGGCCATCGAGAGCCCCTTCCCAAACATGGAACATGACAAGTCTCCCGACGAACGAAGTCATTTAAATCCACGCGATAAGAGCACACTTGTTCACAGAGGCACCAAGCGATCCTTTTTTTGAAGTCGAAGAAGTGTCTTTGAACGAAACGTTGCCCACGTCTAAGTATATTAAAAAATCTGTCTCTGTAGCTAGTAGCGCAGACTCTACTTCAGAAGATGAGCCTGTTGCGGAAAATACTGCAGAGGAAGAAGACGTTCATGAATTTCAGGGGCCTTCGAAAACACAGACAACTTTTGAAACTCAGAGTACTGCTGACGGCAACGCCTCAACAACAACCACAAGACTACCTGGTCGTAGGCGCTCTGGAGAAGACGACCTTGTTGGAAGAAACGCCGTGGAGGAAGAATGTGTTTATGAGATCCACGAGCCTTCTCAAAAAAAGACCTTTCCCGAAGCTGACGTGCGTTCTGAAGCCCAGAGCTTTCCCGAGGCTGGAGGCTTTCCCAACGCTACGAACTCACTAATACCTGCAAGACTGTATCGAAACAAGGCCTCTCGTACTGAAGAGCAATCTACTGCAGATGGAGACTCTTCTGAAGAGGCGCAGCTTGCGAAGCAACAGCCAAGCCCCCGCGAAAAGTCAAGTTGCGAGCGGTGTGGCCGGCTGTTTCCTCATGCTGAGACCGCACGCAAGCATGAGAAGACCTGCAAAGGAAGGTGCAAATCGTGCAGAGATGACGACTTGGCATGCATCAAAGGTGCGAAAGCAGATAGTTGCCAGGGTTGCTTACGAAACGGGTTGGATTGTACTGAGTTCAGTCACGCTGATGCTCCTTGCGAGCGATGTGGTGGGCCTTTGCCGAAGCGTGGGCCTGAGCATGTCAAAAAGTGCAAAGGAAGATGCAAACCTTGCCAAGATGCGGATGTTCCCTGTTTGAAGAATGGCAACAGGGTAAAGAGATGCGAGCGCTGTGTCAAGAACGGCCTGGAGTGTTCTGACTTCAGCCACACCCCAACACTCCCGGCTCAGACTGCGGTCAAGGTGCCATGCGAGAGATGCGGACACCTCATGTGGCCTTGGAATCTGAAGACCCATCTGCCACAATGCAAGGGCAAATGCAGCGAGTGCATGAAAGGGGATTCCCCGTGCCTATTCCGGCTAAGTAAAAGATGCGACCGATGCGCGAAACGTCAACTTGAATGTGGCCGCTTTAGCCATGAGCATCTTGCTGAGAACAAGTACATTTGCAGCCGCTGCGACAATGCGTATGGATCAGCTGGAACGCTCTCCCAGCATGTCTCTCGGTGTCGAGGCAAATGTGATCAATGCAAGGACTCCAACATTCCTTGTGTTCGGTTCGGCACCAGTTACGCGTGCAGTAGCTGTATCGACAAAGAGATTTAGTGCACAGGCATTGAGACCGCGGGTGCGCTCTCGGCAATCGAGGCGCCATGTCCTCATTGCCTTTCGCTTATACCGCAAAAGAGGATCGCGACGCATGAGAAAAGGTGCAGAGGTAGGTGCTCACATTACATTGAGCTAGACGTATCTTGTGAGCATAGCCTAGGTAGGGCGCACGTTTGTTCCCAATGTCGTCAAGATGAGGTGGAATGCGTGTTCAAATAGCAGACGAGGTGCAGACACATTGGGCTACGCATGTCTTAGCTAGAAGCTAGTGATCGGCTGTGATAGGGCGCATGTCTGAACACAGTTCATCGTCAAATGCGATCACCCCCTGAGAAGACTCAAATCTCCTTCTGGAACGAGGGGGCAGCCGTGTACCGTGCGCGCAACCGCTTTATTTTCTACCTCGGCCGCAAAAAACTACTCTTACGCCGCGTCTCAGCAGATTATGATCGCCAAGTAGGCACCCGTGCCTCTTGAGGCACGCCTATCGAGCACTTAAGGCATAGCCTCTGACTGGGACGGACCCCTATGCAGCCATACTTTTATTGTTTTGAATGCTTTCTCTTAGTTTTTCCCTTAAGTTTTGTTGACTTCAGATCGCGGCTCCCTTCATCCATCTCTAAACAACCTTGTTGCCCCGCACAGCGTCTCCCATTTTATCCATAAGCTCACTGACATTACTTTCCTTGACGACACCATCCGCGACCGAACGAGTCAGATTTACTCATACCACCGAACTCACACACCGGCACCCCCTCAACAAATGCTCGATCGATCTCCCGCCCTGAACGTCTTGCCGCTGAATTCGGGAACGCAGGATGGCGAAGAGGATGGCGAGGAAGGCCGTAGACCCGAAAATGACTCCGACGCGGAAGCTCTCTCCGGCATAATCTTCGTACAGCAGGTATTGAATGCTCAAGAAGACGAGCAGATGAGGGCCTGAAGAAGGAGCCAAAGGCGTAGGCCAGGCCGTAGAGACGGTTCGTGGGAATCATCGTTTAATGTGGAGGAGATGTATAAGTTCTCATGAAGTCACCTGACTGATATGTGGCTGAACTTTGACTGAGCCAAGCCTGAGGGAGCGACAAGAACGCTGGCCGTGGTAAATCCAGAACCTAGCCCCTTTGAACGAGCAGGAGAGATGTGTGGGTGGGGNGGGGGGGGGGGGGGGGGGGGGGGGGGGGGGGGGGGGGGGGGGGGGGGGGGGGGGGGGGGGGGGGACAGCTGCTGTCCTCTCCGGACTAATATGTCTTGCCTGAGGGCACGACTTGATTCTTGTAAATGAACGAGTTTGATCCGACAGGGCATAGCATAGTCGACCTGCGATCGAATCATACATTGCCAGACGTCCATTCAGCGTTTCAAGGTCTCATTCCACGCACGCCAAAACTGGTTCTGCCAGCCTTGCATGCACTTCACCTTCTCCGGCGGCCCAATCCAGTCGATCATGGCGGCCTCTGGCGACTGATGGCGGACTAGGTCCGAGGTAAACCCCTTGAGCTTCTTGAGCTTCTCGGCCTTGTCGTCCGAGTACTCGAGATTCACGGCCGGCACCACCGCAATCCTGCCGAAACCCCTGTACCAGAGGTCCTTGCAGAACATCTGCGGCTCCCCCTGCGCGCATTCGCCCTTGTGAATGTCCCGGAACCGCAGACCCTCCAGGAGCGGCGCGGCAGTGAAGGCCGTCGCGCCATTCCAGCAGGCAAAGACCTGGAAGGGGAGATTGGAACTCAGGCGGGCCCTTGTTGGCGGGTGGTTCCAGAAGAGATTCCAGGCCGAGTCCCAGCTCCCGTCGGCGGGGATCTCGAAGAAGGAGTCGCCGTTTATTCCACGTGCCACCCAGACGTCGTAAAAGGTCGGGTCTCGGCCGACGTAGGTCCAGTCCATAGCGCAAGTCATGTCAGCGTCGAGGGTGCGGCGCTGGAGCGCGAGTTCGAGCAGGTCATCAGCGCAGGCGGCCACGTCGTTGATGAATAAGACTGTCGTGTTCATGGACACGTGCTGATTGTTGTCGAGCAGGGGCTCGAGAGCAAGATTACGAAGCTGTGCGAGCTTTGGTATCCGGGAACCTTTGCCCGGGTCGATATCCGAAGACTGATACTGGTATGAGAAGCCTTCCTGCCGGAGGAAAGGAGCTAGCGCCGTCAGAATGTCGGCCGTGCCATCGGGCGAGTTGCCTTCGACGATAGAGAGAGCGCAGCGATCAGGTCCAAGATAGCGCATGGCCTCGACGATACTCCCCAAGAGCCGGGGAAGTAGAGACCGGCAGTTTCGCAAGTCCAGGGCAAAGTAGTAATCGATATGATCATCTTTGATGTCCGTCTTGTTTTTCAGGACATCATACCGACTTGGATCCACAGCGGGACAGCCGAGACGCGGGAGGGCAGTTGACTTGGGATCGAGGATAGAGTCGATATAGGGTCCAATCCTCTGCGCCGAAAGAATGGTTCCTAAGATGCAGTTAGACTGCGTTTGTTCAGGCTTTTTTTCCTCAAGGCAAAAGACTGACCATTCTTCAATTCGGGCACTGGTGATGGTGTACTTTTTGCCACAGGAGCCGACGTTGAAATGGTACCTGTAGTTGGGAGACTCGAGGTCGATGTTGTTGAGCTCTCGGTTGACTCCCCCGAAGACCCGTTGCTGAGAAACGGAACATGAATGCTAGGAATGCTGGAAAGATGATTCTGGCCGAGATATAGGCTCGCAGTCAGCAACAGAAAACACACTACTGGTACACTGAGAAGCAAAAGTTTCCGGTCGCGCTGCATGACGACTGAACGGTTCCATCACCTGAACATGGTTGAATTGGGCAAGTCAAGAAGCAGACCCGGTCAGATAAGACCTCTGGGAAGGGGAGGCAAGGTGGTGCGGTAAGGAGAGATTTCATGGGAAGCTGCCGCGACCTGGTTCCGCGCAGCCGTTGGTGCCATGTACCAGGGTATGTGACAAATTTGGTCTCTCGAGAAGCGTGGCCTGCAGCATGCGAGTTAGCGCCAACAGTCGTAACTAAAGTGATCACCAACTGGACCCACAGCAGAAAGTGGCCGCCAGGTAGCTCACTGTACCTGACTTCCCTGATATGCAGTAGAATTGAGGGAAACCGCTGGAATTCAAGCGTTTGTTATATGTTCAGCCGTAAATTTTACCGCGCAGAATTTTCAATTCCAATTATAACGTGTCCCCTACCAGATCTGATACCTGGCCTCGGTTACCTGAGTCTGCAACCCATCATGATCAGGGCGCAGTTAGCACAACACCCCGGCGCCTAATTTACCAAGTCTGTGGTAGAACTCCTATCGAGCCAATGTAATCCCCTGACTATGCGCTCAAATCCTCCCAGGAAAGCCAACAGCCAGATTGCGTTCATGACGTTGACGTACTTTTCCTCTTTGCCAAGTGCCAAGTCCCAACGACCAACAGCACAATCTGGCTGTCCAAGTAATGTCAAAGCCCTCCCTCCTACGTTTGACACCCCACGTCCCAGCCGTGACCCGCCACTTCGGGTGTTGTTCTCAATCCCAAAGGTAGTGGCCCATCACACTGGCGTGACGATGTGGGCCATGAAGAATATTGCACTATCGAGCCGACCTACCCCTTTTCCAGTCCCCTGTGTCCCGAGGCTGGCCGGCTGAGCGGTGCATCGATTTAGTGGCAGAGGTAGGTGGCATAGATGGAAGCCAGGAGACCTGGGGCCCTTGTTCGCAAGCTTGAGGGTAGTACTCAGTAAAAATTCCCTCGCAACAGAATCGCAACAGAATCGAAACCCATCATACTGCTGTTTTATTTTAAACAACGCTCCAGTCCCGTCCTGAACAGCCTCCACGTTTGATTTCGTCTTTGAAACCAGCCTTTTTCTTTTTCGACAGTTAACTGGGAATGGAGATACTCTTTTTTTTTCTTCTGCTTCTGTTTCTTTTCACGTCATGCTCAGGTTATCGTCTTGATACGTCACCTGAGGCGACAATTGCACCTCGAGCAGGCACCTTGTCTCACCGGAACGACACTGATATCCAAAAGCGAGCCACGGTCACTGAGCTTTCGACCTGTGGTTACGACGAGGGAGACCCAGGCCGCCCCAGGACTGCAGATTCTGGCTACAACTATCGTATCGACGCCGGGAACGGGCTTTGGGGTTTCTGTCCAACTACTGTCCTAACAGCGAGCGACTGCGGGCTGGCGGGAAGTTGCTATGACAGTCATGGTTGCTCCCAAGGATGTGGATTGACAGAGCGGACTGACCTGACAACATTTTCTTGGTACGTTCCCTAAGCAGCTAGAACCTGTTGATGTTTTCTTTCTCAAGAATGGGCAAGCTCTCAGCTAACTCAAGGGATCGACCAGCCGCAACGACTTCTGCTCCATAGCCGTACTCACAGTTGGCGTTGATCAAACTTACTCCTACATTGCCTGCGGTGCGAAGTCTGGGACCGATCATTACTTTGCGAACCCTACCGTCCAGGAGGATATCACTTCAAGCACAGAAATATTTTCATCGTCAACCGCAAAAGTCGATTCATCGACACCATCCTCGCAGGCAGACTCAGGATCAACGTCAGCAACAACCTCCACGGAGAGCTCCCTGGCCACGACATCAACACAAGATGTCGAAAGCGCGGGGGCTGCTACGCAACGGACCGATTCAGAGCCTTCTTCGACACTAGATGAGTATACCGGCTCTTCAAGTGGTTCAGGATCGCAACTTGGCCCAATCATTGGCGGTGTATTGGGCGGCTTGGCCCTAATATGTGGCACCGCCATTGCAGTGGTTTATCTGAGACGGAGAAAACGCAACCAGCATTCGAATCCTGGCCCCGAAGAGCGCCCTCCGTATGATAACTCGACGCACTGGGCCACCGAGCATCCGAAATCTATTGCTCAGGGCGGTTGGGGTCCGCAAGAGCTACCTTCTGAGTACGACGGGCGGCGGAGAAGTGCCGTGGAGTTGGCAAGCTGACAGGCAACTTAATGGTTGGCACTTCGAAAACGAAAACTACATACCCTCCTCGTATCAAGGGCCTGGCGCCAATGGCCAACACACAAGTGTTTGAATGTGCTCCTCTTCTCATTGATGTGGTCATCATAACTTGCCAGTTGCCATTGACAGGGTGACCGATTGCAATATTCTACACTAAGGAAACACCTGACCTTGCGAAGAGGCTGTCGAGTCGCCGCTACTCTAATTCTACTGCTTCCGCAAAATACCTCGGCGTATTCTCCACATCATGAGTTATTCATGAACCTGGAAATATAACAGGTTGCATCCTTGGTGTATAGCAGAAACCGTGCGGCTTGCCTCGGAGTAGTGCAGGCAGAAATACTAAGCGAAGGCGGTCATCAACCCCGCGCCCGAGACCGGACCGGGCCAGATTCAGGATCCCGCCAATACCGGGCCGGCCCACGAACCATGTCAATTGGTCATACTTACGCCCTCTGGTGACACAACGAGGGGTCCAGCAGACTATTTAGGCTGCGAAAGCCTTGCAATTCTTGATCAGAGGTAAGACACCATCGCGCCACTCTCTCGAGCATCATATCTGTCTTGAGTCTCGAGTCATCATTCAATGGCCACGGAACTCCAGACCTTCAACAGCCGGCGCGCGCCCTCCGCCGCCGAGGCCGACGCTGAGGATGCCGAAACTCTGATTCAGACTCTGCCGTCCCCCGACAGGGGGATGCCAGCGTTAAAATTCCTTTTCGGAGCTTTCGTGATCGAAGCCTTGCTTTGGGGTGCGTTCACGTCGCCTCGTTCTCACAGACTGTCGCTGCACCCATGTGACCTTGGTTGACCACTGCCCTCGTTGCAGGTTTCCCGTTGGCCTATGGTGTGTTCCAAGAGCACTACGCCAAGCACCCGGACTTCGAAGGCGAGAACGATAACATCGCCGTTGTTGGCACGCTCGCAACAAGCATCTACTTTATCGGAGCGCCCCTTGCCACGCCGCTCGTGAAACGCTTTCAGCGATGGCAAACGCACATGATCACCGTCGGATGGCTCTGCTGCGTGTTATCTCTCGTGGGGGCTTCTTTCGCGACTTCGGTGTCGGGTCTGATCGCCACCCAGGGTGTGCTCTACGGAATCGGGTTCACCCTTCTGTACTTTCCCGTCTTGCGCATGTTGAACGAGTGGTTCATCACGCGGCGCGGCCTGGCGTACGGCGTCATGTTTGCCGGCGGGGGCTTCAGCGGCGTCGGCTTCCCGTTCCTTCTCGAAGTCCTCCTGTCCAAGTACGGCTACCAGACGACGCTTCGTGCTGTCGCTGTCGGGCTGTTCATCGCGGTGTTGCCCGTGCTGCCGCTGCTCAAGGGGCGGCTGCCCGTCTCGAACCACGGCGCGCTCCGCGGCCTCGACATGGGTTTCTTCAAGCAGCCGCTCTTCTACTTCTTCGCGTTCTCCAACCTCCTTCAGGGCCTGGGGTACTACATCCCGGGTCTGTACCTGCCGACCTACGCGTCGAGCCTCGGCCTCTCGGGAACCATGGGCGCCCTGATCCTCTCCGTCTTCAACCTGGCGACGACCTTTGGCCAGATCGCCATGGGCTACCTGTCCGACCGAGTCAACAACGCGCTCGGCCTCGTCTTCCTGTCGTCATTCGTCTCGGCACTGGCGAGCTTCCTTCTCTGGGGGTTCGCCGGGAACCTCCCCACGCTGCTCGCCTTTGCGGTGATCTACGGCTGGTTCGCGGGCAGCTTCGTCATCCTCTGGCCCAAGTTCGGCACGATCCTGTCCGAGGATCCGGGACCGGTGTACAGCATGATGGCGTTTGGCAAGGGCATTGGCAATATCCTGACGGGCCCCATTAGCGCGCCGCTGATGGCCGGGCCCGTGGGAGCCGGGTACGGGCTTAACAAGTTTGAGCCCCTGATTCTGTACCTGGGATCGATGATGCTGGTCTCCTCGTTGGGTGTTCTCGGCTGGCCGGTCCGCGTGAGGTAGGGCAGTGTTACTGGTGTTTGGGTGATGAAAAAACAAGCATCTGCTTGGGTCGGTACGTCTTTCTTATTATGGGCGAGTCGCAGAGGTAAAGTTGCCGCCGAGAAGGAAGGCGGGGTGAAAGGAACAATACTTAAAAAGCATATTTCGGCAGAGGATAATTCAAAAGCCAGTTGTTTTTATCATAAAACGTAGTCACAGTGGTGGTTATGATGGAGACATATCCAGGATTATGAATTTCATTTCGACGACCTATACTTCCTCGTGGCGGTTTCTTTGGCTGAGCCTCATGTCAAATGTCGTACATGTCGGCCGGAGAGTAGGTTGAGCTAAGTTGATAGCCCTCCTTAGCGTTTGATGGCATCGGGATGCCCCTCCTCTAGCGTGTTCCTCCGTAGTTGGCCGGCCGCCGGCGAGGAGACGACTAGCCTGCTCCGTCGGCCGTTGATGTTGGGAGGGGGTAGTGGGGTGAGCTGCGGCCAGGTTGGCAACGGAATTTCAGGGCTCTTGGCTCTCGAATCTATAGCCACATGAATTGGAGCTCGAGAGTGTTCATCACCAGAGCATTTCTGCCATGACGTAGGCGCTGTGGTATCGCTATCGATGGTGCTATCGCTCTTTCGTTTGGCGGGGCGATGTGACGGCACGTGACCTAAGCGGGCATCCCAAGACCGACCGACCCAGGCCCCCGTTGAATTGACTTTGGGGCGCCAGAGACGAACTGATCGGGCTGCCCCCGGGGCTGGGATGGCGTCAACTGGGCTCTTTCCCGCGGCATCATCAGGCACCAACGCGACGCAACTCAGACATTCCCACCGCCACGACCAGCGCGACACCAGCATTGGGTCAGGAAACCGGGTAGTTGGCAGAGCAGCACAAGATGCAGCACACATACATGTACACCACACACATACACATACACATCAGCGCATGCAGCAGCACCAGCAGCAGCAGTGGTTGTCGCAGCCTTGGCAGAGCCATTGGTCGCCACGCCGTCCCCATCCCCCTCGACCCCTGCGGGAGATCACCTCGATCATCAGCTGTGGCACCTTGCTTTGCCTGAAAGCCCCGAAAGTCTCCCCGTCCACAGGCATGACGGTGCTGCATTCCGCATTCCAAACCACCCCCCCCCCCAACCCCTCTCGCATACTTATGCGTCGTCCATTCTTTGGCCGGTCGCAGGTCCTGTCGGTCATGGCACCCGAAGACCATCTGCTTTCGTGTCTGCGAGAATCTATTCGGCCGAGAATAGCAGCTGAGGTTTCGCGGGCGGTGGGGGAACGAGACGTCAGGTCTATTCTGGTTCCCGGCTCGTTCTCGCTCTCGCGTCCATCGTCATTCTAAGGGTCCTCGTTCACGATGGGGCGATCTCCCTATTATGGCAGCAGCAGCAGCAAACAGGCTCCCAGCTCCGGCTCCGGCACCGAGCGTCGTGTCCGCACGTGTGGCATCCATCCAATCCATCCATAGGCACATGCACAGACACAAAGGGCGAAAAGACGAGACGAGGCGGGTCAGGGAACACGAGCAAAAGGAACCAGGGCATGGCCTGTCTGCGCCTTTCGTATCCGTGTCTGGGCGCTGCTCACGAGATGCCTCGACACCTACGCTGACGACTCCTCGTGGTTATTTCGCTCTGGGGTTGCGAATCGCCTCTAGCTCAATTGGAAACACAGCCCAGCCGACGGACAGGTGCTGCCAAGGGTCTCTACCCTCCTAGCGACGGACGAGTGGCCCTCCGGACGAGGCCAGCATTCCAGTCGCCCGCGAGGCTGCCGTGGGCTGAGCGCTGCGCACGATTTGCCAGGGTCACTAATCTTTAGCAACCCAGCAACGGTGGACATACCAAGCCCGCCGCCCGCCCTCCCATCTCGCTCGTGCGCCGATGATCGCATCATCCGTCTGCTGCTGCTGCTGCTGCTGCGACTGCTGCGACTACGACTACGACTGCTACCGCTTCGACCAGGTGCCAGCTCAAAGAAACAGTTCCAGCTTCAGCTCCTCGCGGTACGGCTTGCCTCCACTCTGCTCCCTCGACAGCAACCGAAGCAGGCCCCCCAAGACGACCCCTCGCCTTCACTTCCGGGCCAAGAAGCGCCCGAGTGCTCGTCCACGTCCTCTACCCCCCCGGCTCCCTGTCTCATTGGCGATCGCACTACGGCGCTGGTCTCGGTCAGGAAACCCCGCCCAGTGTCTCATTGGCTGCATGCAGATGGGTCGAAAACAGGATGCCCATCCATAGCATCATCTCTGCATCAACCAAGCTGCCAGCTTTCAGCCAAACCCAGCCGAACCCAGTCAATTCCCATCCCATTGCTCGTCCTCGTCCCCCGTCCTGCCGGAATGCCCGTCCACACACCCCCGGTCGGTCGCTGCTAGCGCCCTGTCTTCTCCGTCTCTCTCCTGCGTCGTTGGGACGGCTTCCAAGCTTCCTCGAGACATTTCTGCTAGGCGGCCTAGATAGACTTCCGAGCTCCCACGCCATCGACGCCTTGGATGTGCTGTTCCCATTCATCCTTTTTTGCTCTGTTTCTCCGAGCCCCCCATACCACCCACACCCTCCCCCTCCCCCTCCATCTCCATCTGCCTTCGTGAACTTTACGTCGTACTTTATCCTCAGCCCACGCGTGCCACTCGAACTGCCTCTAGATAAGCGCTGACAACCGCCGCCGCCTCTTTCCTGCTTCTGCTATGGAGCGATGATTCATGGCCTGAGCCCTTCTCCCCCGAGCTTATCGGCCATCTGGGCCCGACCAGCCCGAGCGAGATCCTGATCTGTCGAGCGAGTAGACACAGACCTTGCCTCCCGTCTTCACCATCTCTCCTCCACCCGAGATCGTCACTATGGAATCCGTCGTCGCCAACCGGCCGAACCTGCCCGCTCTGGACACGGGCGGTGGCCACCACGCGCATCATGGCCACATCCGCAGCAACTCGGACTACTCGGGCTCGGCCCCGTCGACCTTTGCTGCGAAGAAACGCAGCAGCTTCCTGTCCAAGACTTTCAAGAGCTTCAGCAGCCTCTCGTCCCTCGAACTGACGGCCGAGGAGGCACCGTCCGCCGGGTCCAAGACGCCCCCGCGCCGAGTCCTCACCAAGACCCCGACCCGTAGCGCCTCCATATTCCGTCGCATCAGCCGCCGCGCTTCCAAAGACTCCACGGCCAGCTCCCAGGCCTCCGAAACCTCGGGCAAGCTGGCCACGATGAAAGTCATCAAGCATGGCCCTCTCAAAACCGACGCCAAGCTGTGGAAGTCTCGCGCCGAGTATGTCGTGCTGACCGAGACCTGCCTGCTCAAGTTCAACAGCATAGATGCCGCCAAAGCCACCTTTGCCGACATTGGGGGGCAGACGAACAGACTTAGCAGGACCTCAACCACGTCATCCCTCGGGCAAGACGCCGGGTCCGGCGAGCCGAGCCTCCAGATTCCCCTGCGCCGCATCATCAACATCTTCAACGAGGAAGGGTCGAGCCCGCATTTCGGCCTCGATGTCTGGTGGTCCGAGGCGCCACCCGTGGTTTCCTGGGCGAACAACAAGCTGTTCTTTGGACTGCCGCAAGAAAGGAACGAGTGGATGGTTGAGATACGCCAGGCCATCAGGGAGTTCGTGGGCCGGTCGTCGGTGCCAGGTGGCATCATCGCGTCCAATGTCGAGGCTAGGATATACAGCCTTGTGGCTGCTGAAGAGCCCATGTGCCAGGGCTACCCCCTGGACATATTCCCCGTCGTCCAGAGGACGTTCCAACCTCGAGCGAAGTCTGGTGACTCTGACGCTGCCAAGAAGCTGCGTGATGCGTCCTCGTACTACCTGTTGCTGGGTCTGAACAAGTGCTACTTGGTTCGTGTCTCCAAGACCTCGGCGTACAAAGCTCCGCAGGACCTGGAGATCAACACTGTGGTGTTCGGCCTCACATCCCTGGTGCGCTTGAAGGCCACCATGGTTCCGCACGAGGAGCGGTTTGTCTTGGGATTCAGGTAAAGAAGCCCTGTGCGTACCTGTGACATCCACTCGTACTGACTGAAGCAGGATGCCCTGTGAGCCCGAGAGACGCCTGGAGCTCGCCAGTCGCTGGTACAGGGAGATCGTCATGACCTTTATGAAAGCCGACCGAGCCGTCAAGCCCGCGTGGCCTCAGCACCTACAGAACGACATCTTCGAGATCAAGGGACTTACGGCGCAGCTTCATCTGCCCTCGGGCCAGGACTTCGGCGGCCTGAAGAGGACGCTGGAGGCCTACTGCGCAACCTACGGGTGCGCGATTCCCGACTGGACTGCGAACTGGAAGTGCGAGAGGCGGGAACACAGCCCCGAGTTCCGGCTGCTTCCCTCGAGCCGACCAGAGGGATACTCTGCCTTCCAGCTCTTGGCTGTTTTCAGGGCGCTCCGTTACAACGACTACTTCAAATCACTTTCGTTCCGAGACGTAGACTTCGGCCCCTTGTGCGGACGTTACGACTTAGTCCATTACGATGACTCTATCGCGGACGTGTCTCGAAATGGTACGTGACACCATCGTCATGCCGCTTTGTACGTACCGAAACTGACCATGTACTTAGGCTACGTAATCGACAGCGTTCATCGCGAGATTCTGCGGACCTCCCCGATGCTTTTCCAGGAGCTTCACGCCATTGCTTTTACTTCTGGCTCTATCAGGAGCATCGACCTGACGAACGTCCTCGCACCGCGACGCATTGCTTCAGCGAACGCTCGGTCTCGATCTCTGCACTCTTCCAGCTCGAACGAACAGCCCGAGATCGCGCGGCCGATTCTACTGCTGTTGAGAACTCAGAACATCACGCTTGACACCCTCATCATCGGGGGAAACGCCCTAACCCAGGGCGAGGTAGACGAATTAGGTATGTCATGTTCAATATCTGGTGCTAGGCGAGAACTAACATTGACTAGTGACGGTCCTCAATATCCCCGACGTCTTCAAACACTTGGACATTTCGCGATGCAGTCTAGATGAGAGAAGCCTCGAGGAAATTTGGGACGCTCTTCCCGAGCAGAGCTACAAGATGGAGGTCCTCGACACGTCTCGCAATTTCGGAAATGTGGACCACGTCATCATCAGGAACAGTCTATCCCACTTTGCACGACTCCGCAAGCTCAGCATTGCGGGCAACTGCCTGAGCCAGTTTACAGACTTTCTGTTCTACGATGAGACGGTCATGCGGTGGCAGCTCGAGGAGCTGGACCTTTCTGACATCAAGGTAAGTGCCCTCTCTACATGTGGTGGGGTAACAATTGCTAATAGACTACTAGCTGAGCGACGAGACAACGAATACTCTTGCCGCGTACCTCGAAATGCCCGAATCCAACTGGCTGAAGCGACTTGAGTTGAACAACTGCGGACTCAGCGGCTCCATGGCGGCCAGGCTATTCAGGAGTATGGGACAAGGCCGCGAGCTCGTATGCTCCATCAGCGGCAACCACCTGGAAGATGGCGGCGACGATCTCGCCAACGCTATCGGATACAACTTTGGTCCCAGGATGCTCTTCATCGACATGGTGGAATACGGCGAGGAGAACAACTTTATCAAACTCATCCGCGCCCTCGCTGTCAACAACACGATCAACTTGCTGAGCCTCGTCGGAACCTCCACCGCCGGCCAAGTGAGCGAGGATGCCTGCGCCGCCGTCTCGGACTTCTTCGCCACCAACACTTCGGTACGGTACCTCGACTTTTCCGGCTTTTCTGCCAAGCTCGACGAGGGCCAGCTGGGCCTCGGCTTCTCCCGCTCTCTTGCCGGCCTGGCGCAGAACACGACGATCCACCACCTCCGCATCCGCAATCAGAAGCTCAACGTCAACATCGGCGACCTCGCCTCGGCAATCGCCCGGAACACGACGCTAAAGACGCTCGATGTCCAGGAGAACGGGTTCAACCTTTCGAACTTGACGCACATGGCCCGCAGCCTGCAGGAGAACCAGTCGATCCGCGAGTTCCGCCCCTTTTCCGACGCCGAGCTCAGCCGAACCATCAACAGCAGCATGCAGAAGGTCATCCTGCCGTCGCACCAGCCCGAGCCCCACCGTCGCCGCTCGTCCAAGGCCGCGGCCAGGGCCGCCGACACGCTCGCCGAGGACGCCAGCAAGGCGCTCGTGCAGGAGCTCCGCGGCGAGTGGACCGTCAAGATGGGCCAGATCGACAGGATCGTCGAGCGCAACCGCACGAGCGCCGACGCCGCCGACAGCGAGCGCACGCTGTCCGAGTACGCGTCCGAGCACCTCGCCGACGACCTCCCCGCCCTCTTCGGCGGGCTGGCCGTCGTCAAGCACGAGAGGAAGACGTCCGTGGGCGGCGGCAACGGCCCGCCGACGCCGCCTATGGAGGCCACGGACAGTAACGAGTACGCCGGAGGCACGGCGCCGCACCACGTCTCGAGGCACGAGGTGCTCGAGAGCCCAGCGTCCGACTCGCCCGGCTCGTCATCGGGTCTGCCGACGCCGCCTGAGTGGGCTGCCGCCGAGGGGTCGATTCAGGAGGCGACGGGATCGGCGGAGGCGCTGGGGCCGTTTGGTATCCACGACGGAGATACGAAACGGTGACGGAGAAAAAATAACACTAGACGATGAGGAACCACCCTCTTGAAGACGTAGATGAGAGATGATGACTCGGAGTCACTGGCGTTTGGGACTTGGCCATCTGGTCTGCTTTTGGATTGTTCTGGTTTTGGAGTACTGCGAATCGATACCCTCGTTGTGAAGAAGTAATATGATGAATTACAAACTACTGTCTTGTGCGTGTGACCATTGTGTGACGGCTCGTTAAAGCCTGGTCTGCCAGGACGGCACAGTTCAGAGAATGTCCGGCATCGGACAGAGAGGGGGAGAAGAGGGGACTTTCCCAACCGACCAGACTCTGCTCCGTGTCGAGTCGTGATTGACACATCGCCTTCACAAGGCCGAATCACGAGATATGTCACAAGTTATGATTATGCGTGGTATCATATTGCTCTACTCTATACCATAACTCATCTCGAATAGCGGGGCATTGCATTACAGAACGAGGGGGTATAATACAAGATCGCGGGCAGGCCAAAAGAGGCTCGCGTAGACCGAAAAAAGACTTCCACGCACGCTTTCCAAACACAAAAGAAATCGCCGTCGCTACCCGTACCTGATTAAAGCACACACGATATGTGCTCTGCTAGACCGACGTTGCGGCGCGCTCAACGCGCGGCATCGCCGGCGCGTCCTCCGCCTCCTCAGGGATATCATCCGTCGTTTTCCCCGCCGCCCGCCGCTCCGAGCGGCCGTCCTTCTCGTCGACGGAGCGCCGGCTACCGAGGCTCTTTCTGCCATCGACGCTAGGCCGTACGGAATCGACGCCCTGCTTAGGCTTGTCCTCGTGCTTCCGGAGCTCGCGCTCCGTGCCGACGACGGTGCTGACCTCGTCCCCTCGCTTCACGGCAGCGAGCGCCCGGTCTGCCATCTCGACACTCTCAAAGGCCGCGTTCAGCCCGCGCTTCTTCTTCGCGCCAGCCCAGCCGCGGACGCCGCCGCGGTGCTTTTCCACCTGCTCCAATGCCTCCCAGAGTTCGCGCAGGGTTCGCCAGCCGTGCAGGACCTCATGCTCTAATTCCTTCTTCTGAGGACCAAGCTTTTGTGCCTCGCGCTGGCCCTGAATAATGCGGGCGCGGCGGATGACTCGGTCAGGCTGCTTGTCACGCCCGGCTTGCTTGACCACGCCCTTGAGAGTGTAGCCGACGGGACCGGCGATGGCGGACAGGTACTTGAGCACGAATCCGCCGACACCCATCCCGGTTCCCTTAACAAATCCAGTCACTCCATCTTTCTTGGCGCCACGGACAGGGAGTAGCACGACACCAGTCGTGCCGTCCCATATACCGTAAACGAACTCCGAGCCAGCAGCCTTCAGACCAGAGCGTATGCCGGTGACTCGGGTTGGGCGACGGACAGTGTCGTCGCCGTAGAGGCGCGGTGCGTTGTGGAAGCCTTGCGCAATGGCCATGGAGAGATCAACCGGCGCCTTTGCGAGCGCTTTGCCTGACTTCTCGAGACCACTGCCAATATCACCAGCGTAGTCTTCCACGGGGTTTTCCATAGTTGAAGCTGTGTCGGCAGAGCTCATGGTGTTGGTGGTGTCCCTTCCTTGGGCAAGTGGCCGTTTGGGAGCACCATTCGTCTCAGCCGGCTGGCCGTTCGGTTCCGCCGCATGTCCGTTGCCGTTGGTTATGCCGTTGGGTTTCTGTGCCTCTATCTTGTCATCGACCTTGCGCTCCCGCTCTGACTTTTCTGGTTGGCTTGTCTCTGCTGCCTTTGCATGGTCCTCCGTCTGGCCAGCCTCGTGTGCCGAGGTCAATTCCTCTGGCTCAAAGTCCGTCACCTCTATTCCCTTGGGACCCTCGGCTTTGGTTGACGAGTGATGTTGTAGTTTTTCGTCGGCCGCCGCTGCTTTGCGAGTTCGTCTTGCCTCTCGCATAGCCTTAAGCTTTTCCCTCTTCTTTTTCTTTTCGTTCCGCTTGTGGGAGGTCTTGGCCATCCGGTAGGGTACACTACCAACTCCTCCAAAGAGGTTGCCGACGCTGGTGACGATTGAACTTGCCATTCCAGTCACAGGCTCACCAGGTCCTTCAAAGTCGTTCCACTCCATGTGTCGAATCAGTCGCAGCTTCCTCCAAGAAACCTGACCGCTCTCTACCACCATGTCGGCGGCTAGCGCACTCAGCTTGACGGTACTGTTTTTGAGTTTCCATACGGCCACGCGGTCACCCAGAATGGAGCACCGCATGGAATTGACGCCAGACAGATTGAGGTGGTGATGGAAAGACCGGACTGCATTGTCGGCACCGTCACCTTCTATCTCGATGTCTCTGGCGATCTCTCCAACCTTGGTGCGTGCTTCTTCTGTAAGGCAGTACTTGATACCTTCTGCGAGCTTCTCAGCAGTGAGGCTTTTGTAAGGGACAGGGTCAGGCCCGGCCCCAGAGCTACCGAGCATGCTGCCCCAGAAGTGCTGGTCGCCGAAGAACGGCACGACCATGGTCGGTTTGCCACACTTCAACGCCATGGCAGTGGTGCCTGCACCACCGTGAATGACGCATGCCTGGACTCGAGGGAACAGCCAATCATGTGGTGTGTTTTCAAGCATGTACACGTTGTCAGGCACGTCGTCACCGCCAAGGCCACCCCAGCCCTTTGATAGCAGTACACGTACGCCAGCCAGCTTGACAGCTTCAAAAATCATCTGGGTGAACGCGTCGGGATCATCAACGACGATGGAGCCGAAGCCGATATAAATCGGTGTGTCGCCTCCCGCAAGAAACTTCTCGAGGTCGCTTGGCGGGGTGAATGTAGATGCAAGGTCGAGGAAGACGAACCCAGAGACATCAATCTCGTCGCCCCAATCCTTCGGCTTAGGCACCAGCCCGGGACTCCAGAGATAAGTGAACGGTACATGGAGACGGTAGGAAGCGCCGGGTGCCCAAAGGGTCGAAACAGGATCGAGGTTAAGCGTCTTTGTACGGAAGTCGTTGACGAGATCGCCAAGTCCCTGCCACACCATCATTTCGACCAAGGGGTAAGAAATGAAGTTGGTGTAGCCAGGATCGACATTCGATCGCTTGATGCTGGCCAGTGGATGCGGGAAGGCCTGTGTGGGCGTGTAGGGGAAAGTGAACATGAGATGGAGGGGGATTCCGAGTGCTTCGGCACAGTGGACGTGAGCGAAGCTTGGAGGGTTCGCGATGATGGCGTCCGCAACAAAAGGGTCCTTCTCTCCCATCATCTTCAAGTTGTGAACATCCTTCTCGTCGTCTGTAGCGTTGACGCAGGCTCTCCAGAAGCCCTCGAACATCTCCGCCATCGCTGCTCGCCTCTTTCCGATGTCGCCGGCCTTGACTGCCTCGAGGGTGGGGATCATGCCGGGGTTCTTCACCATGAAAGCCATCAGCTCGGACGGGTCGCCGCCTACCGAGAAAAATTCCAGGCCCGAATCCTTCTCTACAAAGTCGCGGAAGGCCGGGTGTGTCGCAATGCGCACTCGGTGACCATGCTCTTTCAAGACCTTGCCGATCTTCAGAAATGGCTGCGCGTCTCCTCGGGATCCAATGACCATGATGACGATGTTGAGAGTTGGCTTGCGGCCCAACTGTTCCGTTATGGTAGAGGCAGATGACGAGGGTACACTCGAAAGCCTGTCCGTGGCCTCCAATCCAGGCTCCGGCTTGTCGCTAGGATCCACGATTTTCTTTGCTGCGTGACCTAGAGCCTTTGCAAGATACCCCGTGTTGGCTGTTTCCTTTACCGAAATGCGTAGGCGGCCATCCTTCTTCACCTTGCCCTTGGTTTTGTAATTGTCGTTTCCAACTTGAAAGCGACGGTATTGTTCGATTTCGCGTCTACGCTGTTCTCTCCTGGCTCGAGCATGCTCCAGATTCGATCGGCCGTCGCCTGGGGTCTCGTCTTCGTCTTCGGACGAGGAAGAAGAGCTGGAACCGGAGGAACTCGAGTCGTCATTGTAATCCCACTGGCGCTTATTTTGTGATGCTGACTTATTGATATATGAGGTGCCAGCTCTTCGCGGGGCCCTACGGGAGCTGAAGGCTCGCGATGAGCCGGCTCCAGCGCGGTTGGGGAGGTCGGTCCGCCATTTCTTATCGACGCTGGGCCGCACAGGAGTGGTCGATGATCGGACCTGCGAGGAAACGTCCGCCGTCGCAGGCTCGGTAGGTTCCATGTCTGGCCTTTTCATATCCTTGTTGGTCGACTCGGCAACGAAGCTTGATGGAGGCATGTCGGTGTCGGATTTTGGCGTTATTTCTGGGATGGGAGACTGAATCTCTTCGGGGACAGTGCTGGGAAAAGCGATTTGGTCGGTGTGGTCCTTGACAACATACTGCGGCTGTCCGTTCTGGAGGATTTGTTCGATACGTAGGAACTCATCTTGCGCGGCTTCGTCGGTTTGCTTCTGATCCTTGTCTCTTTCCAGTTGCCCTGGAGAAGTACCCTTCGTGTCGGACATCAGGGGAAAGCGAGGCATGATGCCGGATCGACCTGCTCAGTGAAGGTATTGCCAGCCGGGCCCTTGAACGCGTTGATGGTGGGACGCAGGTCACCAATAAGGGAATAGGTTGGTGGGCCTGCTATTAGATGTGGTTGACGAGAGTAGTCGACAAAGGTGGGCGATGTTGTCACAAAGTCATGGTTATGGCGATAGCGTGAGGGAGGCAGGTTGGTCTGAGAAAGGGAGAAGAAACAATAACACAGTCACGCCACAAGGAGCGTTGGATCCAACTCCAGTAATACAACACCGTTGAGGCTCAGGCAATTGCAGGGCAAGCACGACGCGGGTTGTCGGGGTCGTGGCTTCCGCCGCGGGCAAGGAAGGAACCTAAACCAAGCTTGCACTGAAATTATGGCGGGCCCCAGACCATGACATCACTACCCGAATCGCGGCAGCGCTAGCGGAGAAGACCCCCCTGTAAGCGTCGGCCTGGAACCACATCTGACTGGTCGAGGTCCCTGTGGCTTGAGCAGCCGCCCCTGATGGCCCGGAGACTATGCCCCGGCGGTTCATGGCTCATGTCCACATGCTGCTCTTCCGCCAGTAACGGTGCCTACGTGCCTGCTCGTAGCAAGTTCTAGACAAGTACTGTGCGGCCGGACTGAAACCCGGACTGGGTCACATTGCACTGCAGATGCATGTTGTCGGCAAGGAGTTTGATTGAAGCCACGTACAGCAAGACATTCGCGGCCTGTCGCCCCTCGAACATGATTCTCGAGACGGCAACGCCTGGATTCGTCACCGGGGCACGACATCAACCCACCCTCCTCCGTTCGGATGACACCGATCGATGCCCCGCTCAGTCAGGCCGTTCCACTCTACTACCGCGTCCGACAACATCAAAGACGCAAGCCAAGCTTCTTGGCCTGGGACTCGCCAAATTAGTGACAGGTCTTGTTTCTTACAGCACAGATAGCTCGAACCGGGCGTTCTTCCCGGTGGTGTTTAGCACCCGTCTTCCCCAGACGCCACATGCCATTCTCCGTAGTAGCCTCATCGCTCTTCGGGAAACCCAGCTCTATGTACCGTAGATGTGGGATCGACATACGGGCGTCGAGCATGTGACTTATTAGGAGCTTAGCACCTACAAGCCGGGCAGGGCAATTGTGGCGATTTGCAGTGAAACAATCCATCATCCTGCAGGTCGCCACAACATGAGCCACAACGCATCGCAATCACATTCTCGAACCCGACATCCGATCACGGAACAGCTCCGTTGTCTCACGGTCGTCGTACACCACACATTCAGATCGAGATCCCAGAATGGATTTTCACCTTGTTTCTTTGCTACACCAATGACGGTACCGCACTCCGCCGAATGACCCGCTTGCCCACAAAACAAGAACCAGATGCCGTGGCCTGCTCGGCTGCTTGGCTACTTGGCTGCTCGGCTGCTGACTGCCGCAGCATCATGACCAAATACAACCATCTGTCCCGTAACCTGTGCAACTCCTCATGGCCGTCCCAACCCCTTGGCTTGAAGTGCCTCCCGCAACCATAACGTCCCTGCCGGTCGTGTCAACGCGCCGGCATTCATGATGAGTCGTGAACTCCGATTTCTCGGCGCAACGCCTTGGTTAGCGATGGCGAGACCGCTCGCCAAGGGTCGCATAAGTTAGATAGGCGATTTTACTGACGATAGTATCCGATCGCTTCGCCTACTATCCAGCGATGTCACCTTGAGGACCTCATGACAGCGACAGTCCCTCCAAGTTGAGGTTGAGGATATCCAGCTGCATCGCGGCCTCGCTGCCCAGGCCCTGGTCTTCAATCTCGCCCTTCTCGATCGAGGCGCGAAGATTCTTAGCAGTCTGCAGTAGCGGCTCGACGTACCGCTGCTCGATGGTCGCGCCCATGCCTGCCGGGATGAGGTGCTTGTATTCCGCCCCCTTAAACAGGAAGTACAGGAAACTGGCCACCTGAAGGTGGTACGGGTGGTTTTGTGCCCAGAACTCCCACTGTGAGGCTGCGTCCTGCTCCTTGAGCGGCGCAAGGTTGGGAAACAGCAGGTATTGAAGCGTGTCGATAGCTTCGGGCCCCGAAAATGCGTTGGTTGCCTTCGTCTTCTGTGCGATGATGATTTCCTCCCTGAGCCACGAAACCGCTGACGCCTGTAGAGCCGAGAAGATGCAATTCTCCAAAAGATCTTCGAGGATCTTGAGCCGCCCATCGTCGTCAGGATCGGCATGCAAAACGAGGCCTGACAGTGCGTTCGCGACGCTGCGGGAGTGTAGAGACGGGTGAAAAGCGGCAATGAGAGTCAGGAGGTGATGGTACGGCATGAAGTCAGCTGCCGTCGCTCCTTCTCCCAGGACCCGTTTGGCATTATCAAGCCAAAGGCCCATGACGAGGAGAGCCTCGGCGGTGCCCTGGTTACCGCTGATCTGTTCTTGAGGCTCGTCCCCAACGAAAAGTTTGAGCAGCTTGTGGTGGTCGGGCAACATAGTCATCTGAATTTGATCGTGATTCGTTTCGAAGACCTCAGATGAGAATAGCCAATAGGCAACGAGGCACCAAACACCCCCCGTCGACAGCTTGACTTTGCTTGGGTCATCCAAGTCATCCAGGTCGCCAGCCAGTGGGTTAACAACGAGAGGACCCTCAAAGACTGCTTCCAAAGACAGAGTCTGGATCCCGGAAAGACCCAGATCTCTTGTCACGCCCTATAACCGATTAGCAAGCTTCGAGTTGAGTGTGAGGGAGTGTTCGTTACCGCAAGCTGTCCGATAAGGGCGTCTCGCTGAAGCAAATCCTCGTTCTCTTTGAATGCTTTCATCATGCTCTTCCTCGCGACAATTCTCTCGGGGTTGTAGTATTCCAATAGTCGCGACGCCCATTCCAAACTGTTGCTGTTGACATAGGCCTCGATGACCATGGTCATAAATGACTGTAGCAGCCTCTTGATAAGAGCAGGCTCAGACGGTGCCATCTCCTCGGTCTTCTCTGCCTCGGGATCTGGTGCGTTCTTGGTCGGATCAGTCTTGACGAAGGGGGTGTTGAGTGCCGTGCTGGACTGTCGGGTGGGAAGCGGCGGCCTCTTCTCTGCGGTCTGGGAGCGAACGAAAGCGAGTATGGCAGCTGTGGCTTCTGGGCTGTTGGGTTGGTAGGCGCGATAGACGGCTTGTAGGGTCGAGTGGAGGAAGCGCGAGGGGTACTTGACAGAGAGTCGTTTGTGAAGGATGCCGAGCATTCCCAGGAGGGTCACAAACTTGTTCGCCGAGTTTCCATCGCTGCCCTCATCGCCATCCTCGTCTAGGTTTCCTAAGACCTCCAGTACTTTAATGATCACTTCGCGCGGGTTGCCTAGCTGCGCAATCGTCTGTAGGCACTGCTCGCTGCCCTGCACAGCTACCAGGATCTCAACCAAGTCCCAGCCGATCTCTTGTGTGAGCTTCGCATCTTGAAGGATTTCGTGAAGTGTCGGTAGAACCTCAGGGGAGATGACCTCTCCAATGATGGTGAGGTAGGTGAAGGGGTCGGTGGCGGGGGGCTTGGACTCCTTGAGGGCGTCGATGGGGTTCTTGACGGTGGCCATGTCGAGAAGAATCAGCTCATCGGTTTGCGATCAGAGGTGGTAATGTAGCTCGAGCAGCGTCAGCATGCACAGTAAGAGAGCGAGCGATACACTGAGAACGTGCAGGGTTGTAGGAGAGGATTGCCTCGACCTGGATTCGAGAACGAGGGGGGATAGGAGTTTCGTCATCGCCACAACTCCCCAGCAACTATCCCCCCGCCCAGTCGCCGTGCTGCGGCACAGCTCAAGGGTCTAGAACGCGGGTGCCCCGCGCTAGCAATTAAAGGGGTAAACGGCCCCTCATAAGCTTTCCTCACTTTATCGATAGCGTCTACACATTATCGATAGCAATTCTATCTTATCAGTCAGTTTCGTCGTCTCGACGCCAACCTGATCTGTTGGACCTCAATCCTGATTTTTTTTCATCGTGCCGGTTTGTTCTGCGACCGCCTATCATCAACAAGAAAAGCAAGGAGAGCGTCCTTAGCGGCTCAATCTCAACATTCTCGGCGTGATTGGGATGCCGTCTTCCGTGCTTGTGGTTGGAGAAAATCAGCAGGGCAGGCAAACCCGACAGGCCAGGATCATCTCCCGAACCGTATTGAAACAGGTTTGGATGGTTCCATTTGGCTATCAAAGCTGGACGTCGAAAAACTTTTACTTGGCTTGATTGCCCGTCGGTTCGATCTTTTCAGCTTTGTTGCAAGCGCAGCATGACCGCAGCTTGCTTGCCCTCCGGCGACTCCGGGTACGTCAAGCGAAGCTCGCGTCTCCTTCGCGACTGCGCATTCTTCGATGACATGGCTCCTGGATTCCACCTTGACAGGGTCGGTTACAGCTGGTAGCAGCTGAGACAGTTCTTCATCCCTGGGCTCGATATGGAGATCACCAAAGACACCCTCTGTTTGGGGCATTCTTCCAGCGCCGTCTCGCAACTTCCTCAGTGCGGATAGGGAGGGGTCCGCCACCGCCAATCTCTTGTCCCGAATACCAGGTAAGCTGCGAAGCCCAGCTGCACGGAGTTGCCGGCCTGCTAGTCGCCAGGCCTCACCGACCAATGACCCCCTGCAGGTGCCCGACGTGGCGCGGCTACCGGTGTGCGACAAGTGTCTGGGCGCGCTGAGAGATGCGGCACGTCCTTCCAGCCCTCCATCATCTCTTGCGGCTGCGGTTGGCGAAGTGCATATTTGCCACGTCGCCTGACCCAGGACGTCGGGAAGGGGCGTATATTTTCGGGCGACGAGTCGGGTAACGAGCGACATGGGTAGCCGTATGTGCAAACATCCGACATTAGGTCTTCTGAGTAAGTAGATGGCGAGTCGCTGGAGAATGAGGACCCAGGCGGCCCCCAGTTCCGAGGAGAATTTCCCCATGTTTAGCGTGGTCCGGGGGTAGCAATACGGGCGACTTGGACCGATTGTTGGCAACGAGAATGCCCCTCCCCCCTGACATGCGGTGTAAACTCCAGCCCGGCATGCCGTCAGGCCAAGTCATTTACTGGAAGCGGCGGCCGGCATTTGAGGCACATCGTCCAGGGACCTTAACTGATTAGAAGAGACTCGAATGGCGTGGTCAATCCACTTAATCTCGACCGATGACCCCTTACAAAATCCTCCAAACTTTAAAGAAGAGGCCTCCCTCCAACATGTTGCATTCATCGCGCCATCATAAGCCAGGCCCTTTCATGCATCGAAGACTCGATACGAAGCATCATTTCCACAGATCAGGACCCGCGGCCAATCTGCAGAAACACCAAGCCGATGCGGTCGTCGAGAGAAAATGGCCAGCACAACTCCATCAGCCCATGAGCTGCCACCCAGGGCCAGCGGTCTGAAGGTTGAGAAGCCAAACTACATCATCTTCATGCCGGATCAGCTTCGATACGACTCCTTGGGCTGTAGTGGAAACAAGGTAGCCCACCAACCCTCTCCTGCATAGCCTTAGCTCACAGCGTATTTAAAGCATGTCAAGACGCCCAACATCGACAGGTTCGCGGCTCAGGGTACGCGGTTCACCAACTGCTTCGTCCAGGCCTCGGTCTGCGCTCAGTCGCGTTGCAGCATCTTCACCGGCAACTACAGTCACGTCGCCGGCCATCGATCTCTCGAGAATCTGATCAAGCCCTGGGAACCCAACCTATTCAGGTCGCTCAAGGAACGAGGCGGCTACCATGTTGCCTGTCTGGCGCCAAGGGGGGACATGTTCGCACCGACGGTCACCGAGCTCTCTGTTGATGAATATGGGTTCCTCGAGACACCGGAATTCACGTCGCGCTGGGGCTCGTTCAAGGACGGAGACGGTGACAAGGAGGACATCTTCAAGCGACTCTTTTACCGCGGTCTCAGAGGTGCGGAGGAAGCCGAAGATTACGATGATGCGGTGGTGAGGTCCGCGTTAAAGTGGCTGGAACGACCTCCTGAAGGGCCTTGGCTGTTGTTCATGCCATTGATGTTCCCGCACTTGCCGTTCATGGTTGAAGAACCGTACTTTTCCATGTATGACCGCAATCAGATGCCGCCACCTAGCAAACCTGAAGACAAGGTACGTTTCGTTGTGGAAGTCTACCTGAGAGCTTACTTATATGTGATTGTTCAGACCGGTCACGAGCCACGGTACATGAGCATTATCCGCGAGAAATACGGGACGAGTCGCGCAACGCCTGAAATCTGGGCCGAGATCAAGGCGACCTACTATGGCATGATATCTCGCCTCGACGATCAGTTCGGCAAGGTCATGGAGAAGACAAAGGCACTCGGTCACTGGGATAACACGGTGACCATGTTCTTCACCGATCACGGCGAGTACCTTGGTGATCACGGCCTCGTAGAGAAGTGGCCCTCCGGAGTGTCTGATAGCCTGACGCATGAGCCCTTGATCATAGGGGGTTGCGGTCTGCCCCAGGGATCCGTCTACGAGGGCATGACTGAGATGGTTGATCTCATGCCCACCTTGTTCCAGTTCAGCGGCATAGCGGAACATTTCCCCCACTGCGGTCGCTCCATGGCGGAACTCCTCGTCTTGGGCGGCGATGGTCGAAAAGAAGTGGCGCCACACAAGCGGTATGCGTTTTCGGAAGGCGGCTTCCTCGCGAGCGAAGAGCCACTGTTAGAGCAGGCCGGCTATCCGTACGACATCAAAGCGGCGCTGCAGCACGACGACACGGAAGTTGTAGGCAGGGCCGTGGCCTGCAGAGATGAGAAGTGGACATATATCTACCGACTGTATGAGGCGCCCGAACTCTATGACCGGGAGAAGGACGTAGGCGAGCTACACAACCTGGCTGCGAAACTCGAATTTGCCGAGGTAAAGCGAAAGATGGAAGCCGAATTGCTGCGGTGGATGATGAGCAGCAGCGATTTCGTGCCGTGGAACAAAGACCCTAGGTTTCCCGAGGTGTTGGCAGGGAAGAGCCCGAAGGAGCAGTGGGAAGCGAGAGGACCCCGGTGATGCTAGATCGGACCGGCGCGACTTGGAGGGGCCGGTAGTCGAAGCCGGAAAAGGCTCCACAGCGGGGCGGGGCCGAGCTGGGCTCCCCCGTGGCCTGTCAGCGTGCCAATTGAACTCATACAATCTATCACATCCATCGAACTGTTTACGCTACTCACCTCTCCAAACCAGGAAGGACCTGTACTTGGCAGACTCGATCATGTTTCTTGCGCAAAGCGAGGCCCGGGCGCCCGGCGGTCCTCCCCCGCACCTCCTCAGGAGCTGGTGGAACACATCTGACACGCGCACGACCCCGAGCACAGCTTCGATCCCAAACATCTCAATCGAGCTGTGAGCTTCACGGGGCATCGCTTTCAGAGCCCATTTACCATTGGCCCGCGCAGCTGATCGTTCGTTTCGTTACCGCCAGGGCCCAGACCAGGAACGGGTGATCGATTCATGATCTACCCCTGAGCCATGACCGAGACTGGTGCTCTGGGAGCTTCAAACGCGCCGCGGGCCAAGGGTCCGACCAGGAGCTTCCCACACAAGACCCCAAGCTTCCTTGTGTCTGATATAGGCTCCCTGGCCCGTCTGTCCATAGTTGTCGTTCTGTTCATTCATCCCAATTTGCCAAGCTGACGGACTGGTCTGCCATCTACAGCTCATCATGAAGTCCGCGTTACTCTTCCCGCTCTATGCCGCCACGTCCCAGGCCCTGCGAGAGTCAATATCCAATAAGCCGGATACGGCCACTGGGGTTTGCCTCTCCTCTCTCCTCCTCGCCGCTCATGAGCCCCTTCCCATCTGCTCAACACGCCTCGACACCATTCCCTCGGACAAGTCCTCCTCCTCCGAGAAGGTCCTCGCCGGTGGCGATGACAACCCTCCTCCGAGCCCGTGGTCGCAACCTCCAACAACGTGCTATCACAACACGACCCTTCACTCGGACTTTTGCGTATACACATCCTCGCGCGTGGCCCACGGCAAAGGCACGGCCATCATAACGGATAACCTGCGCGCAGCCCACCTCGCCCGGGCCGTCGCCCTTCTCGCCGACGCGACCGACGACCCCCTCCTCCACGCCGGCTCCCACAAGCCCATCAACGTCCAGAATGCAAAGTACAAGATCGTGCCCATGCCCGGCAAGGACCTCGGCGCCGTCGCCACCGAGCGCATCGTTCGCGGCGAGATCATCCTCCAGGAGACCGTCTCCCTGCTCATCGACTACGCCGCCTTCGACGCCGTCCCGCGCGACGAGATGCGCCGCCTCCAGGGCGCCGCCATCCGCGGCCTGCCCGCCCGGCACCGCGACCGCTTCATGGAGATGTCGCCCGGCGTCCAGGGCGGGGATGTCGCCTTTGACGAGCTCGTCGAGCGCGTCATGGCGACCAACTCGTTCGACGTCGAGACCGAGGACGGCGTCCGCGACGACGAGTTCTTCGCCGCCTTCGTAGAGAGTAAGTCTTTCATGGTATCTCTCAGAACAGAGCTTTCCCAGCTGACCACCGCCCGCCCCAGCCGCTCGCATGAACCACGACTGCCGCCCCAACGTCGACTACCGCTTCGACCCCTCGACCCTCAGCCAGCGCACGACGGCCATCCGCGACATCCTCCCCGGCGAGGAGCTTACCCTCTCCTACATCGAGTAAGTCCCCCCCCCCCATCCCCTTTCAGTCCGCCCTTCGCTGCGAGAAAAAGCCGTGCTGACCGCGAGGCAGCCCCCTCCAGTCCCGCGACGCCCGCCGCGCCCGCCTCAGCGCGACCTGGGGCTTCGACTGCACATGTCCCCTCTGCACCCTCCCGCACCCGCACACCGTCGCCTCGGACGCGCGCATCGCGCAGATCGCCGCCCTGCGCGCCGAGCTCGCCGACTACCGCGCGTCCTCGCGCGCGACGCCCGCCATGGCCGAGCTGCTCGTCAGCCTGTACGAGCAGGAGCGCGTGTGGGGCACCCTGGCCGAGGGGTACACGCTCGCGGCCATCGAGTGGAACGGCGTCGGCGATGCCTGGGCGGCGACGCGGTACGCGAGGCTGGCGATCGAGCACGGGCTCGCGAGCCAGTGGGAGGGGCACGGGGACGTCGTGCAGATGGCACGGCTGGCGGCCGATCCGTGGGCGCATTGGAGCTGGATGCTGAGGACGAGGAAGAGGATGGGGTGGGGAGACGGGAGGGCGGAGGACGAGGATGAAGAGGACGACGAGTGAGGTGGTTGTTCGTCCCTGGAGTTTAGCGAATTGGCGACGCAACACGTTCGTGACCAGACGATGTGTTGAGTTCAAGTTTCTATCGTGATTCGTATCGAGGGCTCCTAAGCGTGACGACCTAAACTAAGAGAGAGCGCGCGTCAACTTGCAACGCCAACAAGACTGCCGTTCACCGAGGGCCCAGCAACGCAGAGACGCCGAAGCACAGTCAATTGTTGAGGTAATTATACAGCACGAGAATGTACAAGTATTCTACAGCCCAACATGCGGCCCACCCCATCGTCACTGCCTCCGATGCTGGATGCATATCCCCAGAGAAGAAAGTCGTCGAAAAGGAGCCACCATGCAGATATATACGTGGTCGAGGCGCCGCGTCCCATGTCCAGGATGAACAGCCCCGAATAATCTCGCCCGCGCTCCGCACTGACGATTTTCCGTCGTCGTCATGCAGGGAGAAAGAGAGAAAAAGGGAGAGAAAAGAGTGTGTGCAAGTCGTGGGGAAGAGGGTATATATAAGAGAGCCTTTTGTACGTGTCGTTGAAAAACGCCATGCCGGGGGTGGGGAACGCAGAGAGCTCTGTGCAGCGGGCTGTTCGGTCTCTGTGGGAGCTCAGGGGGGCCGTTGGACTTTAGCGGTACTCCTTCTCCCTCAGGCCGCCGATCTGGTCCATGTCGATGGAGTAGAACTGCGACTTGTTCTCCTTCTCGTAGGCGGGCAGCTGCTCTTCGCGCACGGGCTCCATGCCAACGACACCGCCATCGCCGACGCGGACAACGAGGACACGGCCGTTCTTGCGCTGGCCGGCCTCATCCTGCTCGTCGGGGAAGGTGATGTGGATCTCGGGGACGTTGTCGGGCGAGTAGGGGGGCGAGTTGGGGTTGGACAGCATGGGCTGGCCGTCCTTGTTGATGACCAGGACGGAAGAGCGCCCGTTCTGGGTGGTCTTGATGGTGAGGTTTTGGTGGTTGCGGGCGCCCTTGACTTCTTGGTAGTCGGGTAGCATCTCGGCCCGGGCCATGGACTGCCGTTTCCTGCGGATGATGAAGAGGGTCATGGCCAGCAGCAGGCTGACGAAGACCAGTCCGAGGACAATGATCATGTAATCGAGGACGTTATCGCCAGCGCCGGTGGCGACGTCCTGGTCCTCGCGCTCGCCAATGAGGCTGCGGACCTTGAGGTTCTGAATCGAAGGCATCGTGAGTTGTTCGTGTTGTCTGGTTTGGTTGTGTTTCGTGAAAAAGAGCGGATCAACAAAGTGTTGGATGTGGTGTTCCTTGGCGGAGTGGTGAAGATGGCTTTGTCGTCAAAGGAGTGGATTAGACAATTATCAAAGAAGGCTGGTGGTCTGGACATGCGACGTTAGCATCATGGCGGCGGCATGGCAGCTCTCGACGGGGCGAGTGGCAGGCCGGGAATGGCTTCAACTGCTCAGGCTGGCACTGGATATCGGGCATCCCGTGCCAATGCCATAAACAGCCTCCTCCAGAAATAGCGCGACCTGCCACTCTGCACCCTTCTGCAGAGCAATGTTGTGTCGATAGTGGAAGACGGACATACGTAAGGGATGGGTCGGGATTAGTCGACGAGAAATATGTACGTGTTTCTCGAGTCGAGGAGAGGCTGGGGTGGGCTGGAAAGAAGGGACGGAAATCGACTAAAAGAGTGAAGTCGAAGATCCAGAGGGGAGGGGGAATTAGGGAATGACGAGGGATGACCCAGTGACACCAGATGATACTGTCGATGCTGCAACTGCGACGACAACGACAAACGACGACGACGACGATGGTAAGGAGCGGCGGGAGGAGGAGAGGAAGCGAAGGGAGCGAGGGAAATGGCACTGGGGATAAGCAGAGAGAAGAAGGAGCAACGAGGCAATCACGGCGCAGGGCAGGTGGACATCAGTGGACATGGACCAGGGCCAGGGGAAATGACCTGTGCCTGCTCTGGAAGCCAAGATGGGTGGGAAGACGCAGGGGGCCGGCGGCTAGGACCCCCTCATTGGCCAGTTGTCAGTCGAGGCCTGGGCTCTCTGGCGGGAAGAATGGCGAGGAAGGCGGGCCTGGCGAGCCTGGCGGGAGCACGGCAAGGTAGGATTCGAGGGGAGAGGCTTGCGTGGGTGTTTGCAATTTCAGCAAACTGTCCAATGAGCGAGCCGGCCGCCACGAGCTGGTGGAGAAGTGAGGGGCACCGAGCTCGAAACGCCGGTCGTCCATTGGCCTGTGAGATAAGCTCATTGAGGAATCCCCTGCAGCAGGTGGACTGTGGGTTGGCCTGTGTGCTGAGCGGCAGTGCACTGGCCCCAGCAGCGCTTGCCTCGCTCTGGTGGAATGCCTGGACCTCTGGAGGAAGGCGTCCTGGCGTGGAGGAAGGAGCAATCGCGATGGCGCGATGGAGCCTCATCAAACTGTCCGTCCATAATCCGGCATTTCACCGCCTCGATCGACCCCTTTCTTGGTGTCGATCTCCTCTTTTCACTGCACTGCCTGCCCGTCGTCCGAGAGTCGGATACCCTCCCCCAGAAGCCCTCGAGGCATTGAAAGACGAATCCCCGTCTGTGCTGTTCAATGCTGCCGTTGATAACGACTAGGGTTCGGACTGGGCACTAAACTCGGCATGAAGCCGTCATCTCACAACCACCTCTCCCCTCAAACCCACAGAGAGGGCAGGCTCTCGGCGACAGACCCTCTGGCGCTTCGCAGCTCGACTAACCGGCGGCACTGGTCTGGAAGCACTGGCAATACACGCCGAGCACGCTTAGTTTCCCGCCGTAATCCTTTCGACGTCTCGCCCACCCACTGCCTCCGTCTGTGACCGGCCTGATCCTCCCTCTCAACATCGACCTCGCACAACATCGAGGCACATTCCCTTCAACCACCAACCGCGGAGCGTCAGTGACGCCTTCGCCCTGCGCTTCTGTATCACCACGCCGCCTGCCCAGAGCCACAGCTGAGACCCCATGCAGTCGCCCCTCCCCTCTCTGCCGCATCCTCGCATGCCACCAGTATCGTGGTGTATGAGCCAATTCAAGACATCCAACCAGCCTTCGCCGAGGCAAGAGGTGGCGTTCCCATAGGTGGCCTGCTCGCGCCTGTTGTCCGACGCCCGAACCAAGCAGCATCAAGACTGCTTTTCCACCGTCGTAAAAAACCACTCTCAGACTTACAACAAGCGGTGTGGCCGTCTGCTCGTCATTGGCATGCCAGCGACGTGCGTGCTGTGCTCCGTCGTCGCTGTCCTCGACGTGGACACTCAACACTCGACGCCTCCCCATCCGGACCGCTTCATCACTCTCGGGTGATAGACCACCCAGATGACAGATTTCTGTCTGTGCCCCCCACACTTCTGCAAGTATGCCTCTCCGATTCGGGGCCAAGAGAAGACGGCAGGCGATGCCGCACTCCGAACAACCAGCAGTGGCTTCCCTTGCCCGTGAAACCAATCTGTGCGAGCTCCGACATGAATTGCTGGCACTCCACGCGTCTTCTTACGGGGCTTGTCACTACCAAAATTTGCCAGAGGGAGCAGCGCATGTAACACTCACTGTCTGTTGGCCATGTGCGAGTACCAAATCTCAAGCGAAACCGTGAGAGATATGCCTGGCCTGGCTGGTCCAACAAGACCATCCGTCACACGCGGGTACTGAGTGCGAGATCGACCTGCTGGCACCCACAATGTCTTGCCCGGGTACAGTTGTTCGCGTTCCTAACGAGATGCCGGCCTCCGTGATTGCGCCGGTTGGCACGACGCCGGCAGATGGACCGACTTCGTCCACCTAAAGCGTGTTGCTGAGCAAGTGTTCAGACGGCAGCCAAGCATCTTTGTCCGGTGGCGAACCCCAATACTGCTGGTCGGGATGGCGCTTTGTGTTGTTTGGGGTGCTCCGTTTGGTTAGTGGTGTGAATCTCCCCCTCTTGAACGCCGACAGTCTGCCGTGGCAAACAAAACCCGCGCCGATTGACACCCAATCGATCCAGCTCACCGAACCTACAAACATTTTCGACCGCAGGGGCCATCGTCGGTGCTGCCTAGGGCCGCCATTCTTCGAAGCCACACGCTTACCGGAAACTCTCAATGTTGCACAGGTCTCGATTTGTGGTGCAGTAGCGCTCGGTTGCGCTGCGACGTCTCTTGGGTGATCTTAGGGGTGGAAGGCGAGAAACAGGCAGGACTGGACTCGTACCAACAACCACGGGCGGCAAGCAACGCAACACCAGCAACCACGCAAACGAGGACCGAAGAGAAAGAGAGTTCATCGCAAACCCAGCATCAAGTAGTGACTCACTGTTGCTGTTCACAACGATGAAGCGAAACCGTCCATCTGGCCGACCAGAATGTGTCCGACGGGCGGCCGATGTTTGCTCCAGGAAAATGGCCGGCCACGTGGAGCAACTGCCCTAGATATGGCGCTCGGGGCCACATGTCAGCGTTGGCTCGAACGAAGAGGCTACGCTGCCCTGCACTAGATACGTTGGGTTGCTTTCGCTGGCGCTTCACCCATGCCGACGACCGTTGCAGGCTGCAGATGGGTGAGGGCGGCCCGGCATCTTCTGGGAGCTGAAACGCTGAAACATGGCCGCCGGTGGGCCTCTCCGGGGTTGGACCTGGGTGGAACCTGTTTCTGGGGACCGGGAGGGGGGCCGCAAGTGGGACAAGCAACAAGTCAGGGTGGTGATTTGGAAGTCTAGGGCCTGTCCTGGTGTCCTTGCAGGACATGACAACAGGCAGGTCGCTCAATATGCGTTTGTTGCTTGGCGACTTGAGATGTACACATGTTTGCAGCGTGTTAGACCCCACGCGGGAGAGCTGGTATGGCACAGGTGTCGTGATCGCGGCAGTACGACTTATGGCATGAGCATGAGGGGAGCCATGCAGGTTGGCAGGCCATGTTCACGGTGCTGAGGGAGAGACGTACAAACAAGAAAGGGTGGAGGATACCTAGGGAAGGGTGGGGAGCAAAAAGGTGGACGAGGGTGAGGGTGTCGGTGCTGGTGCTGAATGAGACGGGCGACGGGACAAGGGCCTGGTTTGGGGACCAGTCTTGTCTTTGCCATCCCATCATTCATCAAGAAATAATCGGACCAAACGCTCAAATCAATGAACGGTCCGGCTCAAGGTCAGAGACCCTGGCGAAGAAGCCCCCACACGGCCAAACAGCCATGCGCCAAACAGCAAACACGCGGGCTGGCAGCGTGCCGGCGCGGTGCAGACACGACATTGCAGCATTCCAAGCTGTCGCGCCCTCTCTCTGGCATTGACCCGCGCTCGAGAGGCACCTTGGACGCGAGAGTGCTGGGGAGACGGGTGGCCATGTCGTTCGCTCCGCCTATGTCTTTGCTTGCACGGGTTCCCGCTTCCTCGGGGCGCCTTGGCCTTCATATCCCCTCCTCCCTTGGAAAGTGACCTGTGACATCACGACCCTGTGTCCAGTGATAGCAGCAGGCCGAGCTGCCTGCGCGATTGCGTCCTCCCTCTCACCACCTCACTCCCAGGCGGGCCTGCACATCGTGAGGGGCCGTGCTGGGCGACGGGATGACCCTTCAACCGGAAGTCCCCCTCGCCCAAAGGCATGTGCGGGCAGAGGGGCTTCGGTATATGCAAAGGGGAGGAAGACAGACCCTCTACTAGGTAGGACGCTTGTCGATAGTCGTGTAAAGTACTGATTGTCTCGACCCGTCCTGTCCCTCGATATTGTTCCCTCTGGCATGCCCCTTGTGGACCTCATCTTCCATAGCACCCTTTCAAGCTCGAGCTCACTCGTGCCCTTCACCGATACAGGATACAAAACCAAGCAGCTCGGTACCCCCCTCTTGATCAACGTTGCACCATTCATCCATCCAGCTTCCCATCGAGAGTACACACGACACGCGTCGGCAATCTTTTCTGTTCATACACTGCACATACAGTACAGTACCTACCTACCTGCCTTGCCTATCCTGTTTCCCCTTGCCTTGCCTTGCCTCGCATCCGACATTTGGATCTTCTGCTCTCGCAGGCGACACGAACCGAGACGACGAGACACATTCATCCGTCAATTGGACATTGCCCAACGTACAAAGGTCGCCCTGTTGCCAGTCTTCCGTCTTGCACGTTTCTGCCATTTTCTTCTTGGCAGCCCCCTTCCGAGTTGTCCATACCTCCTCAGCTCAACTTGACGGCCGCTGCTGCCTTTTGTGTTTCTGACACCACTCGGGCGAGGAAAGTGTACCTCCCGTCGCCCCATCCACTACCGCTGCCATTTGCTTCCGCACCCGCACCATATATCAGCCACAGAATCGATCACCCCATACGAACAAGATATCCCCCCCCCTACCAAAAATATCCCGTACCTACCTCGCGTACCTTGCCCTGTACATCGACATCATCAGCAGCATCTAATTCCCCGGCCTCCTCTACGACACATCGCGAATTACCCCATACCAGAATCGGACAGATCTTCACCCTGGACCTCACTCTCATTTGACTAGGACCCCATCGACAACCGCCTCCCGCTGCATCACCCAGACAGCCGGAGCCAAGACACCGAAGCAAGTTAGCCCGGCGGCAACGATCTACGACACGCGACCACCCGACATCGTTTGGGAGCTGATAATCGACGCGGCCCAGTCCCTGCATTTGACGACCAACGTGGATAGGAAATCCAGCCAACGTGGTCTTCTTTTCGACGAGTGCGAACCATCCTCACGCAAAGAATCTTACCCTCGCTACCTGGACCAGAAAGAACACCGTACGCAGCGACACGGATACTTCAGCCTTGGCAGCATCCAGTCCCATCTCTTGGCTTTGGCCCCTGTCGAGACACTAAACAGCACCTTAATTAATTCCGAGCCCCCAAGTCAGCCCCTCCCCGCCCGTCACCGTCATCCGCTCCCCGTCCCCGCCGTCTTGCGACCCCCTGGGCCCTCCAACAAGGCCCCTTGATCAGCACTCCTGTGTTTGGGCGAGCCCACGAGACGAGACGCCCTCTTGCGCGTTCGCGCATCCGCTGCTTCGAACAAGTCAGCACGCCAGACCTGCACGTCAGCAGAATTGCCAACTAGCCTCTACTTCACTGGATCTGTCTTGCCAGTAGAGAGACTTTTCAACATACAGGCGAAGTCCCCTGATCCCGGTCCTCCCCCGTCATCAAGCCGGCTCTCCATCGACCCGTCGTACCATCTCGACATTGACCGGCACGCCCTTGTCGCCCTTCATCCCTCCCTCCCGTCGCTTGTACTTCTTCGCTCGTTGAGGACACTTGACCGACCGCTACATTTCGCCAGCAGCCGCATTTTTTTTTATCTACCGATTTCCGCCTGTCCATTCGTCGACGGAAACGACGCCGACACGGAGTAACAATCAAGTTCCAGCCGCATAAAGCACACGGCCACCAGCCACTGTCGATTCCATTACTCGGACCCCTGTCAAGACGGAAGTCCACTTGCCCGTCCTCGAACTGCAGATCGACCACATCGCGTCACAGCCAGGAGAAGTACAGAGTGCGAGAAGAGACGAAAAAGAGAGTTCCCGTTCTCGAACGCCTCAGCATCCCGTAAGTTGGTTAGATTTACTTTTCACTTTCTGCCCGTGGCCCCAATTGCATTCCCCGACCGAGCCAACAACCTTGATGTTTGGCATCCTGTACCGCCCCCAGCCAGCAGCAGCGGCAAGCATCCTCCAACACCGCAGCACCTTGAAAGTCGGGGGCCGTTCTTTTCCTCTCGCGTCGCTTCTTGCACCACCAACCCCAGCCCTCCTCATACTCCTCCTACTCCTCCTCCACCTCG
This sequence comes from Verticillium klebahnii, assembly GCA_002851715.1. Classification (NCBI taxonomy): domain Eukaryota; kingdom Fungi; phylum Ascomycota; class Sordariomycetes; order Glomerellales; family Plectosphaerellaceae; genus Verticillium; species Verticillium klebahnii. Next base: position 670,775 of record NMXL01000005.1, on the reverse strand, counting down.
GTCTCCTCTTCCTCCTCCACCCCTTGTCCTGGCTCGTTTCTTCTGTTCTCTGCCCCCCCGGTCGCGCTCCAGCAACCTCCAGCATCACCAGCCAGCCCTGCGCTGAGCACCGCCAGGTCGGTACGGTACTAGAACCAGATCTCCCCCCCCCCAAACCTTTTCCCCCTGCGATCATCTCGTCTTCACTCGTCCGTCTCTTCACCCCTCCGAAGCCGCACACCCGCCGCACACATCGCATCCTGCCCGCCTCTTGGATCGTCGTGCCTAGCTGACAGTCTTTTCTCCCTTGCGACTCCAGATCGATAGAGGACACTTTCGACACATTAATTTACTTTCTGCCCTTACTCGGCAGCGAGCGCAGAACATACGCCGTACATAATTGACCGACAAGGTTCACAAGCACGACTACTTGGCGCAGGTTGCCCGATCTCGTCCTTTCATCTCGCATTCGCTCGTCGCAGAACGAGACTCGCAGGCCACGCACCAGCGCATCTCCACCTTCAACGAAACCCACCTCCATTCCGTTGGCCAGTACAGCCCAACTCGTTCGACAAAGCCGAACATTTCGTCCCGTCGCCAACCAAGAACATAATGACAACGACTGTAAGTAAAATTCCACGCATCACGCGACCGAGAGCATCTACGAAGGGAGACGGAAGCGAAGGGAGCGAGGAAGCTCGTGTGTCGTTCGAGGCCGCGCGCCCAAGGCCCGTTCTCTAGCGCATCGGCGACACAAAGGCTTGATTCGCTGGCCTAGCACCGAACCCAAACCTCTGCAACGTTAGGCAGGCCAATGTTTCCTCACGACGCTTCCTCTCCATCTTTGCTCATTTTCTGCCCCGCCGTCGATACTAACGTTCGCGCCCTCTGACAGGCACGAGCACGAGGCTTCGGAAACCTGAACAACATGAACAACTCGCGAGACGACGCCTCGAACAAGGGGATGGGCTCGTTTCGCCCGTCCACCAAGGGCATTTGGGAGAATGCTTACCAAGGAAACAAGCGTGGTACGTTGCCATCCCCATGGGTCGCTTGCGCATTTCAGCTAACAGCGTGCCCGTCACAGGATCTGACAACGCCTTGCCCACCGGCTCTGGCGCCCTCATCCCCGACTCGCAAGCCGACACCTCAGCGTGGAGCACCTCGAGACCTTGGAACCCCGACTCTACCCAGACAAGGTCAACCTCGGGCAGTACGTCGCCGACCCGGACTCGCGACAATCTCTTCTTCGATAACCCCAACGGCGCCTTTGGTCAAGCACGTTTCGCTAATGGACGACCCAAGTCGTTCCTCGAGGAGGAGAAGGAGAACAGCACCTACGGTCAGACGTTTGGCCCCTACGAGGTCGAGCGCGGCTTTGCTAGGCACGAAAAGCGTGGTTCCCAGGAACCCGCCTTCATGAACATGGGGGCTGTCGGTGCTCCGCCCTCCCGAGACGGGAGCATTCCTCCCTCGAGGCACTCCGAGGAGTCTCACCATTCACCTCCCGCATTCCGAGACACCTTCGGTTATCCCTCCGGACATACCCCTAGCAACTCCATCGCCTCTCATCATGTCCAGCGTCCCTCCATTCCCGGCCATTCCTCATCCTTCCCTTCGCAGGGCAACAACACAAACAACAACAGGAGCTTCATGAACAACAACAGCAGGATGGACGAAGCGGACTTGTCAAGCCAATTCGCCAAGGGCCTCACACTGGAGGACACCGCCGCGCTGTCGCAAGCTCTCTCCAACGGCAGCAACAGTCAATCGTTCCAGCTGAATCCCGGGTCGCAGCCATGGTTGGGTGGTTTCAACCAACCCGCACCTGACGCGTACAGCGATTACATGACCCAGTACCTCGCCAGCAAGCGCCCTTCTATTGACCGCTACTCCCCTGCCCCTGCGGCCTACCGAGTCGCCAGCATCCCGAAGTCCTACTCGCCGCACCCTACCGACCCTTGGAGCCAGCGCGCGGCGCCTCGGGACCCGAGAATGGGAGCTGAATCCGAACGGCGCACCCCCGCGCCATACATGCAGCCCCAAGCTCAGCCGTTCTTCCCGGGGCCGTACTACGGCAACCAATTCCCCGGCCAGTTCCCACCTAGCTTGTACGACTTCACAGGGAGAGCCCCCATGATCCCCGGCTACGGGCTGCCCATGGGTTACCCACTTGCTGGGTCTATTCCGGTGCGACCCGGCAAGGTCCAGGACTCCACCAAGGGCGTGCGGAGCGTGCTTCTTGAGGAGTTCAGGTCCAGCTCCAAGTCGAACAAGCGTTACGATCTCAAGGACATTTACGGCCATGTCGTTGAATTCAGTGGCGACCAGCATGGGTCGAGATTCATCCAGCAGAAGCTTGAGACAGCCAACAGCGATGAGAAGGACCAGATCTTCCGCGAGATCGAGCCGAATGCCGTTCAGCTCATGAAGGATGTCTTCGGCAACTACGTCATCCAGAAGTTCTTCGAGCACGGTAACCAGGTCCAGAAGAAGGTCCTCGCGGCGCAGATGAAGGGCAAGGTTGTTGACCTGTCTGTGCAGATGTACGCTTGCCGAGTTGTGCAGAAGGTATGTCACTCGATCTATACCTATTCCTCTACTTGTGCTAACCAAACCTGCCTAGGCCCTCGAACATGTGCTTGTCGAGCAGCAGGCTGAGCTGGTCGACGAACTTCAGCCCGAGATCGTTAGGGTCGTGAAGGACCAGAACGGAAACCACGTAGTGCAGAAGGTCATCGAACTTGTCCCCCGCCAGTACATCGACTTCGTCATGGATTCCTTCCGTGGTCAGGTTAGCCAGCTTGCTGCACACACTTACGGTTGCCGAGTGGTTCAGCGTATGCTCGAGTACGGTACTGATCAAGACAAGGAGGTCATTCTCTCGGAGCTGCATAACTCTGCTCAAGTCCTGATCACTGACCAGTACGGCAACTACGTTACTCAACACGTGATTCAGCATGGCAAGCCGGAGGATCGTGCCAAGATGATTCACTTGGTTACGTCCCAACTAGTGACGCTGTCGAAGCATAAATTTGCGTCCAACGTGGTTGAGAAATGCATCGAGCACGGCTCGCCCGAGGAACGCAAGTCGATTCGCGAGCAGCTGACTACCATGGGCCCTGATGGTACCAGCCCCCTTCAGCTGATGATGAAGGACCAGTATGGCAACTATGTCATTCAGAAGCTCCTCAATCAGCTTGACGGTGCCGACCGTGAAGCTTTCATCGAAGAGATGAAGCCTCAGTTCATCGCCCTCAAGAAAACCAGCACTGGTCGCCAGATTGCCGCCATCGACCGTCTGATCTTTGCAGCTTCCTCGCCAGCGCCGCCCCGACCTGGCAGCAACAAGGCAGTCTCTGGCCAGAACACCCCGGCGCTGCAGGTCGATTCATCGGCTCCTACGCCTGTCCTCACCATGGAGCCCAACAGCCCCCAGAGCAGCAGCCCACCCAGCACCAACGCTAGCGCCGTTGGTGAGTTGGCCGATGAGGACAGGAAGGCGCAGCTTCCCCCAGGCGGCGCCAGCCTCCAGGTTCAGGTTGAGGACGCCTAGAGCATAACGGGCATGTGCGTGGATGCACAAGCACACATGGCGCTTCCTGGGCCATGGTCTATTCGACACTGTATTACAATCTCACTTAAGTGCGTCTTTGGCATGGACCTCTGACAGCTGTTTCCGGCCACGTGTGGACCCCCGGACTTATGGGCACAGCGCAACTACAACTCTTAATCACATGTTCATGACACTTTTGATTACTTAACGGCCGCGGACATTGCAAGAGAATTGAACACTACACTACACTACTACTACTACGAACCGGTTGGTTGGTTGGTCGGTCGGCAAGGACACTAAAACTTCTGCAGGGGGGCACCCATGGGACTTTCCTTGTCTGGTCTTTCAAACGCTGTTATTGACTTCATTTCCGTATGTCGATCGAGGGTTTAACCTTTATAATGACACTTGGGTTTGGGTATGGGACTTGACGGCCGTGCCTGGGTACAAAGACGGGTGGAGGATCGGCGGGAACGACAAAATGGTATACACTTTGCTTGATGGGGTCTGGTGCATAGGAGACGGCGGCTCCACCAGTGTCACCAGCGTTGACAGGCACATCAATATATGGATATCAGTCTCATCTTTTGGACTCAGTGTTTCTGCCGAAGCTTGTGAAGTTCAGTGACCATGTTCTAAGAAGGCTTGGAACCGCAGTGCCGGCCAGTCCTTCGCGCCGTCCAGATGTCCTGCTGATCAGATCCCAAGGGTACCATCCGCCTGCTTGTCACGAGGAGTCTCCTCGATGGCTTCGATATAGAACCCGAGGAGGGCCTGCATGGCGAGCTCTCCTCCGGTCTGGGTGCCGTGGCCGGGGATGGGCTCGTTGAAGGGGATGAGGGTTGCTTGGCACCACTTGCCCACGCCTTTCACCTCGAGATCTCGGGTCTTTGTGTCTTCGCTTATGTCCATGTTGACGAACCTCAAGAGGAGAAGAGTCTTGTTGTCGTAAAGGGCGATGTGCTTGGTGCGCTCGAGAACCGCGTACAGAATAGCCTGTTTCAGGAGCGCGCCGCTCTTGGCGTTCAGGCAAGTGGTCGTTTTCCCGCAGGAGGCATCGCCGACCCAGTAGTCGATTGCATCTTGAATTGTGGCGTGGCCGTTTGGGTTTTTGATGGCCGCCCTCAGGCTCTTTCTGTCGAGGACATGATGGTTCTTGACCTCGAACACGGCACAGGTACGCGCGTTGAAGTCCTCGGGGGCGCCGTTGCCGGTGGGCTTCAGGGGGCGTTCGCCGGGCTCGCTCCGGAGGAGGACCACGTCGGGGCGGCCCTCCAGGCTGTAGGGTTTCCCGTCTTTCGGGTTCGGAGGCAAGAGCACCGATTCGGCTGTGACGGTGCTCTCGCCAAGGGTGCGGACTTCGAACGGGCGGTGACCGGGAGGTAAGTCGGCGCTGTGGACCGCAGCGATCAGGGCCAGGTGCTGGTGAAGGGGGTGAAGGAAATGCTTTGCAGACTCGCGCACGACATCCTGCTCGCTCAAGATCCATGCTGTGCGGTCGGTGAAGGGCACGTGTTCCTGGTCAAGGAGGTCGGAGAGAAGCTGGATGTTGGCAATGGGGTTCGGTGTGAGGGGGACAGCAGTGGCGCTGAGACCGGGAATGCCGCCCGACGGAGCAGGGCCGCCGGGCATGTTGCCTTGGGCAGCATGAATTGCCGCCAGCTTGTTGGCAAGACCGGTGTTGAATCTGGCATAGATGTGCAGATAGTCATCGATGGGTCTCTCGAACGCAAGCGAAACAGGCACCATTGTTTCAGCAGTGCCACTGATGCTGCTCTTCGGAGGGTTGAGAAGCGGTGGAGAGTCGTGGTCCTCTGTATAGAGGCGCGAGGGAGGGAGGAGAAGATCGACGATCTCTCGAATGGAGTGTGTCGAAGCCATCTCGAGGGTTTGCGTGCTGTTGTTATGGACTCGTGGATGTTTAGTGATTGGTGGTTGTGATTGAGAATGCTGTCAGGATGTGTATAGGGGTGGGAGGGGGGGAACAGTATCAGGAGTTTCGCAGAAGAGATCAGGATCGAGCTTTAAATCTCAGTTTAGGCAGAGGAGCTCACGGAATCTCGGCTTCCTCGTCTCATTTCAGTGGAGGCAGGTACGCCCTCAGGTTATGCGTCGTGGAAGGTGGCGACAGAAATGGGCGATGCCAGAAGAAAGAACGTTCAATGAACTAGAAAGTTGTGTTTTTCGTCAGGCAGGCTTGTGCATAGGATATTGAAGGAACTGAATACCTACACATGCATTCTTTATTTGCCATATGAGACTAGAGACGCAGGCACCTGCACTCTGGGGCTTCTAAGGCCTGTCTATGTAGTAGCTGCTGTGGTGCATCTTTTTGACCTGGGCCATGACTCCCTTGTCAGACACTCTAGTGATTACTTATCGCGGCGAGCTTCTGCGTGGTCTTTCATACCGTCACAAGCACACGCAAGTCTTTAACTGGCTTGCTGCTCTCTGAAGGAATGCTAGATAAGTCGAACCAGCGTCAGGGAGTACTGTTTGCTGCCACCCAGGCCAGGCCAAGCAGTCAGGCGTCACTCCAGCGCCACCCAGCTGCACCTGACTAGATTTGTCAAAGTTTGTTCATACGGGCGCCTTCCTACCTTCAAGGTTTGAGCCTGAGTTGATATTGTGGAGCCTAAGGCAGTGACCATACATATAAAAGCGCCCTACCCTACCGCACACTGGTCAACCCAACTCTCCTCGCTGCAGCAACCACCTTCCTCCTAAGAGACCCAAGGAGAAGAAACAACTGCGTATCCCACAAGCTAAACGCGCTTCCGTCATCTTTGGCGCTCAAGCCTCTCCCGTACATCTCCGTCTCATTTACCTTGCCATCAACCGTCCAGAGAATTCACCATGGCCCACCACCTGTGGACGCCTCCCACGGATGTTTTCCATGACCAGGACTTCCCCTACCAGCTGAGCCGGAAGTTGATGATTACGCCTCACAAGCCGCCCGAACCATTTGATGGGCCTCTCTACCATCGTCCGGCCCAGGCCCCTACGAACTTCAACGCAAAGGCCATCGTCGACGAGCTGAAGACTCGAAGCCAACTCGTTCTCGAGTCCCTTCCTCGCGGCACTATCTGGCCTACCAACGATGGCACCAAGTCCTCGCAGCACATCGGCCTGACCATCGAGAAGACAATCAGCGTCACCAAGGAAGGTGGTTCACAAATTGTACTTTGCAAACTCAACCCTGGCCAGAAAGTCAAAGGCATTCCAACGCGAGTTGTGGCCAAGATTTACGACCCCCTCTACTATCTCTTCATGCGAGACTACCACCACCGACCCACCGATGTTGTCAACCAAGCCGACATTGAACTCAGCAGAGAGGCAGCCGTCTACCAGCACTTCAAGGAGAAAGGCAAGGATGGGGACTTTGCACCGAGGTTCTATGGCGCCTACACCACACCGATCCACAGCAACATCGCGAACAAGTATCGGCCTGTCTGCCTCATCCTCCTGGAGTATATTGATGGGTTCACCATGGATTCTCTGTGCTCAGTTCCGTACTCTGGGGAGCTCGCCCTCTTGCCCACTGCCATGGCAGGGACCGACGAGCAGCGCATGCTGGTCATCAAGGAGCTGCTGGACCTGGAATCCAGGATTCGGCACTCGGGTGTGGTCTACGGCCATGTGATGCCTGAGAATATCATGATTTCTCGCCCTTTGTCGGTCAAAACTAACCCGGCTTCGAAGCCGCGGGTTGTGCTCCTGAAATGGAGGCTTGCCATTGTAGAGTGCAAGAAGGTCGAGTACAAACCTCTGGCGGAGTTACTTCCTCGTCCGGTCACACCTCTCGACTGGAACACGACTCTCGATGTGGAGCAATTTGCGGGTTGGATCCCTTTGGAGTACTTTTACATCGAGAGCAAGTTCGAGGGTTGGCTCGAAAGCTGCTTTGGCGGCGAGAATGCCAAGAAGTACTGCCGCAAGTCGGAGCTCACGGAGATTCGTTTGGCACGCGCAGGAGGAACTGGATCTAATGCACCCACCGACGACTAAGAGGCGTCGAAGGGCAAGAAGATCCGCAGGTACTCCATCCAGGAGGGAGAGTCTTTCGAGATCCAGATCCCACTCTCGGGGTAAACTGGGGGGAAAGCCATGTCATGGGATGACACATTCTGGGCTGGTGGCTGCATGGACTGAGTGCTTTGGGGAGTAACGAGAAATGACATTTTGCCAGAGATCACACAGCCCCCTCGCCAAGTGATTTGTGAATGCTGTGCCATGATGACATCCGATCACTGTACTTAAAATCGACTGCCGCGAGCACATATGACTATGGATTCTAAACTTGGTGAGTGGTTAGTTTTGCTCGTGGGCATGGTGGTCTTTAGCGACACCCCAGGGCATGAGAATCGTGGAACTCTAATTTTTATGTTTCGACTCACACCTTGAGGCTTGGTGCATTTAGCTAGCATGATCCGAAAGATTACTGACCACCAGGGTCCAGCGTCAGAGGTATTCTGTCTTGATCTGGCGAGCAAAGTTCATCATCTCAAGCTTCGTTAGGGGTGTTCGGTAACATCAGTCCATTGCCAGGAGGACGAACCGCATACCCTTTGCCCGGCTTCTGATCTCCCATCTCCATCGCGTCGCCACTAATCCTGGGACTTCCACGATCGATAAGACTTTCGCCTGGCTTGGAGCTTCCCGCTGGCCTTCAGCTCTGTCGAGACGACCAAGAGTTGGGAACCGAGCAGGAGAAGGAGCGCAGTCCCATCCTCAAGCCTCACCGAGAATGCCATCCGTACGATGCATGCATTGCACGGAAGGCAGAGTCGTACTATGCCATGACAGACACGGCGTGGCAGTTTGACGTCGCAATGTCGGGGAGTTCCGTCGGAGCCACCATCTCGACGTCGACCCCTGGACACGTGATGCCCCGCTTTACCCCCGTTATCGGCTATCAACGCCTACCTTAGGCCAATGCCGAGACGAGATTCAACTTCATCCAACGTCATGGTTCGGCACCCAAACCTCCAAGATCTCGACACAGCACCACCATGTCGACAGCGCGCCTGACCTTCCTCTACCCGCCCCTGTTCCGTTCGCTGCGGGCCGGTAGCGGCGCCGTCCAGGCCACGAGAGCATGCCGCAAGCGTGCCGCCGCCCCCAAACGCCAACGCGCCGCCTTCTCGACTTCCCTCGCGCCAAGCGCCCCCGTCGCCCGCCGGCACGGCAAGGCCGTCCAGCCGCTCCCCCCGCCCGCCGAAGACACGGAGATGCGGCCGCCCCTCGCGCCCCCGAGCCCCGAATCCCTCGCCAAAGGCCCTGCGTCGACGACCGCCGCCGAGCCTGCTGAGGCAGCAGAGCCCGCCGCCGTCGAGACCGAGGCCGACCCCGACGCCGAGGGCAAGGACGCGCCCGCGTCCGACGCGAGGGAGGAAGCGCGCCAGGACGCGAAGAAGAGCGGCCCCCTCGAGGCCATGCTACAGATGCGCGAGCCCGGGGCCGAGGGAGGCGGCGAGCGGCAGCACCCGCACATGTCGCCGCCACCGTACGTGCACCACTTTGACAGCTACTCGCTCGTGCGGCAGCTCGAGGCCGCGGGCTATACCGAAGTGCAGGCCACGACGGTGATGAAGGCCGTGAGGCGGATCCTGGCGCAGAACCTGGATGTGGCGCAGGACAGCCTCGTCAGCAAGAGCGACGTTGAGAACGTGAGTGGGCCGCCGGGCGTGCCGAGCGCAGTTCTGCTCTCCCTGGGGAAAGACGCGAATGCTGACTGTGTGCCGTAGGAGACGTATCTGTTCCGCGCGGCGTGTTCGGAGCTGAGCACCGAGGTCAAGAACAACCAGCGCATCGCCGACGAGGAGATGAGGCAGCAGCGGACGCTGCTGCAGCACGAGGTGGACATTCTCACGCAGTCGCTCAGCCAGGAGGTCCTGACCCTGAACGACAACGTTCGCGGCATGTTCAACGACCGCAAGATCGCCGTGAGCGAGGAGCAGAAGGGCGTCGACAGCATCGTACGTACCCAGGGCCCCTACTCCTACGACATCTTCTGACAGTCCCCACAGATTCAGCAGATCAACTACAAGATCAGCATCTCGCTGAGCAGCGACGCCAAGTCGGAGATTGAAGGGCTGCGGTGGGTGCTGATCCGACGGTCTGTCCTCGGCATCCTCTTCATGGCGGTGCTGACGCTGGGCACGCTGCGGTACGGGACGTACGTGAGCCACGAGAACAAGAGGGAGGCAGAGCGGTTGAAGAAGCAGGCTGAGCTGCTGCGGGCGTCGGACGGCAAGCGCGACCACAGCTCGGCGCCGGACGCGGCGGAGATTCTGGCGGCGAGCTGAGAGATGTTGATGTAGGGTGGGCACGTGCGGTATGATACCCATAGACTGACCGCGCAGAACACATGATCGATCTAGACGAATTTACTTGAGTCTTTGAAACTGGTTTCTTGAGCGGTCCGACACGGGTGGCGAGCAACAGAGACGTACCGCAACACCACCAACCCTGTCTCCATGTGGAGGGCGAGCACGTTCCCTGCAGGTGCAAGAAGAAACACTCACTCCAGTGGACTACTGGATGGTGGCAATCCAGTCTCGGCGACCAGTGTTCTGTTCTGCCATTTGATGGATGCGGCTCTACCTACCTTGCCTTGTTAATCTGATGCGGCTGTCCCTACGGCCCCGCTGGTGTCTCTAGGCAATGCATCCCCCCCCCTGTCGCCTCCTTCGTCCCCTGTGGATGTAACCCCCTCGTCGTAGCCCCCCGGAGGAGTCCCTCGACGCTCCCCTCGACGCTCCCCTCGACGCTCCCCTCGACGCTCCCCTCGACGTCCCCCTTGTCGGCCCCCTTGTCGCCACAATCTTTACCGCATTTTTTAACCACACGCTTTGCTGCATCCTTCACTGCTGGATTATTGGTAGGACCTGCAGCACCATTTCTCCATTAGGAATAGCAGTTGAAAACATTGCCAGGGTCGCGACAAGACATCGTCACCCACAACCTTCCAAGGCCATCGCGTGCCCAATACGACCCGGCAGGAGCAACGACTCCCGGCAACTCTCACACGGCGAGCCTGTCACCTGGGTGCCAGACTCATCGGCTCGGCTCGAGACCCGCTGAAGACATAAGGCATACGCGCGTTGGTCGTTGGTTCATCACCGCCCAACAAAGAAGCAAGCCAACCGCCAGCCGGGCATTCGACTATTGGGTCTCAGATTCGAGGTTTTTGACGAATCGTGAGAGAGCCCATGCCTGCACTCTCTTCCCCGGGGATAGCGTCCCGCACGTCACAGCAACGGGCGAGGTTGCAGTCAGATCTTGGCGCCCTGTCAGAGGAAAAGGGCTGGACATGGGACGTCGCTGTCATCCATGGTTCAGACGAACGTTTGCGCCAGCGCGCAGCAGAAAGAGAGGAGAACGAGCGTCCATGCCGTGAGCGGGCGCGGCTCCCCTACCCGTCTGCCAGCGTGTGTAACCTGAGCCTGGGCCTAGCCGCACTGACGAACCCCCCCCCGAAGGACCCACTGGCATGTCTGTTGGTTCCAGGAGGAACGCTGGCCATACACGTACCGGCTATGTCGATCCGTTGCAAGCCTAGGGGATTTAAGACCCACGCATCCATGATGCGCGAGGCAATACCGGCGGCTGTGTGGCCCGGGGGGGGGGATCAGGGTAGAGGTCAACCCCCCTGCCCTCTCGTCTGTATCGGTGGACATAGACGTCCGTGCACGATATTTGCGTTGAGGTGTCCCTCCTCTTTCCTCCCCAAGCTTGTCTTTTGAACTAGCTATCGGTGTGGTTGGATGCCAAGTCGCAGTTCGGGTCTGCTAACACCTGAGATCCATGTCAACGTGGTGTGGTCAAGTGGGTCGTGACCCCCTGCCTGGCGTCGCGGCAGACTTGCATGCAGCCGCGATGAGGACGGCCGAGGGTATGTCCTCTCTGCTTCTCCAGAGAATGTGAGAAAATCAGATCAAGAGCTCACAAGCTGCGGCTCAAGAAGCGCTAGTGTGTGGAAGCTCACTTGCAAAAGTCCTCCCCGTCTCCAAGCTTGCGGAACAGGAGCGGGAGCCGGGGAAGGAACCCCCCTATCCCATTGGCGAAGGTCTCGATCGCGATGTTGACATGCAGTCTTCATGGAGAGAGCCTCCAGACTCTGGGTGATTGATATAGGAACAGGAAAGAGATGTATAAAGCCGATCCCCTTCTCAGACGATCTGGAGTTGTCACCTCATCATCAAGCACGACATCTCCTTCACCCAAGCATCTTCCCTCAAGCCTGAATTCGTCTTTTCTCTGCCTCCATCATGAGCCCCTCAGACCAGAAGAAGCCAGACCCGGCGGAGACCTCGCAAAGCAACCCCAAAGCCGACAACGTCGGAAAGCCAGGACCGGAGGGTACTGTTGTCGCCAGGGGGCAAACCCTAATCGCAAGCCATGTTGTGGCACCAATCGCTCGCAGTGCCGCACAAAAGACGATGGACACCACGACCCTGACCAACGACGCTGACGCAGGGAATGGCAACGGCTCTGTCCAAGACACCGGCAGAGAGATCAGCCCCCCTGTCCGCCCCGGCACTCCAGTGGTCAGGGATGGCCCGAGTGGGAACCTTGCCGCCCCCCGCCGCTCTGTCGTTCAGCTGGCGCCCATCTTAGAGGAAGAAGAGGAGGAGGGGGGCGACGAGACCTCTCCTTCCATCGATGGCCAAGGTGGCCAACACAAGCAGGGGGGCGACAGTCAGGCGCGCAATAGCCAGAAAGGGGACGACAAGTCCGTCAAGCCCGAGAAGTAGGGTGGCATTGTCTTGCTTCTTCGCTCTCCGACCGGTACATGCGGCAAACTCCTCAGCCGAGTTTCCTGAGAGGTCCAAATCCGGAGCTCGGAGCAAGTAGGCAATGGCACGGTAGGTCGACAGCGAGGCATCACAGGATGTGTCGACGGCAAAAAAGGAGTGGCATCTCAGACGACCACCACTGGTGGTCCTCTCATGCCGGTTGGGATGAGGGATGAGGGCTTCGTCATCGTGTAGGAGGGTTTCCAAAGTCGGTACTTCTTTTGCTGGAATCAATAGAGGGGGGACTCGGGGCACATAATCGGGATAGATAATCATAACGGGAAGGCCTCATGGGCGGACAAAATCTTGGCGAGCAATAAGGAATGCAGTGAGTTTGACACGTAGATACGTTTCCCGATTCTCTGACGTGATTGTCTCCCTCAAAGTCATGGCCAACCTTCCGAGACAGTGGTAACACCAGGGGCATTGTCCATGGGCTCATCTCGGCTCCTTTCAGCTTGCTGCAGGGCACGATGACATTCAGACCTACCAGGACCTGGTCAGGCTTGGAGTTTCGTGCGACGAATAAACTGGGCTGGCCTGGGTGACACGGCCCCCCAAGCAGGGACCCATCGCGACTCGTGGCGGCTGGCTCGAGTGTTTCCAAGCGATGATTCTGGTGAGGCTCACAGCCACAGCTTTCACCGAAAAAAGGACATTCGCCGTGACTCACAGCGGTTTGCTCCACTTTGTCGAGCTCACCGGTCCAAGGAGGACTCGAGACATTGTGGTAGATCGTGGAGTATGATCAGACCAGCGTTGCGACTGCCAAGCGAAGCGCCCCTCTCGACGAGGATAGGGCTGACGGCGCGACTTGCTTCCTCGCCCGACTTGAGTGTCTTTTTCCTGCAATGTGCCTGGAGGTGGGGGGCATTGCTGCAAGCTAGACTGATACCGAAACATGGCGTCACCAGCATCGCGGTGGCTTGGTCGTTGGCTAGCCACGGGCCATGCTTGGAGAGTCCAGCCAGACCACGGCGGGGTCGAGGTCCTCTCTCCCAATGTTGATGCAATCAGCAGAGTTTTCCGTGAAGAATGAGACTCGCTGTGGCTCTGCAAAGTAATCCGACCCGAACTCAGCGATGTGCGCAGGTCAATAGAGTCTGAGCAAGGGGCAGCAGGGAAGACAAAGTGAAGGCTGAATGCATTGCCCTCTGTGGCTCGACGAAAGGCAGAGTTGCAGCGCTCCACTGCTCCTCCCCTTGCCGATGCACCCAGGTGAGTTTGGTGCATGCGACCAGATGCGATTGAGCAATTAACCCAGAGGCCAGGGGTCAGGGGCAATTTGCGGATGGTTGCCTTCTTGTTATCGAGAGCCGCATCAGGTAGTGCGCGCTCAACTCGGGGGCTCGTGCCGCTCCCATGGTCTTCGATGCGATTCCAACTGCACCGTTAGCCAGACGACCGACCTGGGCTTGGGGGCGGGTTGGCCGCTTGAAGCGGCCGCGCGCTGCACACCAGGCGTGATTGACTGGCCCCAGCCAGCTTTTCCGGCTTGATTTCGCCGAACATAGCATTACTTTCCTTCTGAACAGGGCCAGGACCAAGATAGGGCAAGCAGCAACCCTGTGTCTTGGCCGCGCTGCCTGCCGGACAGGACCATGGCGACTGCTGGTGAGCCAAAGAGCAGCTTCACCGACGGCAGGTCTCGCCATTCGGCGGATTCTCGATGGCCTGACTGTTGGGAGGCCCTGGCGTGGCAGCTGAATCCCGGTCTCGAGCTTTGTGATGCTTGGCAGGCAGACAGATACCGCCCCCTAAATCGCAGACAGTGAAGGCGGGCCCCCAGGAGTGGGATTTGTTGGAGGGCGAACGTACCGCACTCAGCCTTGGGCCACCCCCCGATTCGCGCAAGGCTTTTCTCCCCTTCTTCCATCCCGGCCACATGTATACAACCCAAGGCATTTTGAGTCGACGGGTCTTCCGGTACTTGATGCATTCAATTGCGCTGTCGAATCGCATCTGCCCTTTTTCACGGGTGATGTGGTGGCCACCAACGATTTTGCTGTCTCCCAGGTCGATGATGCCGATCGTCCTCGTGCTCCTGTGTCCGACGTGAGGTAAGATTGTATTTCTGACGGCGTGCTCGTTCCGTCCCAGTGTGTCGTCCTTCCGCTCCTTTTGCGCGTACTTGGAGGACCTCGACTGATGTATTGTGGGCAGTCCATTGCTTCCTCGACTGTCTCTGTCGAGGCGCGCCGACCACCATGGCTCGGGCGCCCACCCCGCCGTCGCGATGATTCTGACTTGACTCACGCCGTCTACACCGTCCATCCACTCCAGTCAGGCACGAATCGACTTTCTGCGACGACGCTTGGCCGGCTGTTGATCAACACGGTCTATTTCTCCGTAGATATGGGCCTGAACAAGCTTGGGAATTGATGTCATCAGAAAGAACACGGAGAACGGCTCGGCTGTCCTTTGAGCTTCGCGTGGTCTCCAGGGCCACCGACGGGGACCTTGTAGCCGTGGTCATGACCGTGACCTAGGTTGAAACCGAGTATGATCATATTTCGACGGAAAACAGTGGTATGGTCATCAAGGCAGGGAATGCCTCCAGCCTGCCGCCACTCCCCAGTGAACGGGCAGCTTGTGGCCGCCTGCTTCTCTTCAAACCGCGGGACGATTCAAGGAACGACGGATGACGGTACGACGAGCAGTGGTTTCATCAGCCGGGACATCTGTCGACGAGTAAGCTCCAACCCCCCAAAGCCAAGATGTCGGACTGACAGTCGTCGTCAGCCATGCTCAGGCGCCAATTGAGGGTGCTGCGAAATCGTTGCCGTGGGCGCTGCAGTGTCCTGTCCCCAGGCAATCGACGTCCGGTAACAGTCGGCCTGCGGCCAGCGCAGTCGTCCAAGTGTCGTCGAAGGTCCTTCGCGACGCTTTTGAACCAAAGCCAGATTCATGGTTTCTTTTTCAGCAGGCTTTCTACAGCTTTTTCGACAGCTGAAGTCCGGTCAGGCGCCGCACATGCCTCGGCGGGAGGCCAATCGAAGCGACATGACGGGCCTCGGCGGACATGGGAAGAAGCGAATCACACCCATCTCAGCGCTGACAGGTGATCCTCGGCGGAACGAGCCGCGAGGTCGCGCATCGATTGGCCTTCGTATGATGGACGGCAGCAGTCGGCGGCTCACCGCCAGCTCGAGGAATCCCCAGCTGGGTAAGGTAGGTAGGTAAGGTAGGTTGTCAAAAGAAAGTTTCAGGGAGCATGGGGTGCCTACGGCGTGGGCCTCAATGCCCAACATCGACCTGAGCACCGGCAGGCACGATCCACACCATTTAGGCCCGGGGCAGCTGCCTCTTTAACACACCTTTCCCCACTGGCTCGCTTCGCCTGCATTGTCATTCATGTTTGTCTCTTGTTCCTTCACAGGCCAAATGCCGAGAACTGACACAAGTGCAGATTTCATCCCTCGGGGGCAGTGCATCACGATGGGTTGCCAGCGCCCTGACCGCGAGTTCCGTTGGGCCGAGGACCCTTACGAATCGGGCCATGCCGGGGTTCTGCTACCCATGGCGACAAGCACTCGCCATCTGGAGCCAGCCCACACTCTCTGCACTGGGTTCCTTTGGAGCGCAAGACGCGACCGTGTTCTGACTGGACGGGTTGGTGTCGAATCGCACCCACGTAGAAGGTAATTGCCTTTGACCGGGCACGTTTCGACAGGACAATCAGGCCCTGCGCCATTTGATCCACAACGCCCCAGAGGCTGTTCTGTTCACGAACCCCTGAACGCTGAGGGGTCGTCACTCCGAGGATCGAGCGCACGGGGCGCTCATCCTGCTTCCTTCGACACCGCCTGTGAGCCTCCAGCCACTTTAGACATCGCATCAAGTAACGGCTAGGGGCCATCCCGCGGGGTGGGGGGCGGCCGGGGACTTCTGTCTGCACCAGCCCGCCATCGAAATCGAAACCGTGGCACGGCCACCTGCAGACAAACCGGCCGTCCGTGGGGGTCAGTCAGTTCGGGGGAGGAAAGGCCGGCCTGGGCGTAAGCTCACCACATGGCCTGTCGCCACGTGCTGTATGCGGGCTTGGAAAGGAGTATGCCTGCGGGTGTGATACCCTGGTGGTCTTGTGCATCCAGCGACTGGCTGTCTACAGGATCTCACACCCTACCCTACTCCCCTGTCCCACCCGTCTCCCCTGTCCCAGATCGTGTCATACGCGAGCCCCAGGGTGTGCCGACACTTATGAGGAGTCTTTGTACCGTGCGCTTCATCAAGCCACCTGCAAGCCTAGCACCCACGGAATAGTAATCACTAGGCACAGGGTTGATGGTTGTTCCACAGCAGTTTGCAGCGTTCCAGTGGCACGTGATGTTTCGTTCAACTTCACCCGTCATCGACCGCGAGACAGCTTGCTACCCCCTGAGATTCTGTCTTCGCATACCGAGCTGCATCAAGGAATAGAAAAACTCAAGCCCGAATTCCGCCCTTGGGCATCGCAAATTCTCAACAAAACACCGCACGGCCGGCAATTCTCATCGCGAGGCAAGCAGTGGTCTTCGTCCGTCCCGCCCGCTCTTATCAGTCTGATCTCGCTGGTCAGCTCGACTTCATCTGCGCCTGCCCCTCTCCGTGGACATCGTTGGGAAATGCCATCGGCCCTTGTGAGTCAACTGTAGATGTTCGCAGATGTCCAATGGAATAGTCGTTTACCACATATTCCCTTGGGCCGGCTGGCGCAACGCCCCGGCCCGGGCAGATAGGCAGCCCTAACGTGCTTTCAATATTTAACACGGCCTTAGTATCATCTGCCCCGTGGTTTTTGAGAAGTTCGATCACTAGCTGTGGTCCAGAATTTTTATTCCCCCACCACATGACTTGCTGGTTAATCAGGGCCTCGGACATCGGTGTGCGACCTTCTCTATCCGCCCTGTTAGGATCAGCTTGGTGATGGAGCAGAAACTTGACGAATGCTAGGTTGAGCGACCTGGCCGCATTCATCAATGGCGTTCTTCCGCTGTTGTCGGGCCAGTCAAACCCACAGTCAGGGTGAAATACTGTCTGAAGGAAGGCAAAATACCCAGGTCCGACCTCCTCTCTGGTCTTGGATTTGAACGAGCATGCCCGATGGAGAAAGGTTTGGCCTGAGCTGTCTTTGTGCATGGCATCCACTCCCCCTCTGAGTAGAATCTGGCCTATCTCGACTGTGTCGTTCCCTCGATCTGAGGTTGGTAGAAGGAAAAGAGCGGTGCGACCATAGCCATCGCAGACTCTGGTTTCGAGGCCATTATTGACAAATAGTTCAAGATGATCTCTCTTGGTTGTGGCCACTAGGCCGAAGAGCAATGTCTCTCCGTTCTTGTGCCGTTGATTGATGTCGAAATCTCGAACGAGAAAGAGGTCGAGACACTTCGAATTGTCATTTTGGTAGGCAGCGATGAATATTGGCGTTTCTCCTATGGCGTTCATTCCTTGGATCGGAGCACCTCCTTCGATTAACATTTTGGCGACTTCATCGGAACTGCGCTTGCAAGCAAGGTGGAGCGGTGTATCTCCGTAGCCGTCGGGTTCTCGGATATCGGCGCCTCTGTGGATCAGCTCCTTGACAGAGGCAATACTTTCCGGTGAGGCGGAAGCACAACAGGCGAGGTGGATTGCTGTCTGCCCTTCCTTGTTATGATGGCGGATGTTGGCACCGTGCTTAATCAATAGTTTGAGAAGCGCAAAGTAGGACCGCTGGGAAGTAATCAGAAGAGGTGTTTCCTGATTGTTGTCGGCAATGTTGACTTCTGCGTCCAACTCAAGCAAGACTTCTACCGCTCCTTTTGGGGTTTTGCAACGTAAAATCCTATGTAGGATCGTGCTTCCAGAGTCGTCTTGTTCGTCAATGTTTGCGCCTTCTTCAACGAGGATTTTTGCGAGTTTCCTGTTTGCTGTAAACACGGCTGCTTCCAATCCTTTCTGAAGGTCCCGTCGGGCCATTTTTGGGGTGCGTTCATATGGGCTGCTTCGTCTGACAAACACGTCAGGGTTTGACTCGGGTCTCATTTGTATATTCCTTGCAGGTCCAGGTCGATTTGGGCTCGGCGAGACTGATTTCTGTTTGTGCCGTGAGTGTTCTCGATTAAGACGGCGCCTCTCGGTCAGAATCAGCTTTGTGGTGGCTTCGTGTCCGTTCCTAATGGCCTGCTCGAGCGGATCAGAGCGAATGTTGCTTTCTCCAGAGCCAAGATCCGCACCTAAGCTCAGTAATAGTTGCACAATCCGGGTCTGGTCTCTTCGCGCTGCATAGTACAGAGGAGTCCGACCCAGTTCATCAGTGCAGTTGATACTGGCACTGAGATAAGGCTCATCGGATTGGGCGTCTACACCTTGCTTGGATAGGCCCGCGATGCTCTTCAGCAAAACTTCGGCAGCCTCCTCATGGCCCTCTCTTGTGGCTGCGAGTAGCGGATAGCTGAAGCGTCCCCCGCGTATGTCGACGGCATCAGGATTTTGACGCAGCAATGTCTCGATAAGAGCTGTGAGGCCATTTTCTGTTACAATATACAAGAGATTTGTCGTGGTGTGTTTGTGTCGACGGGCTGCTGTCTCTTCGAACAAGTTATTGACCTGAATCCAGCGATCCACCTCGAATTCTTGAAGGAATGACTCTTGGGGTATAGCCCTCGCCGCGCCGTTTGAATGGAACAAAATCTGGTTTGTTGCATACTCCAAGAATGGAAACTTCGCCTCCACCGGAGTCCTGAGCCTTGACGCAACTATCGGGGGTGCCCTCAAGAGATGAACATTTGGCGGTACATCGTCTGAAATATCTACTTGCGAGTAGATTTTACAGCAGTTTTTCAGACGTTCATGACTTAAACTCTCAAAATTTTCGCTCAAATCTGGCCAAAGGTCGTGTAGGCCATTGTCTTTGAGAAGAAAATCCCGTATCGATTCATGGATTAATTGGACCGTCTTGTCTTCGGACTTTGTGGTTTCGGCAAGTCCTTTGGATGAACTGACAACAAAACGGTCCATGGCGTCTTCGGAGATGTCGACTTTGCTCCACTCTTCGGCGGATGCCAAACCAGTCGCAAGTGCAATATAGTACTCCAGCCGCGTTAACGGTCTCTTGCTGTAAAGCAACCACTGAATGCAAAGGAGCAGGTCGTCCATGTTCTCGTTGTCTTTCGTCAAGACATCTCTGAAGAGGTCCTTCAATCCGACAGGTATCTCATTCAATCTTCTTCTCATTGCGAAGATGCGGCCCTGGTTATACTCTTTGTTGAGCATGCCGACGACCAGCACCACCCACATGAAGACACCTGAAGCCTTGTTGAGAACTTCGGCGGCAATCTGCTCACTCTGTTCATCGTGATCGGACTTGAGAGTGCTTCTCACGTACTCTGCTATATCCTCTTGATGTCCAGGCTGATCTTCCAGAATGAGACGTTGGCCGTACTGAATGTCGACGTGGGGATAGTGCCGACTGGAGAGACAGACATAGAATTGGGTGCCGCTCTGAACAGCACACTGTCCGAGATCTTCGAAGAACGCCATCATCTCACTGACCTCTTGCTCTTCGCATTCATCAAGGGCGTCAATGAAGCAGGTCAGTCGCCGTTGGCCAAGCTTTGAGACTGCGTTGGAAAACAGTGTGCTGAGCAGACCCAGATTCCATGAGGCAGGGGGCTTGCCAGGCGCATATGGAATGTCCGGGTCGTCGAGAACAACTTTCAAATCGGGTATCTTCTCGAGAAGCTGGTAAAGAAGAGATCGGTACAACCCTATGGTTGTCTTCTCGATACCTTCTCCTCTTGCGTTGAAGAAGAAAGAGATGGCGGTGCCTTGTGTCCGAGCTCTTCTCTTCGCACGAGTGAAGATGAACTTCATGATTGTTGATTTCCCAGCTCCAGGCTTTCCCTTTATCCACAGGAACCCATGATGCTGGGAGTATTTCTGCCGGTCCATCCAATCAGTATATGCCGGATGTTCAGCTAGCCACTCGCATGTTCTGTCTCGTGCGTCCTTGATATTAGCATGTCGCCTGTTCGCTTGAGGAAAAGACAGTGATTCTAAAATGAACCTTCGGCGCTCTGTCTGATATGCGCTGCTTAATTGAGGTTCGTTGTCTATCTGGATATTAGCCTGGCAAAGCTGGGTAGACTGTGGATTTCATTCACCAGAAGAGAATAATTCGCTCTGACTTGACAGTTGATGAGCCCCAGTTGATGGCGTGACTGAGAGTAGCTCTTTGGCGTAGGCTGCTGCTGTCGCCGCCGCATACCTCTGCCAGCGTTTCGCCTTGTGAGAATCCGAATAGTCGCAGATGCCGCGAATCACCAAGCATGGGAAGTTATCCATCATTCCAGCGGCTTCCATTTCGAAGCACAAGATTCCAGCGTCTCGAGCAAGACGGTCTCTTGTTTGAGCATGCTTCACAACTTGGTTTGCAGAGGCAATAATGCCGTAATGGACCTTCGGATGGTGATCGAGCCGGGCATCTCGTTCCACCAGTCTGGATCGGTCGCAGTCATCGCAGGTGTCTCCCTCGTGCTCGTACGTAGCCTCGAACAGACGATCCTCACCCACACTCTCATACAAAAATTCCACCATGGCAGGGTGGCGTCTTTCCATGTCCTCTAGGATGCTTGGGATGTAGCTTGACCGCATTTCGTATTCACAGCGCAGTTTAGACACCGCCGTCAATACTGGCTGAGGAGGCTTGTTGAGCATCCCCGTTCGTTCAAACTGCCCCCCTTGGAGAGCTTTGCCGAAATCATATTGAATAACACCCGATGATGTCCCTGTTGGGTTGCTGACAACGACGTCGCCGAGCCGTATGTCGACCTTCCCGGGAACGCCGCCGCCGATTCCGACCATCAAACCAATTTGAATCGAAGGGAAACTCCTGCGCATGTTGTTCGCGACGACCGCCGCGCTGTTCAAACCATACTGCCCTGATGGCAAGCAGGCGATGACGATGTTGTGAGGACCGATCTCGCCAAACGAGTATGTGTTGCTGTCGTTGGGGTTCATATCGAGGCTCTCGTGAACACGATCAAGCATTGCCCTCGCAGCAGCCATCTCGATGTGGAGAGCAGACACCCAACCAACAGTGTAGGAATCGCGCGACAACCTGATTGCAACCGAGGGTACCAACGGGCTGGGTGTTGAATCGCTAAAGGCGTCCAGCATCACCTCGTCTCTTTGTGCGTTCAACCGGGCGTCGAACTTGTTGTCTGCCCTGTAACCTTTCGAAATTCTGTTTCCTGCTGCCCCAGAGGGCAGAGACCCCGCTTTCCACATGTCAAGGCTTTCGTGACTACCTGTCACGGCTCACCAGAGTGACAGGTGCTCAGAAGCTATTCGAGCTTTGTGATGCGGACCGGCGTCCTCGACTGGCTCGCTCGGTACAGGCTTTCCGGCTGCGATTGTAGGGCCTCTCCGTCGTACGTCTGTAGTGCAATAGTCGATGATCTGGAGTTGAGCAAGGCAGCGAGGAGCTGGCAGCGGGGAAGCTGGAGTTGGACGACTCGAGAGACGTGATACCGAGAGATGGCCGCATATCAGGTTGGTCCAACACAGCCCCTCCTCTTCTCAACGCGACAGCCGCCGATCCTACGCTGCAGCCAACGGTCGTCCAATGATGTGTATGTGTTGGTGGCCTGCATTAACATCATCACCAACATCATCACCTGAGTCTTCTCGTGGTTTATAATCCACATCTTGCCGAGCCTGCTGCCTGCTCGCTTTTGGCCTGCGTTCGCCTGTCTAGGACGCTCAGGATTCCAGTCGGCCTTGGGGTACCGCCGCAGCATCTCAATTACTCCTTCTGCAGCTCTTGTTTGCGGCAGATCGGGATATGATGCGATCGCGGCAAAACATGAGAGGTATCTCTGAGCCTGACAATTGATGAAATACAAATTACCGGTCGCCTCATCGTCGCCGTTTCTGTGGGTCCCATCTTCATGGAGGCACATTTTAGAGGTGTCTCTCCGTCACTCGTACCTAACATTGCTCTGGGCTATACATTTGAAAGAAGGCCTGTTCTATCTCCACCAAATTACTATTAGTCTAGGATTTGACGTTACACTTTCATTTAGAGCTTTGCGCTACGCAGAGGTGTGGAATCGCTATGCGGAGACCTGAAATTTCGCCTTCTCTGAGACCCGCGTGGCGGATTACTCGCGGTGATGATGGGAGTAAGGGGAGCGCTTTATTTCCGTCTGGCGGAGTGCGATTGAGAGCGCACCAGGACTTGAAGCGCGAGCATCGCGCCTCGCGGACGCCAGACAGCCTCGCCAAAGTCGAGGTGCCACCGCCGGCAGCACGTGTGCCGAGACCGAGGAATCTCAGAGGTGTGGAGGCTTTCTGCGACTAGGAAAAAGCCATTAGAGAGCATCAGGAAGGTCGAAAGACAACGTGGTGTGTCTCGGCCCCAAACCGGGACCGTCCGCTAGGATATCTCGGCCGAATACGCGCAGCGGGTCCGTCTCTGCCGATGTACCCCGTCCGCCAGACCACTCTGGCGCACAACCATGGAGAAATTCCGCTGCTGGTCGTCGACGCCCTGTGGCGGTGGTTCGCATCGTCGCCGGGTTAAGCCTTTTAGCCCCTAAGATGGCTTGGCATTCCGACGGGAACGCCTGTGGCCAGCACGGCACGATCGGCACATCGGGTGCGATTCTGGAAGCGCCACCCATCGAATTGAGGTCGACTTCCGCCGCTACCAGGCGGGCTAGTCAGTTCATGCCCCAACGAATGCGATAGTTACTTAACAACGCCTGCCGAAGAGCCGTCCCGTGGCGGACCAGCCCCTGGAGGCTCTGCGATGGCTTGACACGCTCCAATCCTCTTCGAGGAGGTCGACTGCGCTGGCGTCTGACTGGCTCAAGGCGTCGTGGGGCGAGGAGTTTCGATGTGTCGCCCAAAGCTCGTCGACTTGGGTGCGAGGGTCACCATAACACCATTCTCGTCCAGTCCCTCTCGGCCTCTGGATCGCACGATAGGTTATCCTGATAGAGGTGCCGTCGTTGCCGGATAGATCGTTGCTCGGTTGCCCTACAACGGGAAGGTCAACTTTGGAGATGCGGAGGCGAGTACACCCACTTGGTGGACAGACACCCACAGGTCTGGCCGACCTGGACCAGGAGTCTGGAGTAAGTGGCGGATTGCGCGACGCTTGCCCGGATTTTGGCAGTGTCGCACGCATCTCGTGTCGACTGGCTCCATCCTGCTTGGCCTTATCTTGGGGTTTGTGGGGTCTAGCGACGTTCGAGGACCCTGGAGAGCGCGCCCTTGACCAGTTCCTCTTACGAGTAATCGTACGCACGAGATTGTGGACGACGCCTCATCGAGGACGGGGCCCCCCGAAGAAGGGTGCCCCCGTATCGCGTGCCAAACCAACCACCCCGCAACAGACTAGGTCTCTGACTCCTGGGTCGACGCTGGGTGGGAGGGTGGTCGTCCCGGCCGAGGACTGTCACATGGTGTCCGTCCGTACCTTCCCTGGAGATAAATACGGCGCCCAACCCTCCTCCCCTTCGTCGAGGTCTTCACATCTCGGAGTCTTGTCAGTTCACTCCGCTTGGAAATATACCCTGCGGTGTTCCTTGTCAGCCAACTTCGTCTCCAGGATCGGACAACGGCATAAGCACCATGTCTGCCGAAAAGGATACGGTGACCGCGGCGTCTGCCGTCGATGGCATCGGTGCCATCGATCCCATCGATGAGAAGAACAGGGTCGCTGAGGATGTCTCCCTGAAGCTGAGCGACGATGACCAACCTGAGGACGAGGACCTTTACCGTCCCCTGAAGATGGACGCCGACTTGCCCCCTGAGGGCAACCCTCTCACCATCCGGGCCGTCGTCGTCGGTTGTATTCTTGGGTCGTTGGTCAATGCGTCCAACGTGTATCTGGGTATGTCGGCAGCCTCTAGCTCCCCACCCACGCTGTGAGGAGTAATGTGCTGACTCCCATCAAGGTCTGAAGACAGGCTTCACCTTTCTTGCCAACATGTTCGGTGCCCTGTTCGGCTACGGTATCCTCAAGCTCATGTCGCAGAGCAACATTCCCATCATTGGAGGCCCGTTCGGTCCCCAAGAGAACAGCGTTGTACAAGCTGCTGCCACAGGCGCTGGTGGTTTCTCCGGCATCTTCGTGGCCGGCATCCCGGCCATGTACCGCCTGGGCCTGATGAGCGACTCACCCATCCACGACATCGGCAAGATCTTCACGCTGACCATCTCTTGCGCCTTCTTCGGCATCTTCTTCGTCACGCCCCTGCGCAAGTTCTTCGTCATTCGCGTGGCTCGAGAGCTCCGCCTCATGTTCCCGACCTCGACGGCCGCGGCGCTGACCATCCGGTCGATGCACGCCGGCCTGACGGGAGCACGGGAGGCCGTGAGCAAGCTCAAGGCTGTGTCGACTGCTTTTGCAGTCTGCATCGTCCACCGTATTGTCTCGTACTATGCGGTCGGCATCCTGTACGACTGGCACTTCTTCACCTGGATTCACATCTGGAGCGGCTACTCGTCGTGGGCGCTGAACATTGAGTCGTGGGGATGGTACTTCGAATGGACCACGGCGTTCATTGGTTCCGGCATGCTCATCGGCTTGAATTCGGCCCTGTCCATGTTTGGCGGTTCAGTCCTCGCGTGGGGTATCATCGGTCCTGCTCTCGTCCACTACGGCGAGTGTATCGGTCTGGATGTTTCCGAAGGTGACCCCAAGTGGAAGGGGCTGTACACCTTTTATTCTCTCTCGGACATCGGCAATGGCCCGTCGTCGCCCCGATACTGGCTGCTGTGGCCCGGCGTCATGATCATGGTGTGCGCGTCCATGGCTGAGCTGATGGTGCACTGGAGGATCATCGCCTACGGCCTTCAGGCTGTCTGGGCGTCGTCTTGCACCTCGATCAACGCCCTCGCTGAGAAGCGCGGGAAGCGCATCGAGTTCTTCGCGAAGCGGTCTGAGGCCTTCGGCCAGCAGACCCGAGACGACATGGTGCAGGACCCGTCTCCGCCGGAGGAGCAGGTCAAGACCTGGATGTGGACGAGCGGCCTCCTGGCCTCGATCGTCCTGGCCATCGTCATCATGTCGGTGCAGTGGAAGATCCACGCCGGTCTCACCATCTTGGCGCTGGTGCTGGCCTTCCTCTTCTCGTTCCTGGCCATCCAGATCGGTGCCGTGACGGACCAGACGCCTCTGACCGCCGCATCCAAGGCCTCGCAGCTCGTCATCGGCGGCGCGACTTCGGGCATGGGTCTCACCGTGCAGCACGCACAGCGCATCAACCTCGTGGCCGGTGGTCTCGCCTCCGGCGCTGCTGATGTGTCCACGGCCCTGACGGCCGACTTCCGCACGGGATTCTTGCTCGGGACGCCGCCCATCAAGCAATTCATCGCCCAGACCATCGGCACCTTCGTGTCGGTCTGGCTCGCCCCGGGTCTCTTTGTCCTTTTCACGACGGCGTACCCGTGCATCATCAACCCGGACATCGATGGCGGCCATTGCGCCTTCGGGGCGCCGGCAGTGGGCGCTTGGGCGGCTGTCGCGCAGGTCGTCACCGAGCCGAACGTCAGCATTCCGCTGTCTGCGGGTATCTGCGCCATCGTAATGGGCGTCCTTTCCATTCTGCAGGTATACTTCCGCCACTACTACCTGGTCGGCGAGCGCGAGAAGTTCCGTGACTACCTGCCCAACTGGGGCGCCATCGCCCTGTCGTTCGTCATCCCCGGCCCCGTCTTCACCAACGCCGCCCTGCTGGGCGCCATCATCTCGGCGGTGTGGCGTCGTTGGAAGCCGGCCAGCTTCGAGATTTATGCGTACGCTATTGCTGCGGGCATGATCGCGGGTGAAGGCATGGGTGGTGTGGTTGGCGCCATTCTGCAGCTCGCGGGCGTATCTGGTGATCTCAAGGGAACCAACGTCGGGTGCCCCATGGGTTCGTGCTAAGGAAGTGCAGCTCACACAGAGCGCCGGATGTGAAGCGGGAGGGAGGAAATTGAGGCGGATGAAGTTTGTACGGAAGTTGATAGTTTTTTAGGCAACAGGATTCATCATAATAGGATGCCAGCTTCAATTAAAGCGATGACGTGCCCGCTCCTGCCTCGCCAGCCAACGATAGCCCACCTTGTGTGCCCCGCTGACGTGAAATGCTGACATATGATAGCCAGGCAACCCCTATCAAAGGGACTTTGGTCATGGCTGTCCTATCAAGTAAGGTTTATGCTGCTATGGACGCAGGAGTTAAATGCTGATTTTCTGACTGAGCTGGTATCATTGTTTTGTCACTGGGTCGTGATCGCCATGGCTCTTTCAGCCCAACGCGACCAGGTGATGGGTTCAGCCCTCTTGAAATGGCTTTGTCGCGACCAATTCGACATCAAGACCAAGAGCGAAAACGGAGAATTATCCCTAGTTTGTGGTAATATTTCTTTCGGAAATCAACCGGTCAATAAGGGATCGACGAGCTCTGTACCTATTTCTTAACTAAGTAGCCGCGGGTAGTGCACCTACAGCTGCCATAGCCTTGTCCAGCTGTGACCGTTCTGTGCAACGAAGCCACAAATTACCTACGGCGAGGGCCTGTCTTCCTTCGGCCATTTTTGGGGGCGTTTCCAGGGTTCGCTTCCCAACGTTTATGCAGACATTGACGCTGCAATGGCATCTCATCTACAGATTCGCTCGCCAACGACTCGTATATCATAAGCTCTGAAATAGCAAACTCTGCACTTATCCTCATCACAGGCCGAACAGCACAAAAGGCTGCGAGTACTCTCCGTAGCGCAGCAGAGTTCAGGTGATAGCTGCGTCGTCAAGCCAGCCGCCAGCCGGACGTGAGTCACCAGCAAAACGGAGGACGCCCGGTCTTTCGCGAAAGCCGGGCCAGAAGAGTGACTCGAGTCTCTCTGTGCTCCCTTGCGAAGCAAGAGGCCAGGAGATCTGGATAGCGTTAGGTCGTGACGACTTGTCCCTCTGCATGAGCCGTGTTTCAGCGTCTGGGGTGACCACTCCCCTGCATCTCAGCTCGTGATTAACCAGGCTGACGCAGGTGACAGCGGGCCTAGCC
The DNA here is from genome assembly GCA_002851715.1 of Verticillium klebahnii. NCBI lineage: Eukaryota > Fungi > Ascomycota > Sordariomycetes > Glomerellales > Plectosphaerellaceae > Verticillium > Verticillium klebahnii. The sequence goes on along the minus strand of NMXL01000005.1, from coordinate 643,422 downwards.
ATGTTTTACACTTCCCGAGTTCGACGCGTGACGCAAGCCGGAGGGATACTGAGAGTTCTACTTGAGGCCAGAACATCATTTGGAAGTAGATCAGCCTGCTTCATCGGCGCAGAGGGAGAGGGAGGGGGAGAGATCGGATCACCGCAGAGCATGGGGCTGCCCAGGTTGGGCTTCTGCTACTGAAGAGAAGCGAAGTGACTCGATAATGAAGGTTTGAGCAGGCATGGAAGACCACGACACTGTGGGTAGAAAGGTCCACAGACGGTTCGGCGTTGTTCTGTGGCAAATCGCGAGAACAAGAAAGCAAAGATTGTGGGCGGATCACACGCATGCGTGAGTGTGTGTAACATCTTACGGAAGCATTGGCCCAGAGTGCCCGTCAACAAGGTGCCTACAGGAGGGACCTGATAACGGCACGAATGCACTACTGGCAAATGATGATGCGCCTCAGGGGCTTCCTTGTGTTGCTCTCCACCCCTCCTCTGCGAGGTGTGCCTCAGTGTTCACGCAAGAGACTAGTCTCCTGCCGATGTAACTGTTGTTCTCAACGGATTGCTCCCCCTGGACTGGCTTCAGAAGCAATGAAGTGTGCAGCAAGCACACCGGACGGTCTAGAGCTTGCCAGAAGAAACCGGGCGTCGGGGGAATCGAGACAGCCGGCCAAGGCCAGAGGCTGCAGGAGGTGAGATGGCCCGATGGCGTACCAATTTCCTTTCCGACGTGTATGGTCTCACGCCCTCCTAACGTCGTAGGCGTCTGGCCAGTTGTCAAAGGCGTCCAAGCAGTGAGCTGCCGTCGGAATGTAGCTTGGCGGCTCTCTAGTGTGGATGGGGCGTGGATGACGAAAGGGGCTAGGGTCCGGCGGGAGCACCTAGCATCTCTCCCCGGGGGATACTGGGGTCTTCTCTGAGTCTGCTGCTTGACGGGGAACTTTGTTGTTGGGCATAGTGGAATTTCAGGGCGCTGACAGACCTGAGTAAGATGAAAAGGGTGTCAAGATGCATGGCACATGGCGGCGGCAGCGGTGGGCGTGCGCGATCAGACCATTCGACCAGCTTCGACGCCATGGAGACGAATTCATGTTCACTCAAAGATGGCTGGCTGGAACATGCCACGCTGTCGTCACGAATCCGTGGCTTGGCCGCGAGCCATCCTAGGATGACCGCGATTGGCGGTCAGCGGAAGGTGAGGATGTCCGGAGACGACGCGGACCTCGAGCGTGAAACAAGAGCACCAGATTCCGGTGTGTCGGGGCTGTCGAGGTCTTCGTCTAGATCCTTTGTTCGTTGCCCCTGTGGTGTCGGAATGGTGACCCGCCGCGAGGCCACAGGGTGCGCCAAGCAAAGGTGGGCTCTGCGCCGGATTGAGCGTCGATCTAGGCCGCACAAGTTGGCCAACGTGAGGCAGACTGATAATCTCTCGTGACAAGATCAAAAAGGGATGGAGTGTGGGTGCTGCTAAAGGAGGCAACCGGCTGGCTGCCTGGCCGTCCGCGGATCATTTCGCCTTGCCGCAGTGTACCAACATTGTCTTGGGGGAGCGGCCCGCCCACATTCCTCTTCTTTGAGGCCAGCAACAGCCTTGACGCCTCTACTGTTGCACACCACTTTGTCATCTCTTTATATATGCTACCTATCGAGTATCTGCTTTCCTTGCTGCATTTGCCAGAGAGGCACGTTTCTCCCATTTCGAGAGGATTCGGTTCTCAAGCCTCGACCCGACTCCCTGCCGGAAGCGTTTCCCAAGGCCTTTAGGTCGGAGAACGGCCATCACAGTCAGCAGCGAGGCCAAAACCGTACGCTCCTGAGCGTCAGATTGGTGACGCTGCAGTAACTTCTAGACAGGATTACAAGACCGACCAGTACCCTCCTCCTCGAACGCGGACGACCCTCGAACCGAGCACCAGACCGACAATGCCTACACCTTGCCTCGCACGGATCGGTTCAACAAGAGCACGGCGGCGGTCACAAAATGCTCTATTCCTCGACAACCTTCGTTGTGGTGGGTCTGGAGAGGAACAAGGACGCTGCTTGCTTCCAGTGGTGGTTCGATACAACACGCGTGACCATGGCGCTGTCGCCCACGGTATGACACGCAGCATAAACATGTAAAATAGAAGGAAAACCTAGTTCTCTTCCAGAATATCTATGCTCCGGCATCGACTGCAGTCTGTAGAACAGCTGGATTGCACCGATGTCAAGCGTAGGTGCCGGTAGGGTGAGGACGTCTCCCAAGAGCGCCGTCAGCAGTCACTTCGAAGTATGCGATAATGAGACAGCTGGATATTCTCTCTTTCCGCGAAAAGGAGAGCATGGACTGCTCTCCATAGATATACCCTGGTCTCTTCGCAGAGCCTGCGGCCTGGTCAGGACTCCGATCGCAGCGCCTTCGCATCGAGGCCGCGGGTTGTGCTTTGACAAGCCGACACTTCTCTGGTGCCCCAGCTCTCGTCACCCACCGTACTAGGCTTGTGCATGTGAACCACAACTCAATGAAATGGACGTACTCGAAGACAAACAACATGCTGCCGAAACTTATGGTCTTCTTACATCTGCACGCAGAGATGGTCATCATGGGTAGCTGGCTGGCTACCTGTCTGTCTGGTTTCACAGGGCCACTGCCGGGGCTGGGGAGTGATGCCAGGTGGCAAGTCCTGTCACGCCTTGAGCACTCCTTGCTCCCGCAAGCACATTTTGCTCCCGCAAGCACCTTTTGCTCCCGCAAGCACCTTGTCCTCCCCTGAGCACCCCTTCCTCCCTAAGCACCCCCAGAGCACCGAGCACCGTCTGCAAAGCAAACGGCCAACCCGAGGAAACGCCAGCCGCGCAGAGTGCAGCACCACGGAGCGAACACGTCTCGGGCGGAGCGGTGACTCTCGCGCAGCACCAGCAGCCCGGTCCAAGGCACCATCATCCGGTTCCATTCGACCTCATGTAGTAGCCAGCTCACCTCCAGCCTGTCGTGATTGTGAACTATGCTGCCTGGCAAATCCCCTGGTACTCATCCCCTCGCCCAACCACAAAGACAAAGACGAAGACAAGGACCCAACTTATCGTGGGTACTCGACAGCCAGCACGCAGATTGTGGTGGCCCCGCGGCGTGGCTAGGCCGAGAGAGCGGGAGCGCACGAATGTGGAACCAGTTGGGGCCACACACTGTTCAGTGGAGGTCACCCTGGCCCAGGCAGGTGTGGAACCTTTCTCGCTCTAGTGTGCTTTACAGGGCGCGGGAGAAGGGGCGGCTGGGATCCACGCTGCTGGGCTCGTAATTTTGGAAATCCCGATCGTTCTTCCATGGGTTGAAACAGACGGACGGGACGGGATTACCTTGAGACAGTACAGTCGGGCGGGCTGGACAGCTGACGTCTCTGCCCAGTACCGTTATGCCTGCGTCGCCGACGGTCGCCGTGACGGGAGAAGGCGAGGGCGTGTCTCCTTCATGAGCGCGATACACCTGGGGGTGGCGGTTCGTATGGGGGGAATGGGGGGCGGCGTCTGGGGGCGCGGGGCATCCGCTAAGCCCACCCACCCATCCACCTCCCCCAAAAGCTGTGCACTAGGCAGGGCTGTTAGAACGACGTACGGTAGACATACCGGGCAGGTGCTTGAGTCACGGAAGGTTGCCCGTGACGAACAGGTCAGACGGCATCGAGGACAGTCCCGAAGCAATCTGATGCTTCACTGCTGCCGTCTTCCCAGAGCAAGCACCTCATCTCGGATGGGGCGGCGGACGGGCGCACTCGACAGAGATTTTACATGGGCTGCCCGCACGACGCGTCCCGGCCGGTCGGTGCTGGCCCTGAGCAAGAGGCTGATGTCCTCCGTTGATGGACGATCGGTATCTTCATGTTGGATTCGTGTGCAGGAGTACATGGGTACGTGAACTCATGGCGTGATCGGCCATACACTGTCTCTGACCCCGGCAATCACGAAAAAGGAAAGATGAGGGCCAGCACAGGCTATCCTTGCTGGTGCCTGGCAGGGGAAAAGTGTATATTCCCCAAGTCTCAACGGAGATCCACTTTTTTGGCAGAGGACGTGGGATGCTGTGGTGACGACGAAGGAGGTTGGTTTGGTCTTTCGCGACCGGACCAGGCAGGGAACCGCTGACCCTGCAAGGGCACAGACGGATTGCCCGGCTCGTACCTAGGGCCCTGTCAAGGACCGTCTGACCACGCCCCCCCCCCCCCCCCCCCCCCCCNTTGTTTGGGTTTTTCCGCCCCGGCCCGGGAGGGAACCCCTGCCCCCGCAAGGGCCCAACCGGATTTCCCGGGCCCTACCCCGGGCCCCGTCAAGGCCCCTCTGCCCCCCCCCCCCCCCCCCCCCTTCCCTCACATTTCACCCCGCCGTATCCTTATTCTTGGGGAGCAGATTGGGTTTAATGGCTTGGCTATTGATGTGTGCTCTTTGGCGCAAACGGCCCAGCGCAGCATCTCCTGCCGCCACCCGCCGCCCGCTGCCCGCTGCCCGCTGCCCGCTGCCCGCTGCGCTTGCAGACCTCCATACATCAGATTTAGGAGGCAGGCAGGTAGGTGGTAGTCGTAGGCACCTTGGTTACCTCTTCGCCGGAGTCCGTCTGCGTTGACATGGACCCGCGTGCACGGTAAGTCGGCATGCCTGGTAGGGCCAGTTCCCTGGGCCATGGCCCTCTCGGAGCCCGGAGGTGGACGAGCTCACTCCCATCCCAGCGAGCAGGTCGAATCCATGGATGGGTTGGTGGCACGGCGCAGGCCGGCCTCCACCCTACAGGTGCCCCCGGACCCAAAAAGGCGGTCTACTGCCAGCGCAGACGAAGTATTGTACTGCTCATCTCCAACACCAACCCCAATGACGTCCTTTCTGGAACATCAGTCGACGCCTATCGCCCGATTTGCATCCCTGCACCGCATCCCCACCGCCGGCTGGGGCTGTCAGACGGGGGCGGCCGGCCCGTCTCCAAGGAGGAGGCAGCCGACCTCGTCGAGTCCACGTCGCCGTGCCTCAGTCCGTTCGCCTCTCTCGTTTCTTTCAATGCGAGAAGGAGGTTGCGGGTCGGCACGTCCGTCACTGCCGCCTGAACCATGTATGCCGAGAAGGGTGCATGGCCTCGCAGCCTGGCGTAGCTTGGCCCCTTGGTCGATGGCGCGGATGGCTGGACTGGCGACGGCGAAAACACCATCAAACGACCTTGGCCTCGAGATCGGTGGAGAGCCTACGAGATGCAAAGAGCCCCCCTCCCCCCTTCCCCACCCACATTCATTTCACCTGCGTGTGACTCCGCAGACTAGAAAGCGCTGGTTGGGTGAGTCAAGGGAAAGGGGCTCCAGAGGTTCCTGTTCCTGGCCGGCGTAGGGCGGCACGTCGACCGAAGGGTCGCATGGCGCATGGCGCATGCGTCATGTCGCTGTGCAGCCTGGCCCGCGTCAGCAAGACCGTCTCCTGTGAGAGGTCCACAACAGGCGGCCGCAGGCACCGGCCGTCTTGAAACGGCCCCGGCGATGACTGACTGCAACCAGTTCGCAGCATGGGCAACGCCGTACGGTGACATGGGGCCCTCTGACTGTCGGTCGAACGCATAGCCATCCAGCCCGAGATGCGGCTGCAGAAATCAGGCCAACGTGGCGGGTCAGTCGGGGCGTGTCCGTATGTGCGGGGGGGGGGGTTGACGGCGGTGGTGGTGATGGTGGTGATGGTGGTTGTGAAAGAAAGGGGTAAGGGGTAAGGGGGATGACCTCGTCGGCCGTGGGCCCTTTCTCGTGAATTATTGTTGAGGAGCCAGGGTCGCCAACGGTGCGTTGTCAGCTTTGTGGGGTCCTCATGTTCGCAGTGTGGGACAGTATGTTGCGCCTCGACTTCGTCCGGGTTGGTTCTTGGGGGCTGGATGAGGGAGACCGGTGGGCAAGTGGCGAGAGAGGCCCGCGGCGATCGATGTAGTCGGTGTTTCGGAATGTCGCCTGTTCCATCATCCATTTCCGTAGAAAGGTAAGTGGCTACGGTACCATTTGTACCAGTCCTTTTGATGCTCATTGATTGGTGCAACGATACCTGTGAATCACCAAGCTGGCGAGTCCCTCGCATCTTGGGTGTGGATGACAAGCTCGTGATGGTCCTGCGCATGCAGCTTTGTCAGGCTGCAGCCCGCCTGCGGCAGCTCAGTGAGGGAACGATGCGCGACAGCACACCTTCACCCACCCTCCCTGTGACCCAAAATTCCGTCTGAGATGCTCCCGAGCCACGCAACCATCCTCTGTGGTCCCCTTCCTGAGACCCTGCCCATCACCTCAAAACACACCTGCCAAGGCTCACCCAGAAGCATGGTTATCCAGCACATGTAGCCAAGCTCGTCATTCTTCCCTGACGTTGGCGGGCACGTGCGGACCGGCCTCAACAATCGTCGACAGGGTGTGAGACACATGCCACTGAAGAACCCGAGAGTTTCTTTATTGCTTTTTCTAAAAAGAGAAAACATTCGACCGGTGAAGAGCGCAAGTACCCATTACCAGGCGTGGCGGAGGTGCCAGGCGTGGCGGAAGCAAGGCCCATGCCGCCAGCCCTCCGCACAGCTGCGGTGCCTGACTGGGTGTTTCGAATCGGGTAATCAGGTGCCCAGGTATCCATGTGGTGCTGAAAATAAAGCACCGTGGCAACCTTCATTCACAGGGCTTGCCGTTGAGGCTGTCTACCGGCCTGGCGAGGTTGGAGCGGGGGGGTCTGTACAGGCCGGGAAAATCTAGCACCTGGACAGGGAGGGAGGAAACAATGAACCAAGATGGGAGGGAAGCAAAGATGCCATCCCCCCCACCCTTTCCTCCCGATGTCGATCTGAACCACCACGGTGGCCCATTGCTTGCACTAGGAAGTTATTGGGGGGGGGGGGGGGGGGGGGGGGGGGGGGGGGGGGACCCGGCAGTGGACTGCGTGGATACGGTACAGCGTTGGATCCCAGGCCAGCGGGTGATTTTTTATTGTTTCGTCGAGACAAGGGCGAGGGACGGGCAAGGGAGCCCCGCTTGGCTCTTTCGTTTCGCCTGCAGTATCGTACCCGGCCAGTGACCTCACGATTCGGGATTTGGGCGCTCGACGGAATCTGCCATGTCCCCGGCTCCTGATTCGAGATGATTCGAATACTGGGGCTTCTTCCCGCCGTCTTTTCTTTTTTTTGCCATCCTGCACGGTCAGTAGCGTGGGCATGGGTCGACACTGATGCGTGTTCCTAGTGGAGGGTCAGGACAGGCGGCTTGGCCATGAAGGTGACCGGGTAACGAGCCACCCGTGGTAGTCTTCACCACGTCTCGCTCATAACGTGTGGTCTGGACCAGTACCTGGCCTGGTCCCTGAACGTCGTTCATCACGACCGGGACTGCCCTGTTTGCAAGTCATGGCGGCATCCTGGCTTCAGCCATTTTGCACACGGACTTTGAGCGGACGCACTCGAGGAGGGACGGCACCACTCCCACACCACTCGGTCAGCGGCAACAGGGCACAACGTGCGGCGACTACCCAGTCTCTTTTGAGACCGTAGAGGGTATAAAATGGTCGTCCTCGCTGCTCGTCGAGAGGTAAGTCACATCACCATCCAGCAGTCTTCCCTTCACACATCCAAGCCTCTCCCGCCCGCACACCTCAGTATCCTGACGCCCAACACCCGCCTACCCCCCAGCCGTCATCCCCAGCACACACACACACCGAGCACCAGGCCGGCCCCCGCACATCCCTCCTCAAGACAGAACTCAACACCACTACGAGTTAGCATCATGGCAGAGCGACCTTCGGCACCTGCTGACAATGCCGGACGGTCTGACCCACCATCGCGGCCGCTCAGTCAGTCGGCCTTCTTGTTCCCTCCGTTCACCGGCACGGCGGACCAAGGTGGCCCCGCCACCATTGCCACTTCACAGTCTCAGGCCAACAAGAGGCCCTCGGCCTGTACCACAAACATCGAAACCCTCATTTCTGAAATTGGAAGCCAGTTTGACGGCGACATGCCAACCTTCGACATCAGTGAGCTTGCCATTGATTAGGAAACCTGCAGGTAAGACCTCTAATGACCCTGCCCATGCCGTGCATGGACAAGGCTAACGCCATATGATCGACAGCGTCTAGTCTAGTGAGCATGTCGATCTAAGTAATACAGGGACATGAGGGTTTGGGGCACATCGGTGACAGGCTGTCAGGGGTCAGACCAGAGAGTAATGCAACGGCGGGACAAAAGTCGGTTTTTCATCTTCAATATCACCATGCCTCTGGATTCAGAGTAAATGATCGCCCATGAAACGAGTCTCCAGCGTGATCGGTGAAGAGCAGCCGAATAAGCCATGAGGTTGTGTTAGTCAACTCTCACATTGCTGTCAGAACTGGTCGGCATCCGAAACCTGACCGGGAGTGGACACCCCTGACCATTCGTCCGGGGCGGACCCGGGACTTCATCAGGGGCAAGCCACGCGGTCGGCATCTGGATCTGGGCAACAGCTCACCCCTGCTACTTGTCTTTGACCGCCATTGTGGCGTGGGTCAGAGTCATCTGTGGTCGATATGGCCTGGGTTGTTGATCAACAAGGAAGAAAGAAGAGCGGCAGAAGCGACTTGACGTTCGAACTAACAAGTACAGGGGCGAAGGTCAAAGTTGCAATTGACAGGGGGAGGCGATCGACGACACCAGAAAGCTCACCCCCCCCCCCCCCCTGACCTGGAACTGTCCGAGCGAAACCATTGATCAAAGCCTGCCGTCATCTAGCCCCCCGGCTTCCACACGTGGCGACCCTGCTTGCTGACTGATTGTCCTCACCAATCTGAGTGACATCCTTGCTGATCGAGACGAACGATGGACTAGAAGCTCCAGCCCTCGGCCCTCAGCCCAGGCCGTTGCAAGCCCCCCTGGTCCGGGCACAGAACGCGCGCCGCGTTACCACCCACCGCGGACGGGAGTCGACCGGACCTGAGCGGCTGCCACGTCGACATCATGTCCGAGCACAATCAGGTCGTGGAGTGAGCCGATTGGGCTGCTGAAATTGGCCACCACAATGGGATGGCCTGGCCCGTCCGCTTCTCGCCCGGGGCACGGCACCGCGATATCGCAACGGCCGCCGGGGGATGAGGTGGCTTGACTAGTACCGAGAAGCGAAATGACAGACATCATCGGGGGCCGTGGCGCGAGCAAGGCGACTCTCGCCAGCTGTCGTGACGCGAGACAACCTGTACTGCTCAATAGTCAGTGGAAATGTGGATAGCTGACAGTTTAAAAATAGGTCTCGTATGTTGCGCGGAACCATGTGCTTCAAGCTCGACATCGCGCCGAGGGGAAGGGGGCTTGACTTGTTGCGTGGAGGGTATCCCCAATGAGAGAGTGCAATAGGGCCCTCCGTTTTTCTTGCGCTCTCCTCACCTCAAACCCGTGGCTCGTCCAGGCGACAGGGTCACTCAGTCCAAGAAGCTGATGGTGGCGGTGCTGCCTCCGTCTTTGACGGATGTGGAAAGGGCGAATGCCTTCCAAAGCCGTCCATCCACGCTTGGACCGCCATCGGCCGGCCACATTCTCACGATGCTGGTATTGCTGCACCAGTGCCTCCACAATGCTGATGCTCTCCTCGGGAGACCGGCCGAGCCAGTAGCCAACTGTCTAAGAGCATGTGAGGTTCCTACTTCCTTTCACACTTCAATTTCTGTTACATCTCTCGTTTGGCGGGCAACGACTCAGTAGCAGGGCTGCCGAGGCAATCGTCAAGGACTCCAGGCTCAGTATCTGCAAAATGAGACTCTTTCCAGGGATCGACGGAGTCTCCTGATGGCGAATCCAATCAGAGCCGCCTCGAGTCGGCAACGAGACTGCCTTTCATCGACATGGTCCGTCAGTCAGGCAGGGTGTCGTCATGCACGATGGGGCCGACACTGGTGACGACCGAAGCGACTTGGGGCAGAAGGACGAACAAAGAAGCTGGACACGGCCACTGTCGACCTTGAACTTCATTCGTGTTCCGGCTGAGGCACTTAGCAGGCGGTGGCCACGGTGCTGAAGTTCAGATGCTGACGGAATAGGTAGGCGGGTGCAGCCCTTCAGGAGGCCGGAGATGATCTAAGTTGCGGTCATGGTAGACCCCACGATGTCATTGATCACACCGACGGATGCGGGCATTGCCCGAGCCACCAACTGAGGAAGCCACCATTAGCTTCCAGAGGGTCAGTTCACTACTGGTCCTCCGTGGTGAAGTTGAGGGGAGGTACTTGCGAGTATGCGACGATTTGTCGATCGAGCAGCTGAAGCGATGCTTTATATCCTTCGAGGATGGGACGTCGCGCCAGAACGTCGTTGATCCCCACGAGACTGGAGTGAACAGACTGGTCCATTCTTGCGGGCTCATTGTGCGACGACGACCAGGCAGCCACAGCCACCATCGCCAACGATCCTAAAGCCTTATGATCACAGCCCCTCCGGTGGGCGTTGCCTTTGGCGGCAGGCGACGTATGGTGGCCGTGACCAGGGCCAGCTGCCGACGCCATGGGCAGTCTTTGGACCTGTTATGCCAAGAGAGACTCACAACTCCCATGGCCAGCGCTGCTCGTCCGATTCTTTCTCGCCCATCGAAGATCTTCCAGCAAATGCGATCACCCGCACCGGGCATCAACATTGTCGGCCCGATCCTCGATCTCCACTTTGGTCCCGAGTCCACGGACGCCGATAGCCGCTGGTGTCACTAAGAATACTGGCACTGTCTATATTGACTTTTAGCTGATGTAATGACATGCTCCACGATGCAAGTCGTCGTGGGTTGATCTTGGCATTGAACACCAGGCGAGCACCTTGCAAGCCGGCCTCACGGTAACAGCCCGCGACGCCGAACTCCCGCTGTGATCGTCAAACCAAACCCTTTATTCCGCTCCTCTATTTTGGGATTAGCCGTTCTCGAAAAATCACTCCAAACACTACTGTCTTCTCGCAAGGAACGACAGGTTCCTCTCGACGCTCCGTCATAACATCATCTCGTCGCCGTCAAATGCCATCCATAGAAGGCATGCCCGGCGGCAACCCGACCTCAATCTCGTTCATAATCGTCTCGTCCGTAGCAATGCTGGTCATGACCTCCTCTGAGGTGTATCCGGCCCAGTAGCCGGGGTTGACCCGCGACGCCTTCTTGGCGCGATAGATCTCCTGCGCGACGCCCTTGACTTGGCCCGAAGCCGTGCCGGCCGCCCTCCATACGGCCGACAGCTCGCTGAGGGCGCCAATGTTCAGACGAAGCTGTTGTCGCAGCTCGTCGTCGTCGTGGGGAATGTAGACGAGCGCCCACCGGCTCAGGTGGACGATGGACGACAGCGTGATCACGCAGGTGAAGAAGTGAGTGTGCGACATCAGCGGGACGCGATGGGTGATCATCTTGCTAATCTCAGCCGCCGACGTCACGGTGTGGTTGGTGTGGGCGTTGAAGTAATCCCCCGACGGCACAGGGCGATGGGGTGCACACGATGTGACGGACCGGGCCGGAGATGAATCGAGCTGGGAGTGCGGCTGATGAAGCATAATGGAGGTGCTGCCAAGAAGCGTCAGCGTAAGCCCAACTGCCGACATGGCCTTACTCACGCGTGTGTCATCATGCTGGCTTGGAATATCATCTCGTCCGACTGCAGCTTCTGGCTGAGCGCATCTCGCTTGGCGCCGGGCAAGTGCATCCTCCAGTTAGTCAAAAGCGCCTCGATGCGTGCCAAATTCTCATCCTCGGGCCCAAAGATGGGCGGGACGCGCATAAACTTTCCGAGATTGCGCCCGGCGGCGATACGGTAAGCGAACGAAGAGAACTCCCGAGTCTCACCGGAGAACTCGCGATCTTCGAGGTCTTCAAGATACATGGGTTGCGGAATAGTCTGCAGACGCGTGAGTCAAGGGCGGTAGCAGGGAGAACGAGGCCCTCTCTTTACTCACACCAGATAGGAACTGATGCTCCTCGCACGGCAGGCCCACGTCGGCAGGCACGTCGAACAGAAGGAAGTTCGTCTGTCGGTGGACGCCGGCCACCATGCCATCCACGATATAGAGGTCCCACCACGTCCTCCGCCAGCTCTCCTCGAGAATCGGGATGCCGCGTCCATGCACGTTGGCGTACGCTCGACTGTTGAGCTCAATCTCGAGGGCGAGGCGCTCGGCGTCCGCAAGCAGCTGCCGAGCCTTTTCCTGCTGGCAGCTTCCGTCTGTCCCTACGATGAGGAGGATCAGTGCCTGTACCAGAAAGCCATCCTTCTTGGTCGCGGGATCTTGCACGAGGCGGAGGGCCTCCTCGAAGAAGCCCGCGCGAGCCGGCCCGACATCAACGAACAAGGACCCCACCCAGCGCATGGCAGCCAGGAGGGGTTCGATATTGGTGTCGCCCAGAACCCGGAACAGCCATTCCTTTGGCAGGACAAAGGGGTGGCCGGCGTGGAAATGTCGGTAGAAAGAATCGAGGCACCGCTCAGCGGGTGTTTGAGTGGGTGCCTGTGTGGGAATCAGACCGTGGTTGTTCAGGGCCAGTTGGTTCAGCTGGTAGCCGTTGGAGCTACCGTAGGGCCGGTAGAGCTGCAGGTTGTGAACGTCGCTGAGATGCGGCGTTCCTGCATATGTCGCGTGAGGCGTGTTGGGCAGGACAGGGCCGCCAAGAACGTACGGGGCCATGGATACCGGCATGGCAGCTGAAGTGCTGGCGCCGAGCAGCATGGGACAGCTGTCGGCCATGCCCACGGTGGAGGCCGGCGGCGAAGAGGAACGGGCTCGTTTGTTCGGATTGGCGGCGTTGCCTCGTCTCGGTCCCTTGTAGCCACGGCGGGACGCGATGTAGACGCATTCCGACTCGGAGGTCCTGCAGCGACCGCATGGGTTCTGCCCGTCGCACTTGAGATGCTTGCTGCGCTACAGCCGGCTGGGTCAGCAGGAGAGCTTCAAGACACGACAACGACAGGGATTGCTAAGCGGGGGTTTGTGCTAGTAGCGAAGCAAGGACAACGACATGACTCTCGGGGAGGGCGATTGGCATACACAACCTAGACATGCCGCCGGGGTGGTCGGCGGTTGAACCGCGCGGGATTCACTGTTCGCCGAGGACGACGTGTTGGGCGAGTCGCGGGAGCCTGTCGGCGACGTGTCGGGCACCATACTGGGGGCGCTCGGGGACCCATCGCTCGTGCCAGCGCTGTTCGGGGGTGGAACCTCGGGATTCAAAGTCGACATGGATTCCATCGCGAATGTTCCTGTGGGGGATTGAAGACGATCTACCCGGTGCTGGATTCGGCACCGATGGGCACAGGGCTGGCGATCGGGTGGTGACGCTCGCCAGAGGAACCGCTGTGCTGTGGGCGTGCGAGGGGTTGGGTTGGGGAGAGAAAAGGAGAGAGAGAGCGAGAGAAAGAGAGAGAAAGGACAGGGCCTGTTGGAGTGGTGTATGTGCGTGCCCTCTACCCTCTCTCCGGTAGCACAACACAACACAGCAGGACACAACACGACACGGCCGTACTGTGCTGTGGAGGAGCCGAGTGAGACGGGGCCGTGTGTAGGTGTAGGGTTCCGTCCGGGGCGCTGGGCAGACAACGGCGAGGACGGGAGATTTGCTCAAGGAAGCTAGTTAGTTGGCAGATCGGTTGGTTGAGATGCGAACTCCCGCGATGCTGCTCCATTTGCCATGTGAAGGGGAGCTGTCAAGGGGGAGACTAATAATAATAATAAGCCAGGGCCACGGACGGGGGGAAACAGGTGCGCGGAGTCGGAGCGATTGGCGGCAAAGCAGCACCAGGTGAGGAGTCGTCTCTCGGTTGCGTGCGCATCGGCGTCGCAGATTGATGAGCGAGTGGGTTGAATCAATTGCCGGGTTCGCACTGGGGGGGCATCGTGGCCCAGATGCCTGCTGGCGCGTGTTCATCGCTCGCTTCGGTGATTCACGCATTCAACCTTTTCTGCTTGCCTGGCCGCCGACGAGAGAACAGGGTCCATCGTCCTGTCCAGGGTGGCTTCACCCCACTCCTTACCCCTCCCCTGGCCACCCTCCCATACCTTGTACACGACATGAACCTCCGAGGAGAGCACATGGACTGGTTGACAACCGGGACGAACGGGAGAGATCTTGAAGCGTCATCGGGACTCCAAACCATGCGATGCCCAGCCTGCCAGACACTTTAGCACCCTGGCCATCCGTGTGGCCGGTTCTAGAACCGGGCACCGAGCTTGATGCTAGCGGCCTCCTGCGAGACATGATGGGCGTATTGGCGGGGACAATTGGCGCGTCTCGCATAGCGTCCCAGTCTTCGTCTTCATCCCCCCCCCCCTTCCTCCTCCCCTTCGAGTTCTCTCCCGCCGGCCGGGGAATGCTGCCGGCGGATGGAGGGGGGGTCGACGCGGCGAGGCTGACAAGGGGCGTTGTCGATAGGTGGTGTCTCCGTTGCTTGGCCTGGCCGTTTGGGGTCTGTGTGCGGCAACTTGGAGCTTGTGTCTGCTTGAGGCGCCCAGGGTGCCGGGCTTGCCATGTGGTCGCTGTCGTAGATTCCGGGCTGTCAGTAGCGAGGCCCACTGGGGCGCTGGTCTAGCACAGATTGATACATCCGTGTGATGGTGTGTTGACCATCTAGCTGCTTGATTGAACGACGAGTCGGGCTTATGCATGCACTTGCAATCCGAGATGGCGTGTTTTTGTGATGGAGCGTGTGCGGACGAGACTGACTGCCTGCCTGCCTCGCATCGCGACCCCCACAGCTTTCGACAGTACAGTGGGAGCGCACCTATTACTAAGCGGCGCCCCCTCGGTGAGTCCCGTTGACCGAACTCAAGCCTTAAGCCCCGCGTAAACTCACCCATCAGCCACTGCCCCAACAAAAGACCCCTCTCCTCGCCGTCACGTACATCTCACCAGCTGCGTAGATGCCCGACACTGCGATCCTGCGATGCACTCATCGCTCGTATCTCACATCCCCAACCCTCCTATGCCCGTGGGAGCAGGTGTTGTCGGACCGAACCCCCCTTTTATCCTCCTACGTGCACCTTGGCCCGGCCTTGGATGCCGAATAGTGCCACCTTCTCATCTTGGCTAGGACGCGCATCGAAGCAATACTACTGCGATCGGGCTCCCCCTAACCATCGAGAGGCGCAACCCATCAAACCTAGTGAAAATGATATGGTCAAGGATGAGCCGAGTGGCCTCATCATGACCCGATTCATGGCCCTCACCAACGAATAGCATCAGCATGTCATCCCAAGCAAGTCACTCGTTTGGAGCCACCAAGCGCACGCCGAAAACATCAATTATCGTAGAGACAGGCCCCCCACACTCTATCGCCTTATTTAAGGGGAGGAGGCTAGACTAACTAAAGCTACTGCTTCTGCCAACATCAGCCAAGGTTCCCATGATCAAAAGAGCACGAGACGTACCTACCAGCCGGGCTGAAAGCAAAAACGCACCAAACCGCAACACTTGAAAAGGGGAGAGCTGTGAGACCACAGACCGCTAAGAGCAGCGACCAGGAAGTCTACGCCTCACTGTCAGCCACCATCTTTCCACTCGGCCCGAGCACCAGTATACACTCACGGAAGAGCCGTCGTCCTCAGAAGAAGACGAATTTGGGACCCTCGTCCTTGCGGGCGTAGGCGCTGGTGCCCGAGGGACCGCCCTCCGACTCATCGGAGCGCGGGGACGAGCGGCGGGAAGCATGGTGGCCGCGAGGGAGGGAACGCTCAGAGGCGGGGAGGTCGAGGCCGATGCCCCAGGTGACGTGGCGGGGCACGGCGGCGATCTTGGCCTTGATGCTGCTGGCGGAGCCGGGTCCGTTGGCGCCGCTCATCATGGCTGCGTCCTCTTCCTTGTCTTTGCTCTTGGGGCCGGCGTCAGTGGCGGCGAGGAAGGCGCGGAGGGAGACGAGATCGGCGTCGATCGAGTCCGGGGAGGTCGGCGTTGCGGGCATGTCGATGAGCTCAGTGACGTCGCCCATATCTGTTTCGGTGTCGACGTCCGGCCGATTTCCCGTGTGTCCTTGACAGCGTCTGGTGGCTGGTGACGGCGGAAGACCAGTCACGGAGGCAGATCGGCGCTTCTTCTTCTTCGTGAAGAGCTTGGAAATGCCGTCGTGGTGCTCCTTGATGTACTTGCCGATGAGGATCATGCCGAGGACAGTGATGACTGTGGCAATCGTGAGGGGACCGACGAGCTTGGTGTTGATTCCGTTAACGACGTAGTCGACATTCGTCATGTTGTTGCCATTGGTGACGGGGGTGCCATGAGCAGTATCCACAATGGACGTAAGGATCATGATGATGAAGAGAACATAAGGATACATGATGTCGTCTATGTTTGACGTGAGTGAGTAGCTTGCTGGCTATGAGGGTGTGGTAGCGTGGAATTTCCAGTGTGGCCAGTCGTGAGGTTGGAACCAGTATCTTCGTCCCGTCTCTGTCAGTTCGTTTCTCTCACGACCCTTGTTCGGCTTCTGGTCCCAGGAAGATGTACTAATGTGAAGAATTGCACTTGGCTTGGGGAAGAGAGGAGGAGAGAGAAAGAGGCAAGAGGTCAAGGGCGACAACGGAAAAGACGGGGCAAGCTATTTACAGTGCGTGGGTCAGGCGACTCTGCCATCGTGAAAAACTCCTGGTGTTGACATGGCGATCAAGTCTGCAGGTCATTGCCCTTCCAACCTATGGCAAATTTGCGATCTGCATGGGCATCAGCAATCAGAAGAACAAGCTTCCTCGTTATTAAGACTCACGTAGTTTTGAGATGACCTCAGTTCCAGCATCGAAATGTGCCATGTTCTAGCATGTCGCCTCCCTGAGTTTTCTTCTGCTTGGCATAGGAAAAACACGAGCAGCACAGGTTGATGGAGCTTAAAAAGCCAGGTATTCGAGAGGGCAGACAGCTTTGATAGTTTCTTCGACATGTGGTCGTACACTACTATCGCATCATCTGCATCACATTACAAGGCCGTCGCTGAAGATGCCCCCCTGACCCCCGCCTTTACCCAACGCCTTTGACAAACAACCAACCGTGCCCCCCATCTCCCCTTTTCGGTCTTTATACAGCGTGCTTACATCGATGATACAAAGAAAACGAGGCCCAGGAAGGTGCCCACTCAGTACCGCGCCATAATCATACATGTCTTCGCTTGCAGCCCAGTCGTCGCTAGAAGGATGAACCCTCTAGATCCTGGAGCTCGGCCCCCTGCTGAAGCCATTCTTCTGACTCTTCCAGTCCCACTTGGCCTTCCCGTCGTACCTAGTAAACTTGTTGCCCAAGGCATCGGCCACAGTCAGCGGCTCGTCTGTCGGGACCAACACCGGGTGGGAGTGGTAAGGCAAAACGCCCCTGGTTGGCTTCTTTGGGGCCTTGACAGTGAAGGGTAACGTCTTGCGTTGTTCCTTCAGGATCTCCCTCAGCTCGTTCTCATCGCTGACAATCTGGGCCTTCAGAAACGAGGGGTCCTTGGAAGCGGGGTCTTGCAGCGTCTCCATCACAGGCACTCGTGGCTCGTAGGTGATACCATCAAACTTCGGCGCCAGGGTCGGGTCGGGAACGATGGAAGGATCGAGACGCGCCTCATCGCCTTTAGCAAGAAGGGCATTGATATCGAGGCTCTCCCCGTGCGGGATAGCAGTAGCGTGGCTAGGAGTAATACAATCCATGTCGACCTCCTTGCGTAGGACGTGGTCGATATCGATGGCGGAGAAATACGCGCATGACTGCGGGAGATCGTTGATGCCCACTTGCTGAGCGAACATGGCTCTTGTCCAGATGTTGGCAACCTGGAGAGCCATGGCTGCCCGGTACTTGTCATGGTCTTTCACTAGATATCGGATCTCGTCGTGCACGGTGATGGCCAGTCGAGCATTGATGTTGAAGCGTCGGGTCAGGTAGTCCATGCCGACGATGAGAAGGTGCAGATAGTCGACTCCAGATGATTGAATCGCCCAGTTGATGCGTGAAGTGAGGTAGCCGCCCTTGCTGATGAATCGGCCCATCAGAGCTTCGGTGATGCCGGCGCCCAGCACAGGTGTTCGTGGTCGCTCCTGCTCGGCAAACTCTTCCAATTTGTTGAAGACGAAAGACTCTGTTCCGCCACGCCAGAAAGGCCTCTTGTGTAGGACCTTTCTGTTCGTTTTGGTTCCCTTCGTGTTGATGTAGAGTTTTGAGGCTGTCTCGAGCGTCTCTTTCTCTGACAGGTTCGGGTCGAATTGTCGGAGCAACTGCGCAGCGAACTTCAAGCCCGCACCGTAGATGCGACCATAATTGAAGACCTTGGCGTCGTTTCTCGTGATGCCCAAGATGCTAGCAGTGCGGGAGTGAAGATCCGTGCCAGCCGCCTTGGTGCCCTCTAGAGTCATGAAGCCGATGGCGTTTCCGCCGTGCAGCTTGAAAGTTGCGTCTCCGACCAAGCTCGCAATCCAGAGCTCCTCGGAATCAACATCTGCTCCGACAAAGCTGTACCCAGGTGGCGCCTTGACCATTGCTTTCAGCTCAGAGCCAACCCGGTTCTTTTTGGCGTTGCTGGCTGTGAGCCAGGTATTCTCGACAGCTCTTCTCGTGATGGTTCCCATGGGGATGACCTGCGGCAAGATGAAGCCTTGCATATCCTTGCTTTTCCCTTTCGTCTTCTTATCAGTGAGGTCGTCCTGGTACACGACCATCTGCGACTTGATTCGATCGCGCGCGCTGATCCAGTAGGAACAAGACGCATTCATCTCCAGTGCTTCTTTGGCGTATGAGTATTCTGAAGATAGCGTGCCGTTCTCGAAATATGACAGATACGATTTAGCCATGGGGTTGGCACACCTCGCAGTCGGCCCATCCTTGTGTGGCAACTTGAAATAGACACCCTCCATGTCTTGTCGGAGAGCCTCGACCTTTTCGTCGCTCATATCGCACTGGACCATCTGCTTGTTGAAGTACTTCACCGCCTCCGTCCGTGACACGCGAAAGGTCCAGCCATAAGTGTCGGACCAGCAAAGAGGGTGCCCGTCCCAGGCTAACCTCAGAAGAAGCGGAGCGATCCTTGTCCTGACCGTAATGCTAATGGGAGCGTCGTTTTTGGCGAAGAGATCCTTGTACCATCGAGGCATGCCTGGCTTCTTTTGTCGCGCAGCGGGGCGCGGGGGGTCATTTTTCTTCTTCCCTTTGACCATCTTGATCTCTTGGCCAGACCAGTCGAGTTGGTTGAGCCAAGGGTCGTTGCTCCACGTCTCTGACTGGTCCCTGATCGCCACAGCCTTCTCCGCCAGTGCCACCAGTCGTTCGAGAACTGCGTCGTTGAGCTTGTGGTAGGTCGCCTCAGCGTTGGCGATGTATGCATCCCAGGTCTTGTTGACGGGGAGGATGACTGAAGAAAGGTGGCGCAGCGCGGCGAAACTGACCGGGTGAGGGCAGGTGTCGAGAAAGTTGGGAAAGACAATCTGATATACTCGATGAGTGATAGCAACATCGGCAGCGCAGTAGTCCAGTAGCTCATCCAGCTTTCCAAGGACGCCTTCTCGATCGAGTGTGCTGAAGTCATCCCTTATGGCCTTGTCAATCGTGACATCAAGATGAAACTTGGCAACGTCCCGGAGCGAGTTGACGGAGCTTCGCTCTACCCAAAGTTCCTCCTCCTCTTGTCGGATAGCGCTGTTGCTAAGCAGCTCGGCCAGTTGCGCATCCTCGGTCTGGGTCGCAATACGTTCTCGCAGTTCCCTATTCTTCTTGTGCTTCATCCAGGTAGGCCGTTGCTGTGAACACATACCGTTGACAGCCACATGTAAGGACATGGTGTCAAGGAAGGCGTTCCTCGTTTGGCGCACATCATATTCTTCCAATATTCTGGCCCGATCGTACCCTATGTTGTGCCCAACGATGATGCGCTCCTTGGCCGGGTCGCCCAAGGGAATTAGGTGGCGATCGTTGGTGGATTCACCCAGCAGCCAGGGCGATAGCCACGCATACCATGCGTTCGGACTGGAAGCGCAGGCCATGACGGCAAAAGAGCTCTCCTTCCACAAGACTTCTGTATCGAAGCAAAGCATGCTGTCGTCGGGTGCTTCGACGGCCTCCGTCTTGCCGTCGGGATAGTATTTTGTCCATCCGCTCCGTCGCACCCATTTCCGTGGCTTTGGCGGGGAGTTGGCTCGTGCAAAATCTTTCGCAAAGCTGAGGTATGGCTCAGCAGCATCGAGTCCCAGTTTGTGGAAGTGTTCGTCGAGGGTTCGACCTTGGAGACTCGGTAGGTCGAAGGCGATCGGGTCGCTATTGTCAGTGTTTTTCCCTAACAAGTCGTGTCGTCGCAAGTGATCCTTAGACATATCGACAAGGTGTTTCGGCGGAGGAGGATTGCCATCGGGAAAGATCTGGTCGTAGATGTGGGAGCTGAGCTGCTGGACGCCGATCTCGTTGTATCGCGCTTGCGAAGGGACTGGGGGAATGCTGTCAGTATTTGTGTGCCGCGTAGCCGCGGCGCAATACATACTGGCTAGACTGTGGCCCCTTTTATGAGATGGGGACTGAGAGGCGACGGCGGATTGCCATCGCGCATCGATGCGCCATTGCGACCGACGGCTTGCGTGGTGCTTTGCTAATCGAACATAGCTTGCCGGCTGACCTCGTCGAAGGTGGCCGTTTGCGATCTGAAGCATTGTATCACTGGTGTCTATGTATCATGTCTGATACAGTGCGGAGAGATGGTCAGGAGGTATCGTTGGTCATGTTGCCTGAAGATGTGGCCATGAATATCGAGTTAAGAATAGCGTCACCACTGGAGAGACGCCATCGATAGGGGCGGAAAACGTGAACGACGTGGACGCGGGGAGTGGGGACCCTGAAGGGACATGGCTTGATGGTCTGTGCACATGGCCGCATGACGCTGCCGAGGTGGGGACCAACTGGAGCCACAAGAATGTCAGACAAATGCGACCACGTGATCGTGCCGGCGACATGCCAATTCGACGCTGATGTGCTCATCGTTTTGCTCTACGGTGGTCTCAGTCACACCAGATGCTTTCTTTTGATCACAAAAGTGTCAGGGCTTGACAGACTGTCCCAGAAACTTCGATAACATTGAATGACCTCGGAGCAACGATGCCGATGTACCTTTAAACTCTCGCTCCCCTGTCTCCTGGCGTTCGCCCTGGGAGCTGCACCCGCCTGAAGGCATTCAATCAAAGGTAACCAACGACTGAATATATCGTACCAGCTGGGTACCACCTTTCTCACTACTGCAGCCGAGTATGAGCTACCTGGAGCTTGAATGTGCTATCCAGGCCAACTCTTTCTCAAGAATCTGAGAACGACTGGGGGTCCTTTTTTTGACACATTTTCTGTCCCTGGGTATTTGTTCCTCACGACTCCCGACTCAGATCAAGCCATCGGGGCTCACCGCTTTTTGTCGAGTCCTCAGTACCTAATTAGCCCCCTCCGTGGTCGGTCGATGTGAAAATTGACTGAGGACAGAGGGCAGTTGCCTTTCTTGTGATCCTGCCAGGCATCCAGTCTGTTCTACCCAGTCACCCCAAGCTTCCAAAACCATCCATTACGGAAAAATTAGTAGCTATACCTGAACCTTCTGTCAACCAACAACCTCGGTTCTGCAATCATTACAAAGTCGCGACTGAATCAGCATCTGACAGGAGTCGGACCCCGTGTTTCCCGCCACTCATTTCAAGGGGGTCAAATAGATTCAGAGCTGTTCCCCCCTACCGAATCAAGTTTGTTACGAGAGCCGACTAACTCTGATCCGTCAGCTTCCTGCTCTTGTTTCTGCTTCAACTCATTCATTCGGCTATTATGCACTATGCTAGGCGACATGTGATGCCATCGCAGGCCTTCCAGTTGTTCTCGACCAACTTCGATCGGCCCAATGTCGCTCGTAACAGTGCCGCCTCGAACATAATCCCCGACCTGATTCCACAAATGTCACTTGAGGAGATACTGGTGGGTATTCCACCCTGGTTGTCCCTTGCACCTTCCACCTAGCAAGCATCAGCTGCAGGACCCTCCGTCGAATCAGTCAAGCGACATGTTTCGAATCTGTCCTAGCACCTCCGACACGTTTTGGCAAAGAGAACCCCAAGTTGGCAAGGCACGAACGGTGGGAACTCGGGCAGTATGTTCGATCAGTCATATACTGGAGGGAAAGTTTGGCCGCGCATGATCATCCCAGCTTCTCTAAGAGGCAGAAGGCGCTTCGAGAGATGGGACACTACAAAAAATGCGGCGTGTCGCATCCGGCGACATTTTTCTCGGCAAAGCAGCGCCAGCTCCCCCCGTTTCAGCGTATGTCTATTGGGTGGGAAAGCCGCTTGACCTTCTGCGTCCACGGAGTCTCGTTGGCCTGGGACAACATCCACCAGCTCTAGACTGGTGGCGTGACCTTTCGTCGGTCCTGCTCGAATCGCAGCCATAGCGAGGCTGCAGGGGTGCTTGGTTCTGACTTTAGCTTTATTAGACAGTCTGAAGCTCGATTGTCCATCACCTTCCGGCTCCGAGAAGAAGTCCCCGGAGCTTTCACCAAGTGGGAGGAGGATATCGTGCTCCCCGCTAGATCAGGACCCCAACGACAAGCGCTTTCTACCATACTACGCTTCGGTTTGGGTGATGCAATGGTGGCGCACAACGAGACTGTCGTGAAAATCTTCAAATCAGCCAACATAACCAACGCGATAGTCTGCCCCCCTTAGACCTTGGCTGCATGAGCGGGTCATCCAGATTGCAGCGTATGCCACTCAAGGGCGAATCTGAGCACTGGCATGTCATTTTTCGCCTGGAATCAGCTTAACCCGCAATCTCACCATCCATCATCCAAGTGATTACGGATGGATCACATCACTCGACGCTCTCTTTTCGGGCGTGACGGACGATGGGACGATGCGCAACATCACCTGGTGCCCTCGAGGAAGCGAGTGCGCCACGTTCGGGATTGGAAGCTGTTCAAGCCTGCTACTGCTTCTCCCCGGGACCCGTTCTTTCGTGTGGATTATCTTGGGGACATATGGCGGCGCGATGGGCGACTCTAGGGGTGACCGCCTGGAGGGCGAAGGTCGAGGACCTGGATGGGACGCGGCGCGTAGGCAGGGGAAAGCAGCTCGCAACCCTTTGAAGGGGGTGGGCGCATGACGGGCGAAGCAGACTAGCGAGCCTAATGCTAGGAAGTGATTACTTGTAGACAGTCAAAGCTTGTCCGCAATACACTGGTTGACTTGTCAAGATTGCCGAAGTCTGAGGTACAATGGCCGCCGGAAGTAATGCACCCTGTAACCAACGGCCAAGAAAAAAAAAAGGATGAGAATGAGGAAAAGAAAGCAATGGGCAGTCAAACTTCTCAGGATTCGTCAAACCGCTCGGAAGAAACCAAGTCCAGGTCGGTTTCGATGAAACGCTGAACATGGACGTCGGCAATTGCGTAGACGCAGCCCACAGGCTGGGGTCGCACCCGGAAGCTGCAGGCACTGGCCCCCCCCCGGAGCGCCTAAAAGGTAAAGAACGGGGTCCGAGCGTCCAGCTGCAGGCGTCGGCGTGGCGATCACCTAACCTGAACTCCAACTTCACCATCAGCCCCATGACGCCCCTCACCACGACATCTCCCACCGCCCGACAGTCACCTCAAGACCCGACTTGTCCCTCGATGCAGAATCTGACAACGACTGATTCGTTTCTCGAAACACAACTATAACATCGCCGCCACACCCGTGTCTACCTTTCCACCTACTCCAACCAGGAACCCTTCACACCATGCCCCCCACCACCAGGAAGCGCGGCGCCCCCTCCTCCGAAGCCCCAGAGACGACGCCCGCCCCGTCCTCCAAACGCCGACGCGCATCTCAAGCCTCACCGCCTAAGAGCCGCACAAACACGCCTGCTAGCCGCCGCAGTACCCGTGTCACACATCTGATCGACGACGACGACGATGACGATCTGTTCGGCGAAAAGGCAGAAGCAGCAGCCAAGGTCGACGAAGGTATCATCGACCTCGCCACCAGGGACGATGTCCCCGCCGCGTCGGCGCGTCCGCCAAAGGAAGACAAGAGGATCAAGATTAGTGCGTTCCAGTGCGCGATCTGCATGGACGACTGCACCGACCTGACGGTCACGCACTGCGGTACGTCCAGACGGCTTACCCAGCCCCTGTGTGTCAGGCGATGGTGGAAGAAGGCACGAGATGCTAATGCCGCATGAACAGGTCATCTCTTCTGTGCTGAGTGTTTGCACTCTGCACTCCATATCGAGGCGACCCGAAACAAGTGCCCCATCTGCCGCACCAAGATCGATAATAAGGACCGGAATGCGTACAGCACGAAGACGAAGGGCTTCTGGCCGTTAGAGCTGAAACTCATGACGGCCGCGGACCTGAAGGGCAAGGGAAAGCAGCGATAGCGTAATGGCCACGGAGTAGACCAGGACGGAGGAGAAGAGGTCTTCCCGGAGTTTGGCACATCCCATACGCTTTGCTTCTGGGTTCGAGGCCCTCCCGAGGGTTACTAGTCGTCAGTCACTTTTTTGGGCGTCGTAGGTAAGTAGAAATGATAAGTAAACGGGCAGGACAGCCGGATGGGGGGCTTGCATCATATATGGGTAGCATCAAGGGAAGGGAGGCGTTCGGTAAATACCCCACCGCTGGTGCTTTGGGCTTCGGCCCGGTTAGGAAAGGCACAGGAACGATATATTGGCATGTCTAAACACTCATCGCGCACGCAAAGAATACAGACATTTATAGAAGAACTTGGAGACCCGGACGGTTATACCAGTGGGGAGGTCCGCATCGTAAGAAGCGCCGTGAATCCAGTGGTTCCCAGTCGGGGATTCGAGCAAGAGTGATCTGAGCAACGTTCTGTCGTCAACCTCCCGGAGAGGAGCCTGACGACCGAGGTTGGACTGTGGCATGTCTTCGCGCCAAGCAAGCTTTCTGTTCATGAGGGCTTTTGCCCATCTACCTAGGTATACATCACCCCTAAACGCCTGCTTCAATGCTGCCGGGCCGCTTCAGCTGGGTTGGTCTACATCTGCTCCCGCAATGAATCCTACATTCAACCGTCGTCCAAGCGGCTCCAAATCTCCTCCGCAAATCCCCTGACCGTCGAACCCTTTTTAGTGGAATAGCGACGGCCCTGTATCTCGCCTCGTTTCGGGCATCGTCTGATTATCATGCTGTGTTCTTGTTAGTCCTTGCCCTAAACCACTTGCAAACCATCACGATTACTTACCTCCAGGAAGCCTGTCGCAGCAATCAGCACCACGAAGCCCTCGGCCAATTCCTCGATCCACCCCTCCAACGGGCTGTCTCCGCCCTCAACGGCACCAATGCCGGCGCTCCGCTTCAGTGTGTGAGTGACGAGCATGCGGTGGTCCGTCAGGAACTTCTGCCCTTGGCCGACATAGCTAGCTCCACGGCAGACAATCGCAGCCCCGATGATGTGGGTAGCCTTTGCGAGAAGCTCATAGTGCTTCTCCAGCGCGCGAGGCTTGGCTCTGTCGGTCTGCAGCTCAGGATCCGCCGCGAAGAGGCCGGAGAGCTCGAGCGCCCTCAGGAGGTTCGCATGCAGGACGTACTTGGCGCCAATGCGCGTCTGCGCCAACTGCAGAAGAAGGGCAAGTTTGGCCGACATGTAAGTCTCTGACGCTGCATCCTCTGTCCGGATGATGTTGGTCCATTCCTCATGTACGCCACGGAGCGAATCGATGACGATACCGATGAAGTTGAGCCTGTTGAGCGTCTCAATGACGTGGGGGCTGTCCTCTGCTCGGCTAAAGTTGACGAGGGCATTCAGAAGGATCATGGCAGCTGTCTGGCTGTCTGGCTCGCTGCCGTAGGCATCGTCACAGATGATGCTGATCAGCCGCTCGCCGTACATCTGGATGGTGCGCATTGTTTTGGGTCGCTCCGATACAAGCATGCCCTCATCCACCATGCCAGTCAGGTACCGGTAGCAAATGCCGTAGTAGATAGCTCGGATATCCGAGGTACCGGCCCATTTGCCGATGGCTTGAAGCGAGATTTGGAAGAGTTGATAAAGCTTGTCACTCACGAGACTGCCGATGTTCTGGCTCTCCCTGTCGGAAGATGACGGCTTCGAAGTGAGGTCAAGCTTGAAAAGCAAGACCTTTCCAAGCTTCGCCAGCTCCGCGGCTTCGGCGGGCCTGTCGCATGCGTAAAGTTCCAGGCCGGGCAAGATAGCTTGCAACGTCTGTAAGAGGAATGATGTTCGCGCACTGCCCTTGAAATCGTTAGACTCCACCATAACGAGGAGCAGACTTGTCCATGTCTTGAGAACTCTGAGACTTTGGGACGCAATCTGCTTTTGTCGGTTGGATGAGACGAGGTGCTCTACTATTGACGCCTCTTCCCGCTCAATGACAGCAAAGTCTTGCGCTGTAAGCAAAACGCCCTCGCCACGCTTTTCACTTCGCTTGAGCTGCAGGATATCTTTGACGCGCTCAATGTTGGCGATGTGGTTGTCGTCTACATCATGCTCAAAGCACGTGCTCAAGTCAAGCCCCTTGTAAAACTGCACGGCAGGTTCGGAGCTGTCCCACATGCCGTCGGGAAGCAGGAAGTCGTACAAGTCGTAGACTGTGGGGATCGTGATTGGTTCGTTGTCGTCGCCTTGAAGCCTGCCATTCAGAGCCTCGAATATTCGACGCTTTGCTGATGGAAGCCGGCTCTGCGAAATACTGCAGAGCTCCATGGCGATGTACTCAAGGGTCATGCTTCTTAAGGCGAGGAAGTCGATGAGGGCCGTGGATCCGTCGGTTAGAGGGAAGTGAGGCTGGTTGATATCTTCACCTTCCCATGCCAGGGCGGGCTGAATAACAACATCCCGCAATAATAGGTGGAACAGGACATCATTCTCTCGCAGCTCGTCGATGACGAATGGTGCCGACAGGGGCGAGCTCCAGAGTATACGCAAGATCCGCATGCACTTGAATTTCAGCGTGATGAGCCATGATCGCATACCCTGGTTGTCGCCGGACGGTGTCTCCAACAATAGCCTCAGCACGCTGTGGAAAAGTGACGTCCTATCCGAAAAGGCGCCGTTGGCATCAATAGTCAGCGTCTCAACGCCGCACTGAAAGCCAAGGAGAAGATGGGCGATGGTCGGTTGATTTGGCATCGCGGCCAAGCAGCTGTAAAGGAAGTCGAGAATGTAGACCTTAGTCACGTAATTCGGCGACTCCGCTTCTCTTCCCAAATCAAAAGATGTTGTCAGCTCGGAGGCTAGCGAGCGCGAAATCGCCTCATCGTCACCGTTGGCTTCCATCGCAATAATGGCCCTGTTTCGTTGTGTTTGCCGTCCTGATGTAAGAGTCCAAGCAGAGGTGATCTTGGGAGCGCTTGACATCCTTTCGAGAAGCTTTAAGCAGGCCAATGTAAGGTCAGGGTGGCCTATGCCGCAGTAGCTACCAAGGTCAACGACCAGGTTGAGATGGCTAGCTAACCCATCTTCAAAGGACGCGAAAGCTGCGTTGGCGACAGCCGGTCTGCGGTGGCTTGCCTTGGCCTTGATGACTGGTCTGACAAGCTCGACGTAGGTCGACTGAAGATCGAGGACTTTGGATATGACCTCCACAGAACGCAGTATGCTCGTGATGATAGGCGCATCGGGTGAAGCGTTGCCAACCTCAATGGCGTCCTGGTGAATAATTTTGAAAAGAGCAGTAACGGTGCTGTCGTTGAACATCCATTCCATGACCCTTGCGAAGGGATGCAAACGAACGTAGGTCGCGAGGTCGGTTGTGGCGATTGCGGCATCAAGTTGAATATTTGTTTGGTTGGCCAGAATGATCAAGTCCTCGTTGAAAGTGGCCAGGCAGACAAATACGAATTCGAGGCAGCTGAGCCTCAACAGACGCGCTTGGTAAACGTCGTTGGCGTCGACGATCTTGTTCGACGACAGTGTTCCGAGAACCAAGTCCACGTAGAGCTCTATGCCAGGCATTCGGAATGCAGAGCCGAGCGTCTCAGGGAAGGGCAGAGAGTCATTCAGGGCGCTACTTTCCTCTGAAGGTGTCACTAGAGATGTTAAGAATTGTATGAACGCAATCCCCTCTTCCGGCGTGGAAATAAGTTCGTCGCCGATTCTCTGTTGAACATCCTCCGGGGGGTTCAAAGGCGGGCGGTGATGCCCAGGGGGGAAGACAACATAGCCACCACCCATCCAGCTCTCGAGACAAGTCCACATGATGTGACCTTCTTCCTGAGACTTGTGGGTGAGGAGACCGCGCAGGGCAGTGAAGACACTGGCCCGGATGTGGGGCAGAATCGGGCTGCTAGCGAGCTGGTAACAGACTTCGACAAGGTTGTAGTTAGGCTCTTTCAGCAAGAATTGCCTGGCTGTCTCGCTTTCTGATGTCAGCTTGGTGATGAGTCCCAAGTAGGCTTGGAGCATCATCTCGGACTCCGGTTCGGCCTCTGCATGTACGCTACTCGGCCTACCCGGCCGATACAGTGTCGTCTGAGAAGTTTGCGGCGTATCTCGAGTCTTGTTGGCAAAAAATGTGAGTTCCCTGAAAATTTGATACCATGTCAGGGACTGTGACCTCCTCATTTTGCCAGAAGCATGGTGTCCTTCGTCCAACAAGAAGTCATGGGCAGCAGTGGCGCATGTATCGTTTCCAGACACAGCCTGCAGCATGTTGCAAAATGCTGTAACTAGAGGTGTTGATGCTCGACGCGAAGCCCAGTGCATGAAGCCCGCCAGGTTGCTATCAGGGTCGAGCCAGAAATTAGTTGCCGCGTCGGAACGGTCCTCATATGACATGGCGATGACGAGAAGGAAGCGCTCGAGATCCGTGTCCTGCTCATGCGCTTGGCTAAGCTGTCGTTGTTCGTCCTCCTCGCTACGAAGCTTTCGAAGAACATCGGGAAGGTTGGAGATGAAGGCATCGACAAAGACTTCCAATTGGGTGGTCAGGCAGGTCTTGAAGAAGTCCGAGAATGGCACACTCTCCGGAACCAGCGACGGCGTCTTTCGGGCAAGCCACTTGAGCAAGGCAACCCTCGAGGGATCCTGTTGTTCCGTGACATTGATATCAGCGAGAACGGAAAGCATGAAGTCAAAGGCTCCGTCCCTGAGGGCATCGAAGAAAGACTTGGATCTTTGCCGGTCCTCTGTTCGATATCAGCATCCCCGCTATCAGATCACATCAAGTTAACGTACCTGCGTCAAGGTCTACACCTTGCAACCCACCAAGAAGTCCGTCGTCAAGGTACCAGCCGCTATACTCGGCAACCCACCAAGCCTTCACGGCAGCTTGCAGATTGATCAGAGGCCAGGAACTGTCGTCGTTTGGACGGCAGATGACATTGTGAAGCTCTCGTGCAACTGTGAGATCCCCGATGCCCTCTGTCGAGCCAAATGTTGTGATGTAGGCACCCAGAGCTGGAAACAAGTGGACTGCGTATGCACATGTTAGTTGTGCACTCTCTTAATGGGAGATGAAATACCTGCCTGTGAGGACATCGTACTTGTCCGCCTTCTTGAGCTGGTCGAGAAATCCACGGAAATCGGCCGCCTCTGCTTCCTTCTTTTCCACGGTGCGGCAGAGAACAACGGCAAGCAGCTCGTGTTGCTGGACAAGGCTGGCCCGAGAGAACTCGAGGGTCTCGAATCCCTCGGGCTTTTCCCCGTTCTGCCCGTTCATCAAGACCGCCGCCGCTGTCATCTTGTCGGCAATCCTCGCGAGCCAGGAGCGCACATCTTGCATTGCCGACATGCAACGTGGCAGGAGCTTCTTCCGGTCGGCGTCTTTGAGGACGTTGTCTGCCAAGTAGGCCTGGATCACGTTGACGACCTCAGGATCTGCCTCCTCCTCGTCCAGGTCGTCCACCTCGAACAACAGTCGCAGACTGTCCAAGACATATTTCCTTTGTTGGTGAAACCTGATGATGGCGCATTCAAGTAGTGGCCGTCCTAACGTCGTGGTGTCTTCTTCGGCTTCGAGAACATATCGGGCAGCTTCGATCTCGTTGACTTCGGCCTCGTCCGCGAGGTTGAGGGCTATTTGCTGGAATTCTTCGTTTACAGAGTACTCTTCCTCGTCGATCACGACCTTGCCTGTCACAATGGTGCGTCAGTCCAGAAGCTTTAACGATGAAGGTCTTCGGAGCTTGGCCTACCTGACTTGACCTGGGTGCGACTTTTCTCATCTCTTGCTGGCCGTTGCCATAATCTCGCAAGCTCGCGTTTGAAGAGATCCTGCACCAAGTGATTTTCCCAAGACTCGGTGTTTTCCGGGCGACCTTCGCGGATTGCGACTAGGTCGCGATGAAAGGACTGCAGCGCGACTAGGGTGTTGATCTCGGCCATGCTGGGCGGGAGGGCGCTATGGCGTTGCCGACGATAGCGCGGACTGCATCAGCTGTTGAATGGCCCCGGAGTTTGAGGGCTTGCAGCACTGGCTGGTGTTGTCGTGGGTTGAGTAAAGTGATTCGCGGGTTCCGCCTGGTGGTTTGTTGGAATTTTTGGCGCGCGACGGGTCGCAGGTGTCGAAGCTGCTAGCACGCTGGAGCTGTTGCGGGCGGTGGTGGGTTGGGATCCAATCCCCGTTGCTGCGGTATGGTGAAGAGCAGTCTAGTCCAAAATGAGAAGGCGGTACTTTTTTCTGCCACTGACCACCTTCCTGGTACCGAGAGCTTCCTTCAGTGTGCCTTTTTGACAACACAGTCAATTCCCATTGTCGGGCTATCAACTCGTCATATTAAGCTCATGGTTGCAATTTATGGCTTCACGGCGTAATCTCTGGGAAGAAACCCATTTCCATGGTGCGAGTTGAGCTCTTTATCGTAGCGAGCATGTATCGTGGTAGCTTGAGGATAGGGTGTAAGAGAGTGTCCCCCCCAGCCCGGGCAATCCCCCTACCAAGAACGGCGAGCCAGCCGGGCTCATGGGTCACACAAGATTTATACGCAGCTCAATTTCTCATAGAGCCTGAGGAGTCCCATGGCAGCATGGTGCTTACAATTGAGCGCTCGATAAGTTCCTGAGCATTATGCCCCTTAATGTGGTTGTTGTTGTCTATGGCCATGTACCAACAAACAGAGAAAGGGCGGACGGGATAGATAAGGCGATGATAAGAGATGGTCTAGTCGTAATAGGCTAGCGCATAAGACAGTCTCGATGTTTGGCTCCACTACAGCTGCCTGGTGGATCCTCACTCACGTTAAGCTCTCTACCTGTTGCCATTGGCATCTCCCAGCCTTGCAACGACTTGAACGTGTATCGTCGGGCACTATCATGTGGATATGGCGCCCTCCACGTCAAGAGGGGATGTCACTCTCAAAAATGCGCTTGGTGTGTGCTTCAACCAGCACCCTTAACTTGGACACAGGCTTTGCCCATACTAACGTCGTCAGATGCCATCACTGGAGGGACGCTCAAGCTGAGGGGGGCTGGCCTGGATGACCTGATCTTCCTCCTCGACGAGAAGAAAGCCAAAACGGCCAATCTGTAGGTACAACGGGCCTCCAGCTTCCTAGCTAAGCCCTTGCTCAACACTGTTCAAGACCCTCCCTTCTGACTCCTCCAGATCTATACTCGGCGACAAGCACTATCACGAGATCTTCGAGGCCGTCTTCAGATGCGCCGTGGTGGAGAAACAGACCTACTACAGCGGGAAGAAAACCACCGCTGCCTCTGCAGCGACACGACTGTCAAAATGCGCAGAGGCTCTCCGCCTGGCCCTGAACCATGGAGCCTCTAAGTTGAAGCGCAAGACAGTATTGGCTGTCATCGACCACATTACGCAGACATTGCCCGGCCCCGACAACAACGCTCACGCGCTAGTAGAACCGCTTCTGCAGAACTACATCAAGGCTCTGGCTGTTCTCCTCTCGCACCAGGCAAATGTAGAGCACCTCGCCACACTTGAGGGTAACGGTGGTGGTTGGCTAGACTGCGTCGACTTCTGCCTTGACTCTATGGCGACCTACCTCGACAGCACCGAGCACGACTCCAGCGCAAGTGCCCGTGCCTCTCCCGCCCCGGGAACCTTCTCGACCTTCCGCTCTACTCTCACCAGCAATCCCAGTCAGAAGCAGCCGGGACAGCTTCATCGAGGCACGCTACACGACCTATTGCACTGCTTGTATCTACTCATCGCCCCACCCAACGCCCCCCTTTCCAGAAGATCCACAGATATCTCAAGAGCTCTTTTGCAGGTTTTACAACTGCGTCACCTTGGCCTGAGCCAGATTACCCATCTCGCATTTTCTTCTCTCAACATTCTCCTCGCTAGTACCCAGTCGGACGACCTCGCCCAAACCAAGACCTTGGCAAGAGATATCGTGCCACTTATCAGTCACTGGTGGCAAGGTCGAACAGTTTCGAAAGATGAGATGCTCAACTCGGTCAGAGATGAAATGCTGAAGACCATTTTTGCAGTTCATCTTCATCTGGAACGACTGGTCCGAGATGGAGATGACCTATCCATCCAGAGCGACGTCGAAGATCTCTTTGAGGCTCTCTGGTTGGAGTATACAAGGCGGACTGAACGAGCACAACTGCACATTGACGACCTGACCTTCACAATCACATCTCCAGAGGACTTTTTCTGCCTCAACTCGTTTGGCTTGCGCCCACATTCATTGGACGGCGAGCGAAAATGGGCACTGGTCCAATGTCTGGCATTCTTGGAAAGAATCATGTGGCAGGCTCAGGCGCATCAGCAATCGAACGGCAACCACGATGGGGAGGATGATGACGGACAACCTCGAAAGAAGAAGCGACGCGTTGGCGCTACTACAAATCGACTGCATGGAAAGCTGAAGTCCCCCAGCATCGCAGTTCAGCGAACTACTTTGCAGCTGATACCTTTTCTTATCGACCTCGACATACTCCCATCCTCCGAAATCATCGACCTGCAGTCTGAACTGTTAGGCTTTCTGAGCGACACAGGCAGCATGGCTTCGTGGGCGATGCTGGCGTATGGCTGTGTTGCCCAAGCCCTCCACGGCATCGCCGAGTATGCCGTCTCGACTTGGCGTTCTGTCTGGCAACTTAGTGCGAGGGCAGCTAGCATCCCGGCCACTTCCCGCGCTGCTTGTTATTTGATGCGCGTGGTGCTTGACCTCAAGGTTCTCCCATACCACAGCGTCTCAGATGAGATTACAAGCATCGTCACAACGGCCGATGTCAACGGGCCTGCGATCCTGGTGGACGCCTCTATCGCGCTCATGCTTGAACTCATGCTTCTGCGCAATGTCAAGTTGCCAAACCAGAACCAAGCAACATCACATCACATCATTCGATGGGTCTTCATGAGATGGAACCCAGGTCAGTTCCTCCATACTGAGAGCCCTTAGTACTGTTCCTAACTCCAACTAGCTGATTTCAATTATGCCTCTTTGCACTCTTCACACCTGCATCCGACCGAACTCGCCAACTTGATTAGAGCTTGCTGTGGAGCCAAGATGCTCTCTATCACGAAGCGACCAATCCCGGGAGGCTCACTCAGTCAAGCATGGAGCGTTCATCAAGAAACTGCTCCTACGACCGACTTCTTGCTGCTCTTGCCTGTCAGCCCCATGAAAAAGAACCAGCGACACAAGTCCTCTGGGGAAATGGGCCCCGTCCTTGCGTACGACTCATCCAACGTACACGCAGCTAAGAGGCTTGTCCTAGAGCTGTTCTTTCCCAAGATTGAAGAACTACAGGAGCTCTGTCGATCGTGGACCAGGAAGGATAGTGGCACGCAGATTTCTCCCGAGAAGCTCCACAGCCTCTTCTCAGCTTGCGTTGTTGCCACTCTACTTATCCCGCAGCTCGAAGAACTCAACTCCCGACAATCGAGAGATGTCGAGGCGGCGACCTTTGCGCTTGTCGACTCGACCCTAGAGACTGTTCTGAACGCTTCGGATAGTCAAGCTTACTTCGAGCTCCTGCTGAAGGCAACGTCTCTCCAAATACCGGCGCTCAAGACGGCTGACCTCAGCGGTCTTTTGGCAGACAGTCCGTACCTCTTGCGTCTCCTCGCCCGTTGTGCGGCCACTCTTCATCAACGAACAGCCAGAGAGTCATCGGGTCAGAATGTCGACTTCATGGACCTTGATGACGAGTTCGAGTCTCA
Organism: Verticillium klebahnii; assembly: GCA_002851715.1. Lineage (NCBI taxonomy): Eukaryota > Fungi > Ascomycota > Sordariomycetes > Glomerellales > Plectosphaerellaceae > Verticillium > Verticillium klebahnii. Next base: position 609,434 of record NMXL01000005.1, on the reverse strand, counting down.
AGACAGCCGAGCTAGCAACTCTATCAAGATACCCGATGTACCCAGACGGAGCATGGCGCTACGATGGCATGACAACGCATTCTACCTGTCAACGACAATGCGTCTCTATTTTCTCGAGGCTATCAACAAAGACCAGGGACAGGTCGGCCTTCTTCCAAAAGACTTCGTCCAGCATCTTTCGAGTCTTTCCAAGCAGGACTTCTTGCTATGCACCTCTGTAACATCTGAGCTATTCAACTCGGACTTCACTGTCAATCCAGATGATGCACTCATCATCATAGAGAAGCTTGGTGAAATCATCGGGGAGACTGAGTATACTTGCTGCGAGACAGCACACTCAATTAGTCTCGACATTATCAAGGGACTCGTGCGTGTCTGGATCGACAATCAGCATGATGTGGCTGCGTACGTTGGCGATCTCTATCATTATTTCGTCAAAGCATCCCTACCCAAGAACAGCCTCTCACCTCGATCTCAGATCGCGCTGGCCCAGTTGTTGTTCTGCTTGTTACGCGAGGATCCCCACTATGGCAGCAATATGAATCTGTCTTCATGCCGCACTACCCTTCTTGAGATTATGCAGCGGGGAACCATGGTTGTCAAGTACTTCATCGCCATGCGGTTGCCGGACATATTTGGCCTCTATGTGCTCAAGACTCACGACGAAGTCTTCCTCGACGTCTTGGAGAGCTTGCCAACTGATCCCGGATACATCGAAGGCATCGGGTTCCGTCTACTTGTTCTCTCCGAGCTTGCGTGCCGGTGGCCAACGCTTCTCCGTCGATGCACATATCACATCTTCGAGACTCCGGGTAAGATACAACAATCTACCCAATACGCGACGCAATGTCTAGCAAAAGTTTCTGTTGCTTTGCAGCTGGAATCACCCAAGGAACTCTTCAAGATATTCAGCCCCCAGCTCTTCTACACCTGGCTCGACGGCGACATGATCGATGACATGCCGTTTGAAATCTTTGGGTTTGACAGCCTTGAGGAGATGCTCCGGGTGTCACAGGCCGAAGCCGCAGCTCTCATGTTCATGCGGGGCCAAGAAGAAAGTGGTATTGCGTTGGCTCGAAAGCTCTCAATCACTCCAGCCATGATGATCAAACAAGGCTTTTCAAAGATTGCAGCCTATGCGATGGCCCACGACACAAGCACAGTCGGGTCGAGCACTACTGCGGAGAGCCGCCTCCGCAAGATTATGGGCAAGGAACCGTACCTTGACGCGATCTACGCCAATTTTGTCGACATCATCGCGATATTCTTCGACGTTTTTGATCAAGAAGATCCGATGGATAGGTATTTTGCAAAAGACGAGAACTTCGCTTTTGCCGCTGTCGCCATGGCAGAGATCAAGAAGTTCTCGCATTCGGATGTTACTCTCCCCGCTAATCAACAGCCCATGTTCAAGGGGAAGCACCTCCTGAGGCAGCTCTTTCATCTCTGCAGTCGGACAGAGTACGAGCTGCAGAGTATATGGACACCGGCCCTGGTAGTCTCGGTGGCTCGGAAACTCTTCAACACGGTTCACTCGGCGTTGGGATCTTTGCACGCTTGCTCTGTGCTGCGAAAAGTTCGTGTTCTCATTTGCTTGGCTGGTCCGGTCGCACTCGACATCTATGCTCTCGAAATGCTCTTACATTCGATCCGACCCTTCATTGTTGATTCTGAGTGCGCAGATGATGCCTTAGGGGTTACGCAGTATCTCATTAGCAAGGGAGCCGAGCAGCTCGCGCAAGTGCCGTCTTTTCTCGCGGGTTATGCTCTTTCGACACTTGCATCGCTTCGAGTTTTTCTTGAATCAAGCCAGTCAAGCACAACGCAAGAAAGCCAATTCAAGGCTACTATGAGCAAGGCTCAACAATTTCACGGCTGGTTCTCCAAGTACCTTACTCAATACGAATCGCCAGCCTTCAAAAACGAGGACCAACGGAGTTCTTTCAGGTCGATCACACAATCGGCCTCACATATTCGATCGTCAGGAAACGCTGAGAATGGCACGCATGAGAGCACTTTACTGCTGGAGATTCTCAAAGATGACGATCGCGATCAGAAGCTGCTGAATGAAGCAGCCCGGGATCTCGCCCTTGGTCTGCTGTGCGGCGACTTCGTTATTCCCCCGTCGGCTCGGCAAGACGTCATCAACGATGATGAGAAGGCTCTTCAGCATGGCGGCCTGGTTTTGAAGAGTTGCAAAGCCCATTCTCTCAGCAGTGAGTATCTGGCGTGGGCGGGACGCGTCGTCGGCAGATCCTTCGCTGCGTCTGGCGATATTCAGCCAGAACTGCTTCGCGAATCAAAGCTTTCAAATAGCCTCATGTTGGCGCCTGGAGCTAATGGCTCTGAACAAGGACTCTTGACTCTTCTTCAGCAGCTGACGATGAGCAAGGACTCGTTCACTGCAGGACTTGCAGAGTCAGCTTTGAGAGCAATAGTCTCAGAGGCTGCGGCTGAAGAAGATGAGCTCCTGCTTACCGCTGCTCAAAGAACCCTACCGGAGTCCTTATATCTCGCGTCGACTTGGCAACCCTACAGAACGCCACCATCTGACACTGCTGGTCCTGGACTGCAGCCGGATGCTCATCCATTCACAAAGGAACAAATTGAAGAACCAGACTGGATTGGAAAGCTGGCCACATATCTGGTTCAGGCTGTCCCTGAATTTGTCATATTGAGCGAGCTGTTGCCTCTTCTCACGCGGGTGAAAGGCTTTTCCGAGGAAGCTCTCCCCTTCATCCTTCACTTAGCTCTCTGTGGGCAATTTGAGAAGCAACAAGTTGCAAGGAGGCACCTTTCCGACGCTCTGAAGGAATGGTTTGATGTTATCAGCGAGGCAGCTCGTTCCAACCAGAAGCATCTCATCAATGCTCTGCTATATCTCCGGACGCAGCAATTGCCTAACGAGACTTCCATGGCGGACCGTGCGAACTGGCTTGACGTAGACTTCTCGTCCGCCGCTGGCGTTGCCTCAAGGTGCGGGATGCACAAGACTGCCCTCCTGTTCATTGAGGTAGCCGCTTCGCAAGCAACTAGGACTTCTCGCAGATCATCTGCGATTCGTGAGGCTGATTCTCCCGATATTTTGCTAAGTGTTTTCGAGAACATCGATGATCCTGACGCTTATTATGGCCTTCCTCAAAGTTCGAGTCTTTCCAACGTTACGGCGCGCCTCGAATATGAGAACAACGGATTCAAAAGTTTAGCTTTTCGCGGAGCACAATTTGACAGTCACATCCGATCTAGGGATCCAGCCTCTCAGGTTGACGGGCTGTCGATGGTCAAGGCCCTGAGCACACTGGGCTTGTCAGGCCTCTCACATGCCCTCCTCCAAACGCAGAGCCTTGACGAAAATACGGAATCCCTCGAGAGCACGTTCGGGACCGCCAGAAGGTTGGAAATTTGGAACTTGCCCGTGCCAAGTTCGAGCGACAACCATGCCGTTTCGGTGTACAAGGCTTTCCAGAGCATCCATCAAGCGAACGACTCTTCGGCCATACGGCAAGCCATTTATGACGGTCTCGGGAGGACGATGCTCAGTTTGACCAGTCGTGGCCTAAATGCCGCCAGCTTGAGGCATCATCTTGGTGCCTTGGCTGTCTTGACGGAATTAGACGATGTCGTCAACGTAGCTGACTTTGGAGAGCTTGAGACCTTGCTTGACCGTTTCGAACGCCATGGCCAGTGGATGAAACGAGGGAAGTAAGTCCATTCATCCCTCAAGTCAGTCATGAACGCAAAGAAATCGCACTGACCACTCCAGATACGACGACGTCAGCCACCTACTGTCTTCCCGCGGGACCACACTGAGCTTGCTGAGCCAACAACCGAAGCTTCGAGTCACAGCCAATCTTTCCATCAGCCAGGCAAGACAGATCGAAGTCCGCTGCAAGCTCATGTCATCGGGCATCTACCGATTCCATCGCGCTATGCAGGAATCCCTAAATCTATCGACATCTCTGACCGACTTGGTCGCGCCCAGTGAAGATTTGGGACTGTACTTTGATGCTGCCGCCAGAATGGAATCAGCTAATTCTCTCTGGGACCACGGGGAAATGATTTCGTCGATCCGAATGCTGCAAAGTATCGACAACGACTCTGTTTTGAAGAAACAAAACATACCAGTCAGTCGCTCTGATCTGCTCTCTAAGATCGGCTATCAAGTTTCCGTGGCGAAACTGGAGAAGCCACATGACATCCAAAAGAGGTACCTTGAGCCTGCCTTGAAAGAATTGAAAGGGAGAACCGATGGCAAGGATGCGGGCAAGGTCTTCCATCAGTTTGCCATGTTCTGTGACGAGCAGCTCCAGAATTCAGATGGGCTTGATGACCTTGCCAGGTTACAGAATTTGAAGAAAGGCAAGAGCGACGAAGTGGCGCAATTGAGATCCCTGATATCCAGTGAGAGGAACTCGCAGACAAAGACAAGGTATTCGTCACATCTTACTAGGGCTCAACAGTGGCTGCATCTGGACGAGCAAGAACTGCGCCGTGTCGAGCAGACGAGAAGCGAGTTTGTGCGACTGAGTCTGGAAAACTACCTTCTCTCTCTAGCAGCATCTGACGAGCACAACAACGATGCGCTGCGATTTACTGCTCTGTGGCTCGAACGATCTGACGACGATTCCACGAATGATGCTGTGCGAAAACACCTTGACAAGGTTCCCACCCGGAAGTTTGCGACGCTTATGAACCAGCTCTGCTCTCGATTACAAGACCAGCCAAACCTGTTCCAGAGACTCCTTATCAACCTCGTCTACAACATCTGCATCGACCACCCCTACCACAGCATGTATCAGGTCTGGTCGGGAGTGAAGGTCAAGGCCAACAGCAAAGACGAGGTGGCAGTGTTGCGACACAAGGCGACCAACAAGGTCAAGGATCAGCTTGAGAAGCACCCTACCCAGGGCGTGATCTGGCACGCCATCGACAGGACGAATGGACACTATCACCGACTAGCGATCGACCGCGACAACCCAAAATATAAGGCAGGGCACAAAATCACTCTCAAGGAAACAACTTCGGGCAACTACCTTGTGGCCGCTCTGAATAAGTACCAAATCCCGCCACCTACCATGCAGCTTGAGTTATCTGCGGACAAGGATTACTCCAGGGTTCCAATCATTGCGAAGCTCGAACCCCAAATGACGATTGCTTCAGGAGTCAGCGCCCCGAAAATTATCACCGCGGTGGGCACTGATGGTGTGCGATACAAGCAACTAGTCAAGGGAGGTAATGATGATCTACGCCAGGACGCCATCATGGAGCAAGTCTTTGCTGCTGTTTCTTCCCTGCTCAAGCTCCATCGTGAGACCCAACGACGTAACCTGGGCGTTCGGACGTACAAGGTCTTGCCTCTGACCTCCGCCTCGGGCCTCATCGAATTCGTTCCAAACACAATACCGCTTCACGAATTTCTGATGCCTGCGCACGAGCGGTATTATCCAAAGGATCTCAAGGGCAACCAATGCAGAAAGGAGATATCTGCAGCACAGGGCAAGTCTGTAGATGCGAGGGTCAGCGCATACCGGAAGGTAAAAGAGCGTTTTCACCCCGTCATGAAGTACTTCTTCATGGAGTACTTCGTGGATCCTGATGATTGGTTCGCCAAGCGAACTGCCTATACCCGAACAACGGCCGCGATTTCGATGCTGGGGCATGTCCTCGGCCTAGGCGATCGGCACGGTCACAATATTCTGTTGGACAACAAGACGGGCGAGGTTGTTCACATCGACCTGGGCGTTGCATTCGAGATGGGTCGTGTGCTTCCCGTGCCTGAGCTGGTACCGTTCAGGCTAACGAGGGACATTGAAGATGGAATGGGCATCACCAAGGAGGGCGTTTTCCGGCGGTGTTGCGAGTTCACCCTCGACGCTCTGCGGGAGGAGACGTATAGTATCATGACGATACTGGACGTCCTACGGTACGATCCGCTGTACTCATGGTCGATCTCGCCTGTACGACTGGCCAAGCTGCAAGGGGGCAGTGGCGAAGGAGATGATGACATGGCTGGGAGAGGAAAGGCGAGGGTCAACGAGCCGTCGGAAGCGGACCGGGCCCTCGAGGTGGTGCGGAAGAAGCTTTCAAAGACGTTGAGCGTCACGGCTACCGTCAACGACCTGATCAATCAGGCCACGGATGAGAGGAACCTGGCTGTGCTTTACTCGGGGTGGGCAGCGTATGCCTAGAAGAGCGAACGAGTACTGTGTGGATTGTCCTATTCTCGTCCTATTCGGTTCCCAAGCCATTGTTCGATCAAATCTGAAGCAAAGCTTTCACTCAAAGTGGCTTCCTGCCCCAAATAACCTTGTGGCGATAAAAAGGCTTAAACTTCTTGGAAGTAAGCTCGCGTCGAAATTCCATCAGGTACATTTCAATTTCATCGTTCGTCCATTCCAGTGCATGTGCAAAGAACATCATGTACCCCTTGGGATCCTCAAGGAACGTGGCTTCAGAAAACCGACCGATCTCATTCAACTTGGGATCCTCCGGCCAAGCACCGACAGGGTTCTGTACTCGTGTCAGTCAAAACCATGCGTGGAGCTTAACACTCAACGTAGCATCGATCATACCTCGATATTCTTTTCTTCAATGTCGACAAATCCGGCCTCTTGCATGGCCTTCTTCTGGAGTTCGTCCTCATATACCGTGAATGATTGACCGAATTTGAGGCCTCCCTTGACAAAGATCTTGCCCCACTGGCTCAGGGCACTCTTTTCGTCGAGGGGATCGCCCTTGTTCTCGAAGCCGGATGACGGTTCGTGGCTTTCGAGGTAGCCGCCAGGCTTGAGGCAGCGGAATGCCTCTTTGAACAGGGCCGTCCAGTCAGCAATGCTGCCGACGAGCCAGCGAATGTGAATGAAATCAACACTGTTTTCCGTGTACGTCCAGGGTCGGGTACAGTCGTCAATCTCACTGTTCGAAAGATTAGCATGCGTATTCAAAGCTGTGAGGAAGCAGTGAAGGATGGGAGCAGCGTACAACTTGAGGTTGGGAGGGATCCATGACGGCTGGATGGGCGAAACATCGGTTCCGATGACTTCAGCGCCGGGATACTCATCCGCTACATCGCTGTCAAGGGTGAGTTGTTTTGTTACACATGCGTTGTTTGAAGACCTTACATCGCCCAGATGCCTATGCTATTGTCAGTAGACTGGGTGTGTGTTCAGGATAAAGCCATATACCTGTCCCAGTTCCGATATCGAGGACTTTCTAAGTGGCCACCCAAATGATTAGCGAAGGACGCTTTCGTGTGCCGCAGATCTTACCTGCATTCCCTTGTCCACCGGGGCGAGGAAAAGCTTGTGGCCAAGCTGGAGAAAGCAGCTGTGATGGCTGACGACAGTGAGCGCAGTTCTTCGGTACGGCTGGGGAAGGCTCACTGGATGTCCAAACCCTCTTGCGCTCGGTCGTCGTTGGGGCCCCTTAACCTGAGTTAGCTGGAGGGGTTCCAACATGAGAAGATCTACCAACCAGTATTCGGCCTCCCCAACATCCCCGTGATAGGTCCTGCCATGTATGTCTCTGTATTTGCGGATGCTAGATCTGAGGGATGCCGTAGACTCATCATCGTCGGTATCACCGGCCAACGAGTCCGTAGTGTGTTCGCCCTAGAAGGCACAAGTCAGTATTTATCGCACTTGCGACCCGGAAATCGTACCTGTAAGGCCACCCAGTGCTGAGCGGGTAGGATGCTAGCGTCGACTTCGGCAGTCGAAGGGCCGTCCCCAGGTGGGGGTGAGGAGCCGGTCATCTTTAGAATGTCGGGAGTAGAAATGAGGCACTACTTGGCGGAAGCTCAAGGCGGGTGAGCGGTTCTTGTTCTTGTCAAGTTGGGTTCAAACCCCGCTCGCCAGGCCATATCCATATCCAACGTACCCATGTACGCTGGCACCATTTCTAAGGCGAGCCGAGTTGTCAGGTGGTCGGCATGCACCCTTGGGCTGCCATGAGCCCCGTGAAAACAGGCAAGGGGTAGGAGTTGACCCACCGACTGTAACGCTATGTCAGCAGCACCTCTTATCTGCTCACGATAACGAAACCGCGTTGAGTGGATGATGTCGTGGCGGGCAGCTGTGGTCGTACATGCTTTCCAGACGGTCCGACCGACGCACCTAGCATGCCGCGGCCCCGTCTCCTCTCCGCGTCTTAACTCCGGAATGCCCACCTTGACAGCTCCGACTCTCCTGGTCATCACTCTGGACGGTTTCCTACGAAGACCATTGACAACGCCCACACGAATGCCGCTTTGACGCATTTCTCCTCTCCTCACCCAACCCCATCCTCTTCAGCCCTCCGACGTCCCATCGCCTGCTCCGATCACTCAAGATCCACGACGCTCGGGTCTGCGTAACAGCTTGATTAAAGTTGTTGCAGGACCTCCCGGTCCGGTCCATGCCGTCGAAACCGAACCGCCCGGCCGACGGAGGATTGCCACCACGGGCCACCGACTCGGGAAGCTCAGGTCCACGTCCAAGCCCTGGTTCGTCAGGCGTGCCGGCTGACACGGGCGCATACAGCCCGTCGAGGCGTCGACCCCGCGTCGACTCTGACGTCTACGCATCCTCCGCCACACCGCCCTTCAGGCAGCAGAACCAATACACAAAACCGTCGGCACACTCAGACAAGCCGAATCCGAAGCGCTTCAAGTTTGGCGCCGACGTGGGCTCGACCGCTACTCCGACCATGTCGAGCAAGACCAAGGGGAAGCTCCCCGACGTCGTCGACCTCACGCAACAGAGCGCCTTCCGACCGTATACGGGCGCCAAGAAGATCGTCATCAAGAACCTGAGAAAGCCAACACAGGTCGATCAGGCCGAGCAGTACTACGATCGAACACGGCAGCAGCTCAAGGATGCGCTACAATCTATCCTCCACCACCAGCCGCTAGAGCTGCCAATGGAGAGATTATACAGGGGCGTGGAGGACATCTGCAGGCATGGACAAGGGGAGCAGCTGCATCGCATGCTGCAAGATCTCTGTGATGCTCATTTGAAACAAAAGACCCTGCGATCCATCATCGAGAGGTCTCCCGGTCCTGCCAACACCGATGTGTTGCGGAGCGTCTTGCTCCACTGGAAGACCTGGAACAAGTCGGTGGTAAGTACACCTCACACCTTCCTCCCTGGCTAGGCAAGCCATCGATGCTAATGTTCCTTATCAAGATGGAAATACGATCCATATTCAGTTACCTGGATAGAACGTACCTTCTCAGGGAGAGGACATTGGGATCCATCAACGACCTGACGATCGCGCAGTTCAGAAAGATGCTGTCGTCCTCCTCGAGCAAGGATGTCAACGACAAGACCACTCTCAGTCGCTGTTTGCGAGGAGTATGCGACTTGGTGACGTACGACCGGACAAAGGATGCTCGGTTCGACGATTGGTTGCTGAAAGAATCCGTCCGGATGTTCCACGTCCTGAACGTCTATCAG